>OX638064.1:7842749-8181248 GCA_951804385.1 Trifolium dubium
GAAAGCAATCTCCGATTTATCAAAAAAGACCGATATCATAAAATAAAATAAAAAGTACTACTTATATAACATAAAATAACATAACATAAAAGCTTATATATTTAACATTGAAATTTAAATAATTTATAATTAACAACGTTTCACTCTTAACATGCTTGCCATCCATATTATTCACCTGTGTTTTTAACCACATGGAACGTATTTAAGGTGTATATATACTACCCCTTCTCGTAATATTTTTTTGAACATGTAGATAAAAAAATTTCTTCACAGTTGTGTGAATCCCCTACATAAACAATACTCAAATAAGAGTATATTCACATTGATGAATTTGATGTCAAAAAAAGCAAACATAATTAATGTTGTTGTGTGAATTCGGAATTTTGAATCAAATTCTGATATGATGAAAATAAAATAAAACAATTATTTATTAAAATTTGATACTTAATTAAATTGTATTAATGTTGTTTCCTTTTCTAAATGGTATTAAGTCTTATAATAGAAAGCATATTTTCTCTTACGGTAAAAAAAAGAAGAAGCATATTCCATCTTATTTGTAATTTTCACAAAAAAATAATATATACATTTATAGAGGAGATTAAATTTGAAAACTGTCAATTTATTTATATTAAATGTCATTCAATAATATTCTAATAGTAGACAAAATATTCTTTGCATTGTAATAAATAGCATATATTTCATTGCCATTAGAAATTAAAAAATGTGTGAATGTCAATTTTAATTTTATGATAGTAGTATAGGTTTAAAATTTTCGACATTTAAAATAATATGCTACTCTTGTGCAGTTCCATATCATCTTCTTCATATTCTCTAATCTCCAATAGGCCACTTCAATGTCAATACATATCTCATTTTGTCATAAAACAGTGTGTGTTGTTTCAATTCTGATTCAAATTTTTCCTTTTGTATTATTCTCTTCAAATGCAAATTCACATGAAATAATGGTACTTCCTCCGTCACAAAATATAAGGAAAAATATTTTTTTTTTTTGTCACAAAATATAAAGAAAAAAAAATAAACATTTATCTTTTCCAAGTATTAATTTTACTTATTCTCATAAACTTAAATACAAATTACATTTAATTTTCCTTCTCTCTCATTTTATCAATAAACAACAACTAATAAAAAATATTTTTACATCTTGTGTAACTTATTTTAAAAAAAAAAACTACACAAAATCATGTTTCGATCTGTTGTAGCGCCAAACATCCACTGCTTTGTTCTGTGCGAATCCGGTTTGGTCGCATCTCTTTTTGCGGGTTTTCGCAGTCTTCGTCTCTAGCGTGTTCTGATCATGTCGTCGGTTGGTATGCCGTTCGTCTGCCCTTGGCCATGCTTAGGAATCTCTCCGTCGAAGCCTTCTAATGCTCCTTCTCCCGTTGTTTCTAAACGCAGCTTTGCCCAGGCTCTCCTCAACAAAGTAGATGTCTCTTTGACTCATTTGCCAAAACCTTGTTTGAAAGGTAATTCTCTATCAAATAAAATTTCAGAAGATGTTTATCAAAATGGTCTTGCTAATTGCAACAATTACCTCCATGGTAGATTAGTTTTGTCTCGAGGGGATCATCCTGTATCCTCTAAAGATTTGCGTGATAAACTCTTGAATTTATGGAAACCTATCGATAGTTGGAAGATGATTCCCTTAGGTCGAGGTTTCTTTGAATTTCGTTTCTCTTGTGCTGAAGATCTTAGGACTGTTTGGTCAAGTGGTGCTTGGAACTTGAATCCGGGATTGTTACGTTTTTCTCGTTGGACACCGGATTTTAATCCTTTTAATCAGAAACAAACTCATAGTCAGATTTAGGTGCGTTTTCATTATCTCCCTCTTGAATATTGGCATCCTAAAATTTTATTTGAGATAGCTGGGGCGATTGGCACACCCATTTCAATTGATGAGAATACCAAAAACCTTTCATGATAATAATACATTCCATGATATTGAATAAACTTCTAAATTTTTTTGTCAAGTAGTCTCACTATAAGTTAAATCCTAAATAAATGGGGGAGTTTGGTGTTTGAACTCCGACCCCATTATATAAAATGTGATCTCTGTCAACTTAGCTAAACTGACGGGAACAACTTTTAAAAAATTTAATATTACATTTTCTTCTAAAACAAAATTATTTAAAAAAAAAAAAAACTATACAATGTAACTTTATTGGAAGGGGAAAAACAGAGCAATGAATAAGAATATACCTTCCATTTTCTCAATTTTTCTCTTGACATCACTTGCACAACCTTCACAATGAATATACATCTTGAGCACCACAGTTTTCACTTTTGCCTGTGTAGAATAATAAATAAAATACATAAATTTAAAAAGATGGAAATAATATTATAAAAATGATTCAATTGAAAAGAAATAAATAGGATTTAACCTGTTCCTTTTTTTCGGACTCTTTTTTTTGTTTGTTTTCAGGCTTTGGTTTTGGTGAAATAAGCTCAACATTTTTGCTGAATTTCTTTTGAAGTCTTTCCAACACTTTTGATGGATCTTTTATAACGTCTCCTTTCACATATATCTTTGAATTTTCTCTATCAATCCTTATATGATTTTTATTCCTAGTCATTGTACAAAACATCTCATAATTTAATTATTAATTGTTAATTATATCATTAGAGCATAATACAAGCATTTATCCATGATAAATGTGTAAATTAAGTAGACAAATTGATATATTTAATTACCTTCAAAACCTTTCAAGCATTTAGAAATTTGGTCAGAACAACCTTCACAATGTATATTTGCTTTCAACACCACAACCCCTTTGTCTGATTCCTTTTTTTCATTGTTTTCTTCCTTATTGTTATTATTTTGATTATTGTTTTGCTCCTTGTTCTGTCCAACCAAAAAAATATACAAAATTTAATATTCAATAATTTGCTAAGTAGAACAAGATGCTAAAGTCGACAAATCATAGTCCAACTGATAAAAAATATTAAAAATGGTAGGTTGGACACCTATGACCGGCGTTCAAATTCTGATCAAAATTTTGTGTGTGTGAATTTCTAATAACTTATCATTTTATCAACGTAAAAAAAACACAAGATATAAAAAATGCCGCTCAACTATTCTTGCTAATTGGAAACAAATCCTATAAAATTATTAAGATTAAGAGAAATGTTATTTTTGAAAAAGCTAGATTAATAAGAGAAATGTGACATATGCTTCAATTAGAAAATGCAAATTATGAGTTCATCTCTAATTAATCTCCAAGCAAAAGAAAACAAAATGAAGAAGAGAGAGATTTCAAATAATGAATTTGTGAATGTCAATTTTCTTACTTTGTTACCCATAGCAGCTCTCCCTCAACTAAGATGTAATGATGGATATTCTTTCAACCTGATGTTATGTGTATATATACTATTCATGTCAATCCACATAAGGTATGAACAATTATATTGTTATATGACTTACATAGTAAATTATCAACAAATGTAATGGTAGTAAAACTCACATCAATGCTTTAATGTTGAATAAGAAAAAATATAGATGTTTTGATATGTCATCGAACATATATTGGTTAGATTTGGTAAATTTTAAAGGAAAATTAAGATAATGAATACTGAAGTGAGCATTCAGGTACCTCCTCTTTTTATCATGGTACCATACTCCAATGACATGACTTAGTTTAATTTGTCCACATATAATCTTAGTCATCATAACAATTATTTATACAAATTTTAAAAATTATTATAATTGAAGTTTTAAAAATTGCAAAATTGCACTTACAATCTTATAAATTTAAGTTGCAACACATTGATTAATTAAAAACAATTCATCCACCACCATCAAAAACTCACGACCAAAAAAGAATTAAAAACAAATCTTTAGTTAAAACAAAGTCACCATCTTCATCTCTATTGTTTCTAAATTCTTCAATTTTTAGGGTTGTCTTCAAATCTTTAATTTATCAAAAAATTGATATCTTCTCTCTTCAAATTACATCATTGGTATTTTTCTCTCTTCAAATCTCCGCCGCCGGTATGACGTTAGCAGTCTGCCGTTGTGCCTTCGTCAATCTGCCGCCGTGTCTTCGCCAGTCCACCGTCGTGCCTTCGTCAGTCCGCCGTTGTGCTATTAACAGTGTCACCTGCATTCTTTCTCGCGTTCATCCATTGTCACGCTGTTGTTTTCGACTACTTCGAATGAGTATTCAAATTCTTTTATCACAATTGTATTTGACTACATATGAGTTTACATGTTATGGGTGTAATGTTAAGTAATCTAGATAGAATAATGGTGCGATTCCATGTTATACTTCATCCGACCATGTTTTCTGTATCATAAACGTTGAAGTAAACATTAAACTACATTAAGTAATTCCTTTTATCGAGTACTAGTAAGTATCTGATGCAAGATTAATTGTACAAATGTTTTGTAAAAATGACAGGAAATAGAGGTGTAAAATTAAGTCACGTGTCATTAAATAGATAGATAACAGAAGGTTGCTGGGTAGAATACCGTGATATTTTCTTGAATGGCGCTGATCAAGTCATCTCTATTGCTTGGTGTTATCTGGTTTTTGTTCTGTGGTCTACTTGTCTTGTTTGTGCGTATCTGTGATTGTTTGTAGGGGTAACTGTTTGTTTATGCCTTTTACCTTATTTTGTTTAGTGCCTGGTTTCGGTTCTGGCTTGAGCCAGTGTACTTTTTCCCTTCTCTTGTAGCATATTTTATGCAACATGGGAATTTTATTAATAATATTTAGCTTTTCTAAAAAAACAAAAGTCGTCTCTGTTTAGAGTCATAGAATGTGTTTCAATTATACTAGCATATCAAACCTAGGACAAAGTTAGTCAGTACAATTGATAGGGAAATTGATCAACTCGTAGTTTATGAAAATAACAAATTAATTTTACAAATTAAATTAAGTGTGACTAAGGAATTCAAATTTCATTTTTCATCTTCATAAAAAATGTGGCATTTCTTTGGCACTACAAAATTTTATTATGCACAATTTTAATCTTATTAGTTTTCAAAGTCATGTTTATCTTTGCACTATTAAATTTTTCAATAATTTTTTTCAAGTATGTTTTGAATAAAATAAAATTAGCATAAATTTTGACCTATAAATTAAATTTTGAACTCTTAATTTTTGAAAGAACTTTTTATAATATTCTAATTATGCATTATTAAAAAATACACATCGGCTTAACATCATAAAGCTAAAATAATTTTGTAGGAATAATACCATGTTTTTTATAAGATGGAAAATAAAATATAAGAAATTTTTAAATATAAAAAATATATTGATATAGTAAATAAATAAACATAATTTAAAAGTAAAATTATATAAAAAAATTCTTAATTCAATCTCCGCTAACTAGAATCGACAAACACCGAGAACTTTAAATTTCGACAAAAAAATAAAAAAATTTGACAATTTAAAACGGTTTCATCTCAACTAGTTGAAATAACTCTCGCTCGAAAAAATACATAAGTTAAACTAAATTGGAATTGAAAACACCTACGAATTCAAATTCTGACAATTTAATAGTTCAATCTCAACTAGTTAGATTAACTATAACTAAAAAAACCTAATTCACATAAAATAATACTTAAGTCTCAACTAATTATGCATATTGTGACCAATGAAATTATTTTATCTCAATCAGAGCGTTCAACTTAAAACATAGTTCGTATAAAAACATAATTTTAAATCTTAGTTTGTACTTATAAAAATATTGTGACCAATTAAATTATATCGATTTCCCAATATTTTATAATCTAATTATTGTTTTTGTTACCTTTTTATAAGTACAAAATTTTCATCATTAGCTGTAATTAAATCTTATCTTCTTTTTTAGAAAGTTAAAATAAACACATATTTATCAAATGTTAATTGCTTTAATGGTGATTAACGCTTAAATCGGTATGGAGAACCACGGTTCGATTTCCGCAATTGTGTTTGGGAGGGGCTGAAATTATTTAATGCAGGAACTGATTCTGAACTAGATCAAACTGGTGGTGAAAACTAAAACATAAAGCAAAATAAACACATATTTTAAAAAACAAAATAGATGAACATTTTTTAATACGGGATGAATTATATATGAATTTATTTGGTATACTATAAATCTGAATGTTGTGAGTTTATTTGTAGGTTCATCCGTAATATTTTTAACGATATTGAATATGTGGTTGTATTTAATGTATTATATCAATTTGATTGAATAAATACCATTTTAATTTTATCAAATAAAATTAGTTTTGAGAATCCAAAACATATGTCAAGGGACATTTTACTTTAGATTATTTTTGATTTTTTGTGATCTTGGCACCCCGGCTTCCGGGTTCACAAAAATATTCACTACAAGAAAATTTAGGACGTTATATTACCCATGATTATAGCATGGATAAATGAAAATATCTACAGGCTATCCATCCACAACAAAGGGACAGTGCACCACATCTTCGTTGGTAATTTTATATCTTTATAAATGTCAGTGGATAATTTTATTGAGTAAAGATATCTAGGGTATACTAAATATTAGTAGTTGGTTCGGTAATAATTGACGATGAATTTAATAGGAAAGACTGAGAAACTCTAAATCAGAAATCATAGAGAGAAAGCCAACAAAAAAAGAAAGATATCCACGATATTTTTATAAGTAAAGATTATCCACAACATTTGCAACTATTCATGTAGAGACTTACTCAATGATATTATTTTTTTTGTTGACGAAACACTCAATGATCTTAGATAGTATGTGTGCGATTGTTTCAGATATTTTACAAAAAAAATTATTTTTTTCTTAAAAAAATTACTTTTATCATTTTAATTGTGTTTATTATATAAACAAACACACCCTAGATCTTCTTCCAAATAGATTTTTTACTTTGGGGCATCACACGCTATGCCACAGCCATTTGATGATAAGTCATTTGTTTGTTTGAGTACTGCACATCTATGTCAATTATGATAGTTTATGGCACTCATATGCCATAGCTTATAGAGGCAATTGTTCTGTCTCCATACTTAATATGTCATTCAATTCTCTAATATTTATTATATTCTTCGTCCACAAGTAGAACATAGTAAGTTGTCTTCTCTTTCTACTATTTGTGTTTTCCTAAGTTATGGGGATGGTCAAAAGAAATATCATTGTTATAATCCTAATGCAATAAAACTTTTTGTTTCTTATCATGTTATTTTTCTTTTAACACATTCATCTTTACTATTTATACACACTGATTAGTAGCCAATAAAATCATTTAGAACCGATCTAATTATTTAATTACATACTAAGACTATGGAGAAAAAAATTATGTGTTTTTTTACTGTGCCACAGGGTGAATTTTTTATGTGATCTCAAATATTACATGACCTCAGTTGATAGTATAATTTTCATCGGAAGTCCTAAATGTTAATTAATTTTTTTATTTTATATGTGTCCGGCTTATAGGTTCTGTCTTCATTATAGCTTGTGTGTTGCTTATAATAATATATTTATAAGGTAATTGTTAAATAAGTCTTTTGTTTCCGGTTATGCCGTTAATGATATATAATAATAATACATATAGTTTTGTTTAGGTGAGATCTATGCCCTACTTAATTTGGGAGTAGTTACATTCTGCATGCATGCACGCACGCACGCGTGCGCGCACACACACATAACTGATTAGTATCAAAGAAAATCATTTAGAACCGATCTCATTTAATTAATTATATACTAATATCATATGGGGAAACAATTATGAGTTTTTTTACTGTGTCTTAGTTGATTGTCTTGTTTCTCAATGGAGTGTTTAATTAAGCGCAAAAGAAATTGATTAGTGAAAATAAGAAAGTGTATAATAGAGTGATCTCTTCTTTTTTTTGTTACAAAACAGTAATATATTTCATTTATTTTCTTTGATTTTAAATGCTAGGATTACTTAATTTGTATACAAAAACTCAATCAAATCACCATATTACTATTTTATTTTAAAGTTGAGTCCTCTAATATTTCCTCAAATATTTATTTACTAACATAATTTAAAAGCTTAGTTAACATTAATTGATGCAACGGGTTCCACATGTCTTCTTAAGAGGCTATAAATTGTGCAACCAAGAAAATCAAATACTATTATTAACAACAATCATATCTCAATTAATTGTCACATCACATACATACTATGGGAAAAATGAGTTTTTTCACTGTGTCTTTGCTGATGTTTCTGCTTATCAATGCAAGCTCATGCGCTATGGTGCCAAAAGATCATGATCATCCAAGCACTGTACCAAAAGAGGAGAAGATGATAGGTTGGATTGTTTTCTATGCTACACTCTACCAAAAGTGTTTAGCTGATCCAACCTATTGTGCAGAGTGGCATGCCTTGTGTGATCTCAAACATGTGTGAGTGTGTGAGTGTGGCTTATAATATATTATAGCTTGTGTTATATTACTAGACTCTCACTCGTGCAATGCACAAGTCTAATAAGCGGATATAAATATTGAAGAATAATTTCATATAAAATGTGTAATATTGTTTTTTTTGAATTAAAAAATATTAATAGATTATTAATAAAAAATGGCATGACAACAAATATAATAATAATAATATTAATCATGAAAATATAAGCTCTAAAATATTATATTAAAAAAGATAAATAGAAATAAAGGTAAACATAAATAAATTATACCCATGAGCCTGAGTTATAATCTCTAAAATATTTGAGTTATAAGCACTTAAAAAAATCGCTTCAAAAAAAAAAGCACTTAAAAACATAATTAATAAATATTTATCTTTTAAAAATTAAAATCAACGAAAAAATTAGTGTTACCGTTGTGTGAGAGTTGAGAGACAAAACTTATATTTCATCATTTATAGTTGGGAGGTAAAAAAAATCAAGGGACCAAGGTCATCATTATTTGTCATTCATTGATATTAAGTCTGTAAAACTATAATAATTTAATTTTTAAATAGTAATAGATCATGAAAAAATTAATAATTTAACAAAGACAATTTAAATAGAAATTAATAATATATCATGAAAAAAATTTAACAAAGATAATTTTAAAATTGATCAAGGTGAGTTTTTACTTGTTTAGGTGAAGAAATTTTTTTTAGAACCTAAAAAGAGAAGAAGAAGCAAGAGAGAGTGAGAGAAGGAATGTGTATAATATTCGTTAGTAAAACTTTAAAATACAAAACATGTGAGTGAGAGAGAACAAAAGAAATTGATTGGTTTATGTACTAATGAATCTTAATTACTATTTTTTATAACGATAATTTAAATTGAGAAACCAATGTTAAAAAAGTGTTACGAAGAGAATTAGATATAAGTGCACCAATGAAATATATGTATAAATATGGACACATGTTGTAAATGAGAGGGAAAAAATTAGGGTTAGTTAGTAACTAATTTTACAACTTTTAAAATAAGAGAAGAGATAGCTTGTGTTGTGTGCGCTATTTTTTAGTCAAAATAATAATAAGTCTTTTGTACGGTTCCTGTCCTGATTATATGATGATATATGAATAATAATAATAATATGGTTTTTTTATTATTAATTTGTGTTTACAATATGGTATATACATGTTAATATGTTATTACGATTATTAAGAAACAACTTTGCTACTATATGTTACGGACATTACTTTTAACCAGGCAAAGAATTTGTAAAATAAAATTGAATCTAAACAATTTTACTTCTAATATACTCCCTCCGTCCCTTTTTATAAGACTCTTTTTGACAAAATTGCACTATTCATTTATCTTGTTTTGACTGTATTTTTTTTAATAATCCATAGATGTAAATATTAGCATATAAGATCTTGTTTGATTTGTTTTGATGAGTACTTTTAAAATATCAAATTTTTATAATTTTTACTATTAGACAATTAAAGATATTAATGGTCAAAATTGTACATTGACGTACGTGCAGTGGTCAAAAGGGGTCTTATAATTAGGGACAGAGGGAGTATATAATTCTTCCCTTTTGTGTTTGGCTTAAATACACTTTTGATCCCCCTATTTTAAAAAACTTGAACTTTTAATCCCTTTTTTAAAAGTCAACTTTTTGGTCCCCTTCTTTGTTTCTTTCAAGATTTTAGTCCCCCACCTTATTTTATTGAAAATTTTGTTGACGTGTCAGATTCATTAATGACGTGGCAGTATACATGTGTACAAAAATTAATCCACCTCATTAATCTATATTTTTTATTCAAATAATATATTCTTAAAATATAAACTAATTCAATTAATTAAATTCTTTAAACTATATTCTTGTTGGTCTTTATTATAAGAATGTTTAATGTATCTAATTTATAATATAATCAAAATCTATAAACCATTTTATAAATTTAAAAAATAATTTTTTTATAATAAAGTCGGGAGAGAGTATTAGAGCTGGGTATACGGGCTAGCCCGCCCCGTATAAGTCTGCATATTAAACGGGGCGAATAAATCCGTCACTAAATATAAACGGGTTATAATTGTTGGCCCGAGTACGGTCCACATAAACCCGCGGGTTAAACGGGTAACCCGCAGACTATTACATTTAAAAAAATTCACTTTTTTTAAAATAAAACTAAAATATTTGATATTATAAAAATTCTTTGTGACATTTTTAAATTTATTTATCTTCTTTTTGCAAGTAATGAAACTAAAATCAAATTCAACTAGTTCACATTATCATTCTTTCTCTCCACGTCAAAATTCTCAAATCCATAAGATAAACACAAATTATATTTAATAAGAACTTCAATAGTCTTTTCGTCAAAAAAATAAATTTCAATAGTCTTGTTAAAATAATTAATTAAAATAATTTTGATAGTCTAAACTCTAAACTAATATTAAAAGTACAATAAAAAGTTATATATCAACTGATTTAAAAATAAAATAGCACTGTATTAATATATTGTATACGATTAACTAATTTTTTTTAAAAAAATAATAAAGGCGGGTTATACAGGCAAATCCGCAAATTTAACCCATATAACCCGCGGTTTTAACGGTCTGACCTACACAGACCAAAATATAAACGAGTCAAAAATAAAAGGACTTAAATTCGCGCGGGCTACGTGTTAAACGGGTTGACCCGCTGACCTCAATCCATATACCCAACTCTAATGAGTATTATAATACTTTGCTAGGATTTGTCCAAAGACAAGATGATCCTATTCAACAAAAATTCATCGGTTTGGCCATTTTTTTGACTAAAAATTAGTCAAAACTAAATTAATTACACCCCTAAAAAATAGATTGCATCCGTGTAAATTTTATTGTAGAGGATATTTCTCTACAAAATCACTTGTTTTTTTTACTAAAACAAGATTAATGCATTTCATTCATAATAATAAGTTCAATATAAAGGGGACAATAATTAAGTATTTGGGGACTAGCATTAAAGCGAGTTATTTGAGCTAATTCATGAGACACTCGATTTGCTCGTCTCCGGACATAACTGACCTTATTATAATTCTGATATAAGACTAGTAACTTCCTACATTTATCTATAATACTGACGAACTCGGTATAGTTTCTTCTTTTACTATTAAGTTCCTGCACCACTTGTAGGCAATCTGTTTCAATATGAACCACGCGATAAAAAATTACTTATTTTTTAATCTATAATAAACATGCTTTATATGACTTGCGTTTGTTAATTTTTTTAGTTATGAATTGTTAAAAAATATTTTGTTTTAAAAAATTGTAAATCATGCAGTAAATAATACCATCAAAATATAAAATAAACAAATTCGCTAACAAACTAAACTAAATTTTAAACTCAAACACCTAAATTAAGCGGCCTCGCTCCACCTTATTTTTAGACGAACTTAAACGGGACGGGCCTCCTAGCCTTAGTTGGCAGTAGCATTTATCCCTTTGTTGAGTTGCTGTGATTAAAGAACCGTCCAGAAAAGGTGAAACATTTCATCAAGCATTGCACTTGCACAACTCACAACATGGTCCCCGTTCCAAATTTTCCATACTTCCCAACTATCATCCGTCCGATTAAAAAACCAATCCAACGCTCCAAAATCCTCCACGGTCTCAAACATAAACCTTTGATTACGCAGATTCCACATGGTTCACATTGTTCCACGATCGTAACTTATTAACCGTCAGATTCTAAAACATCCAACGGTCATGTCTCTACACAGAACCTAACATGGTAGCGGGAACAACAACAACTTGAAGAAAAAAAAGTGTTAGAAGAGTTTGAGCTGGCTTAAGATTTGGAAGAACATGGAAGGAATAGCAACTGGGTCACATGAAAGAAACGAACTTGTTCGTGTTAGAAATGGTTCAGATTCTGGGGTTGGTGTTTCTTACAAAAAAACATAGTATTATCAATGATGAGTTGTTTTTATTTTCTGGGTTTGTGAGTTTTGTTCTAAAGTTTGAATTTTTATGCTTGTAATAGAAATGGGTTGCGAAAATTTTCAAGTTTTAGTCTTTATAGATTTTTATTGAGGAATTAAGAGTAGTTTGTTTTGTTTTGTTTTGTTTTCTTTACTTGCTTCATTTGACTAAACTTTGTTGGATGTTGAAATGTTTGACTCTTGATATCTGCACTGATCCTTTGCCATTGATTGTTTGAACTGGTGTTTATGTTAATATGGTGTTTAGGATGAGAATTTTTGTTCTTTGTAGTTTAAAATTGATAAATTGTAGTTTTGTTTGAATTTCTGTAGGGATGTTAGATGGTATTAGATGGTAATTTAGAAGTTTGTCTCGTAGGGATGTTTGCGGTTCTATTTGGATCTATGAAGCACATACACTCCTCAGATTGGGCGAGTCCGCTCCTGGTGTCGGACACGCGTCATGTCTGACACGGCACTTACAATGACATTAAATTATATCAGTTTTTCAAAAACAAATGTTTGTGTCAACGTGTTAGTGTCCGGTGTCCGTGTCTGTGCTTCATACTCTGGATCAATTTTGAGACAAAAAAGTCATCTGATTCAAATATGTAGTTCATAGTAGCTTGTGTCAGGCAATTCACACTAGGTAGAACTGTGATTGTAGTTTGTGGTTTGAAATATGATTAATAATAATAACTGTAATTTATTCTCAGATCGTGATACATTTCTTTGCTAATTTTGGAAGCCATCTTGAAAAATTATATCTATTCCCTAACTTGTTGGTCATTCTAATTTAAGTGGATGGTTCAAGCCATTTTCTTTTATTTAATTTTTCGTGTGAGAATGTGATCTGGATAGGCTTAACTGTGTTTGTATAACTGTAATTTCAATAACTTGTATAATGCCTATATTTTTCAGTCTAAATCCTTAAAGAATTTGAACGGTCAACTCTGTCAAATATGTGGCGATAATGTTGGATTAACAGCAACTGGTGATGTCTTCGTTGCTTGCCATGAGTGTGCCTACCCACTTTGTCATCCTTGTTATGAATATGAACGAAAAAACGGCCAATCATGTCTACATTGCAAGACTAGATACAAAAGTCACAAAGGTTAGCTTGTGATCACATGGTATTTTAGTTTTTGTCTGTTCCTCTCATCTGAATTTGCCATGATCAAGATGAATGTGGATTTCAGAAGGTCCTCAAGTGAAGGGAGACGACGATGATGAAGATGATCTGAGGAATGAGGTCAAGTATGGTCAAGGAAATAATTCTAAGACAGGATGGCAATGGGACGAAGATGCTGACCTATCTTCATCTTCTGGACATGATTCTCAACTACAAAATCCCCATCTCACAAATGCACAGCTGGTAATTTTTTATTAAACTGGTTTTGGAACTCTCAAATTCGGTTAATCCATGATTCTCATTTTGTTCTTAATCCACATTAATTAGTATTATCTGTGATCAATATATGGAATATATTGCATGAAATAGTATCCGGTGCTTCATTTGGCATGAATATACTAACTGAATCTTTTTATGGTCAGATGTCTGGTGAGATTCCAGGTGCTACTTCTGATACTCAATCTGTGCAAACTACATCAGGTCCTTTGGGTCAATCCGAAAATGTTCACTCACGTCCCTATGTTGATCCAAAGCAACCAGGTACGAAGTTTTAACAATTTTTGTGAGTCTTTCATGAGTTGAAATAAGCTTATGCACCTAGGAACTATCTCATATAATGTCTCCATAAGCACCTATAAACTTGTAAGGGTTTTCGGTAAATCAAAAACCTAATTCGTGTTAGTTGAGAAGTTTTCGTAAGTTAGAAGTTAGTCCAAATTGGGCTTATGCTTTCTTGTTATTTATGGGAATTTCAAAGTTCAAACCCTTTTTATAACATATTCCTTCAATGTGTCCATCCCATTGTGTAGTACACTAGTACACACCTATGTAGTATTGACACTTTAGATCAAAGGTGTTTTTGATACCGACTCATGTGGCATTGTGGCTACGCCACCACATTTTACATTTAATATTTCATTTTCTCAAACTATTACAGGTGTCGACGTGTCAGTGTCTTGTCTGTGTCAATGGTTCATAGGTTTTCACATTAATAAATAAAACGATAATCTTGATTAACCTAGATATTTTACTGGAGTTTGAATTTTTAGCGACTTTGGCTTAATGTAGGTCTTGAGAGCGACGAGGAGATCAGAAGAGTGCCAGAGATGGGAGGTGAATCTGCCGGAACCTCAGCCTCTCGTAAAGGAACTGGTTCTACTACGGGTCCTGAACGTGTTCAGGGGGCTGGAGAGGGTCAAAAGAAGAGAGGGAGAAGCCCAGCTGACAAAGAAAGCAAACGACTAAAGAGGTATGTATGTAAACTTTGATTACATTATCCATAAATTCTAACTCCTTTTTCTTGTCGTTGATTCATAGTATTGTTTGTAATTTGTTTGTTTCATTGGTGCGGTTTAATAATGATAATAGGCTACTGAGGAACCGAGTTTCGGCTCAGCAAGCAAGGGAGAGGAAAAAGGCATACTTGAGTGACTTGGAAACAAGAGTCAATGACTTAGAGACGAAGAATTCAGAGCTTAAAGAAAAACTTTCAACTTTGCAAAACGAGAATCAAATGCTGCGACAAGTATGTCAATTTTGCACAATCAGTTCAATCATTTTGTTATACATGTTTTCTAAAGCATCATCATCTACGAAGCACATACACTTCTCGAATTAGGCATGTCTTGGTGTCGCACGCGTCCTTGTACGAAACTGACACAACACCAACATTGAATTGTGTCATTTTCTCAAAGTTTTACTGCTGTCGACGAGTCAATGTTTGTGTCGTGTTCGGTGACCGTGCTTCATAGATCACCATTATCATGTTATTGTTCTTTAGATAGGCTCCATGAGTTGGTTTGGTTTGGTTTGCTTTTGATGACATTGATGCACCAAAAACTTTTACAATTATTAGCTCTTATTTATTGTTTAGTCGAGTTCTCTATAGTATTGTTTTACGAAGGAATAGAACTGAATAATCATTGTATCTTATCTATGGTTTGTAACCATCAATATCAGTTTAGACAGAAATTTATGAACATCGTCAAGGAAATGAATCTGAAATTTGTCATATGTACCAAACCATATTATTGAACCTTTTATTAGTTATTACCAAATTTTCAGATACTAGCTCATTTAATAGTATTTGATTGGTGTTTTTGCAGATATTGAAGAACACAACAGCAAGCAGAAGAGGGACCAACGGTGGTGCCAACAATGCTGAATGAATTCGAGGACAGTAATTACAATCAAAGCATAGAGTAAATTAAAAGCAAAGTGAATAAAACATTAGTTTTGATGATTCTTTCTAGGTGTGCATTTGGAATATGATAAAGGATGGATGCAAGACATTCTTTATCCTAAAATAGTGTGTTTTGATATGCGAAACACTGGCACGGGCACATGTCAAAATGTAAGTTATTTAATGTAACCTCGTGTATTAGTGTTAGACACCGGACACATTCAATCTAAATTGTCGGTGCTACATAGTTTCAAATGTATGTACACTATCTCCATTCAAATTTAGTTAGTGTGGATGTTAGTGGCCGTTTTGGAATAATGTCATTATGGTACTTAACCGCTTGATGATGAGATAAAGAGTGTTTGATGAACCATTTTTGAAGTATATTTTATTATACTATTGATTCGATCAATTGTTCTTAATCTACTACTTCATCCGTCTTACAATAGGTGTTTCATTTGGATTTTTCATATATTTAAGATAATGATTAGTTTTGTTGATTTTAATAATAAAATGAATTTTTTTTTAAGATAATGATTAGTTTTGTTGATTTTAATAATAAAATGAATTTTTTTTGTCATTTGAAGTGCTATTATTCATCTTCATTTCATAGTTTTACTCTTGGTTACTGAATCATAGATTCATGACCTATTGATCACATGTGTGCCTCTCTTTATTGGTTTAAGTCTCTATAAGTTTCTTCTTTTTGGTTTTAAAAATCTGTTATTTTTAGTCATTAACGTCATACATGGTCCAATATAGTCATGTCACGTCAATAAGCTAATATTATAGACTAAAAACAACCGTTTTTAATTTTAAAGGGGTTAAATCTAAACAAAAAAATTTACAGAGACTAAAAATTAAAAAACGCTAAAATTGTTGGACTAAAATTTAAACCTATTTTTAATTGAAAAAAGTCATAAAAGGAAATAATTGGTGTACCCTTCTATTGGTAGTAATGTTTGTACCATATTTTTTTCTTAGACTAATTACTTTGACACATAATTTGAGAATGATTAGAGAAATGCCTTCTCTTGGATTAGTTTACTGCTTTACGTAAACACGAAACCTTATGCATATTATCTAGAAAATCTATTACTCAACTAAATTCTCATGCATCAAAATTGTAAACGTTTTTTTTGAGCTTTGAGACTTTCCCTGACCCTAACGAGCTCCTGAAATCCAACTCACCTAAAATTTTATCCATAAAAATTGTAAAAGATTTTTTACAAAAAGTAATAATAGATACATAACTAATTACAAACACAATATTCACAAATTTCTCTGCATCATTAAGTTGTATCTAGATATATTCAGATTCTAGAGGTCACATTAACAACTAATACATATACAAATGTATAACCCTACATTTTGCTGCAAGGGGACTGTATAGTATTTTACTTATAGAACATGAACTCTTAAATAAAGGTATTAGATTCAACAATTTCTAATATACATGACAATGAAAGAAACAATGCATTATTAAAACTAAAAGTAGCAAATGTGTTCTTCAAAAGAGTGCAAAAGTAAATAGAAATAATACATTATGTATTTTACAGATATTTTGAAAGAGCATAAAGGGGAGTAATTACAAGAATGACCATGTAACTCAAATCCTTGAAGGGATCAGAGGAATATTGTTCTGTAAGAATGCACTAGCAGCAGCAACTCCGCTTCCAAGCTTGACAGGATAACCGACGTCTTTGAGTATCATCTCCACACCAGCAAGACATCCCAAGAGTTGCAACTGAAAAATGTTTTAATGAATTAACGATTTCAATGGTGGGAAAATAAAACATAATCTAGCATACTTGAAAGAATTGGACTTTGATGATATTCTCGTCATACCTATGAAACACAGACACCAAATATTTGAATGTAATCATATATGTTAGTGTCATGTCGTTCATTAGACATGCTAGCAATTTAAAGTGTTGATGCTAAATAGCATCGAACTATTGAAGTAAGACAAAAAAAGTCCATCTAAATAGGTATTATCCATGAATATGCTAATAAACTACGAAACACCTACACAAACACCAAACACGACGCTGACACGTAAACTCTGGTAATAATTTGATTAAACAGAAGTGAATGAATCTAATTATTTGTGTCAGTGTCAAACACCAGATACTGCTTCAATATTTGGCACCACACCGCACGGCTAATAAGCATTTGATAAATCAACATTACCTCATTCAAGTTGCCAAGATGACCAATTCTGAAAACCTTTCCAGCAACTTTGTTTAGTCCCAAACCTAAGCTCAAATTGTATCTCTTCCACCCCCTTCTAACAATTTCAGCACCGTCAATGTAAGGCGGAACAACAACAGCAGTCACAGTGTCACTGAACCACTCTTCCTCTTGAGTGCAGTTCTTCAAACCCCATGCCTCCACAGCAAGTCTGTATTTAGCATATTAACAACCTATCAGATTCATTGACTTATCCAACAAGTTACAATTATTATAATTTATTTTTGCTAAATGTTGTTGAATGCCTCTATTTGACAACACTTTGTACTAAATATTTTGGCGAAACAGTAGCGATTTGTTCAAATTCTGCTATACGATAGCCGTTATTTGTTTTGCTAGAAAAAGTTTGAGTTGGGTTCAGCGGTTTGACAATGATTTGAAATACAGGTAAATTATGCCTTACCTGGTTGCTTTACCTAAACGAGC
The DNA here is from genome assembly GCA_951804385.1 of Trifolium dubium. Lineage (NCBI taxonomy): Eukaryota > Viridiplantae > Streptophyta > Magnoliopsida > Fabales > Fabaceae > Trifolium > Trifolium dubium. The sequence goes on from OX638064.1 coordinate 7,861,062, forward strand.
GTGTCTTTCGATAATATTATCAAGTCCTTCCTCAAAAATCAGATCAAGAGCTGCTCTGAGACCATAGAGAAGCTGAACGGAAGGAGTGTAAGGCCAATAGGTTCCCAATTTGTAGAACTTCAGGTAGTCACCCCAATCAAAGAAAACTCGAAGTGATTTAGCCGATTTCGAAGCTTCAATAGCTTTAGGACTTGCAACCACAAATCCTATACCAGTAGGAAGAGAAAGAGCTTTCTGAGAACCAGTTATGGCCACATCAACTCCCCATTCGTCCATACGAAAATCGAGAGCACAAATGGATGACACTCCATCAACAAGAAGGAGGGCTGGATGCTGGTATGCATCTGAGTGTCCAAACTACAATGTGAGTGCCATTTCATAACGACAATATAAGTAAAGAAAAAACAAGAACATTGAAAATCCGAAAGTTTTGTAAGTGCAAAATTATTTTATACTGTACATTCAAACGTCAAAAAGAAAATGCATTTTCATCGTAAGGATTAAGAAAATATATGCAAATTTACAATCTAATCATTGGTAACTCCAAAATAATTTTTCATGCTTACCAAGAATTTGTCTAACTTTGGCCAAGTTATTGGTGACACCGGTTGCGGTCTCATTGTGAACAATGCAAATAGCCTTTATAGTGTGTGCAGAGTCTGAAGCAAGTTTTGATTCCAAAATGTCGAGATCAGCCCCACGGCCCCATTCACTTTCAACAACATCGACATTAAATTTAAGACGTTGCTGCTGATCAATCCAAAGCAGACTGAATTGGCCAATCACGAAAGATACAATACGATCTCCAGGAGACAATGTGTTTGTCAGAGCACTCTCCCAAGCACCAGTACCTGAACCAAATGCAAAAGCATTATTAGAAATAACCATATAACCATATCAAAATGAAATGAATAACAAACAAATTATTTGCTCTTGCTTGATATCGTGCGCTAGTTTAATTGATGCACTATTGGATAAACATCTAAATTAAGTGCTTATAACATAAGTGTTGATGTATAAGCTATTTCTAAAACAAAAGATAAAATAAAGTCAAACTATTTTCATATGAGCTATAATTTGTTTTCGTAAGCTATCATGGAAAATAATATGCTCAAAAAAGCTTATAGGGATGTTATAATAAACTGTTTTCATAAATTCTTCTGAACAGTGTCACAAGTGCTTATGCCAGTAAATAAGCTCAAAACAGACCATTTATGAAACTTAAGCTATACACAAACTTACCAGTAGTAGGGAAAAGAAATGGAGTTCCAGTAGTAGTCTTGAAAATCTTCTTGACATCCTCAAGTAGTGTTTTTGTGAGAGCTGGAATTGCAGGAGAACGATAGTCCTCGTTGTTTCGGCTCATAGCCCGGATGACCTGGTCAGGTATGTTAACCGGCCCCGGAACAAAGAGATGGTTTCTTCCTGGTGCATTAACGTAGTCCATCTTTCCTTGCTTGGAATTGCAACTTCTTGGAATTCAAGAAATTGTTGGCTTTTTCGCCACCAAAGAACTACCTATATAAATCCATCACAAAGTCAGTATGGAAGGTAAAAGGACACTAAACTGCCCTGCTACTCCTTTTTGGATTGTAAAACCAATTCTCTTAAAAACTATATCCATAGAATTGTTGGTAAAATCTCTGTGAATTTACTACTGAATTACTGTTTCATTATTCCATGGTAAAAAATTGTGACTGAAACACTCAACTATACCGCGCACATAATAAAATTTAAATTTGAACTCACTTGGACACCACATGCTAATCAAAATTACAAGTAACTAACATCGAAAAGTCCAGTTTAAATTCTATTAAATCTACTCCCTCCGCTATCAAATAATATTAAGATATGGTCAAAGAAAATCGATTTATTCAGCTCAAAATTTAGACTAAATATATCAACTTTCTTTAACGAAATTTCACTTATATTAAAAACCGGGGTAGTAATTGTTAACAAGCGAGGAAAAAAGGTTTAAAGTGGAAACTATATCATTCAATAACAACTTGTACTTAACAACAGCATCTAACAAAAGAAAAATAATATAAACTAATCATCCTTTTCCATGAATAGTTGTGGTGTGCTTCTATAATTTTTGAGGCATATGAAATTATTCCTCTAAAGAGAGTCATTCAATTTAGAAGTTAAAGTAAGTAATCTTTATTATTGAATCAAGATTACCAATTCATAAAACAATTAAAATTACTTACTTTAATCTCTAAACTGTACTCTAATCACTTGGAGAAGCTAAAACATTCATTAGTATGATCAATAAGTGGATGTTGTAAAAACCAAAGTTATTTTTGCTCCAAAAGAATGATTTAAACATATTTGCAAACAAAATAAGAGCAAGCAAGCAAAACAACTGCTTTGACTTCCTTTGATCAAACTCCGGATTAACATGACTCTTCTCCTAAAAACCGGAGAGTTAACAAAAAGAACTAGTTTCACTGAAATTTTCATACCAATAACAAGATTAACACATCCAAAAAAATATCTTTCTTGCATACTAATTAACATCTTGCAAAGCTATTTTTTATCAGCATGAGTAGCATATCATTCATAAAAATATAAAAAATTGAATACAAAGGCAAAAGATAGCATATAGTATGATAAAATATGAAAAATAAGATTGAACTAAGTGAGTGTACGTACCTAAGAAAATTTCAGTGAAATATGGCAGAAGGAAGAGCTGTGCTGCCAGTGCACTTTGCTCTTAGGAAAACTTTATTATATAAAAAAGTTTAAATATTAAATTAAAAAAATCATAATTTTAAGGTGGGGCCAAGTGTTGTCCAAGAAGTAGATAAGAGGGAGAATGGATGAAATGGAACACCTTATTTCTGGCTTAGATTTGTTCTCAAACTCACAATTTATCTATTCTGCTAAAATTTTGGCCCTACATTTTTTTGTAATGTTTTAAATAATTACTTAGTGTATGTTTGAAATAATTTTGATTTTTAGTTTTTAAAAAATAAAACATGTAAAACTTGTTTCTATTTTTTAGTTTTTAACACTATAAAACTATAAAATAGTTTTTAAAATTATTTTTTAAAAATTAAAATACACTTTTTGAGAAGTATTTCAAACATACCTTTAGTTTTTTTCATTATCATGAATCATTAATTTGTTATAAGCTTAATTGTTTGTTTGATCTCTATGTTTATTTTAAGTTTTGATTTGATCTTTTACAATTAAAATTTTCAAGTTAATCATTTTAGTTAAATTCTTGTTTAAATTGTTCATGTGACGAAATTAACTTAAAATTTAACAGAAAATTTAGATGAAATTAACTAAAAATTTAACAAAACAAACAAACTTATGTAACCTAAGAGGCCAACTTAAAATTTACTATTAAACATAGAGCACCAACTTAAAATTTAAAATAAAGTAAGAGATCAAATATCTAATTAAACCTTTATTATAATATATTGATAACACAAACTCACATAATGTCAATAAGCAAGTAAATCAATTCAATGTTGATGTGAGTGAAGATAAAGTAATAGTAATGGAAGGATATTTTACAGCCATACTAATACAAATTTAGGGAACATTGAATTTGAGGCTGAGAGAGCAATATGAGAGATAAAGAGATAATATAATGTCAACCACACCTCACTTGTGGGATAAGAAGCTAAATTCCAATATCTTTTATTTGGAATCTTTTTCAATGTTTGGCCATATAATCATATTTTGTAGTTTTGCTTGCGTGTGTTCATTGTTAGCAAATAATATGGATGAGTGTTTCTGATGTATTATCTCTTGTTTCTTTCCTTCCATTCTCATATCCTTAATTCAACATGATAACATGTTGGTGATTGACATCAATACACATGTGTGTGGATGAAAAATTATTTAATATTGGGTTACCTTATAATTAGTGTCTTACGATGCCATTTGGTATAAAAATATTTTTAATCTTTTGAGAAAAAAAATGTTTTTGTTGAAATATATATCATGAATTTCGTTATAAATACTTTTATAGTTTTTTATTTGGTTGATTTAATTTTTTAAGTTAGACTTAAATTGGACGTTATTCTTAATTTTTTATGGTTTAACGAATGAAACTATGTATTTATGGGAAAAATGGGAAAGGGGGAATTATACTAATCAAAGTGGTACCAATACCATTTCACAACTATTTGTGAGAGGATAATTGAACTCAGCGTGTTAAAATTACAATATTAATTAAAACATTTTCACCGAGCTAGCACAGAGTTAAAATAAAAACAAGAAAGAATTGGGATAACTTTCCATTTTTTTTATTTTTTTTTCGGTATCCCACTTTCCATTTTATTTATTGTTACATATATATAGTTATCTTGGTAAATTTTCAAAATTTATTTAAGGTTGCCATATCTCGTATTGTAGCATCATGAAACCCTGTATAAAATTTAAAAATAAAAAATATTCAGAATAAAATACGAATGTGATATCAGCTGAATAATAATTTAGTTTTGGAGTTTGAAAGGAGGGATATATGCGGGGTTTAGTTGATTAGTTGATATATCAACTAATTCCATTAAAAAGTTACAATTAACAACTAGCCTTTTATATTTGAAAATTTAATATATATATATATATATATATATATATATATATATATATGAGTTATCAAGAAAACAAGAAGACAAAATTAGACGAACTTACGTGTTGCAATCGGTGTTAGGATCAAATGAGAGTGACAGATTAATGTTACAAATGTGTGGCAATCAGCGAGTTTGAGACAATTACATACATTCCTCCGTATCTAAGTGGTGTTGGCCTTTTGATTTAAATTATTTGCTCCTGCACAACAATTACTGGATGGTGTAGCAGGGCGAGCTCTCTGCAAATAAGGTAAACATGGCAACAGAGACAAAAGAGCCTCAAAACAACTCACGTCATCAATTTGATGTGCATCCAATTTTGTTACTAGCAAGCTAAGGCTAAAACTATCATAATCATTAAAAGAGAAATATATTTCTTCCCAATCATATCTTGGTTTAAATTTGTGTTATGTAAGATGTTGTTTTAGAAGTTTTGAATGATTGATATGTGGAAATATACCTTAATTTATAGGCAAGACATGTTACCACTTTATGGAAACTCATTACTTTCTTGATTTTATGTTTTAATTTTTTTTAAAAGCCTTATTAATGATTAAATATTTTATTTATATTATTTTTGTAAAAAAGAATCATAACTTTAACATATATGATCATAGTTATTAAGATAAGAAATTCTTTCTTTTAAATAATTTAATAATACTTTATTGTCCAAAGTCTTCTAAAAGTAATACATTTTTTCTTTTACTCAAGTGTTGTAGAATTCTATAATTAATTTATTATTATTATTATTATTATTATTATTATTAAATTATTGTTCATTGTTAACAAATATGATTATATTTGATATTCAAATTTTGAGTATCATCTTAAATTAATTTGTGCTACTTTAATTCAAAAGAAATATATAAATATTTAGATTATGATCAATGAAAATAATTGTTGTAGATTTGAGTCATAGCGTGATTGATATTATATTTTACTTTTGTTGTATTAATTTTTATACCAGCCTTGCATTATAATATTTTCTTTGTTCATCGTTAATTACTTGATAAATATAGAATAATTGACATATATAGTCTTGATCCATTTTCTAGTGACCTATATTACTATATTATTATAACCATTTTTATTATATATGGTTATTTAATTTATTACATATGGTGATGGTGATGAGTAATTTTAAAAAAGGGTTATTTGATATGAAAAATATTATTATGATTAAAATATTTATATTCGATATTTTATCTTTAAAAATATAATAAAAAAAATTTAAAATTATATTTTGTCGCTTGAAGATAATAACGACCACACATAGCGCAAACTTCTCATGGACAATGGTTTTATATGATCTGACAAACTAAAATCTTATTTAATTAAACTTCAATTAAAAATTTATCCTTGTATTGATGCGGTGAAATAAGATGTCAATGAACAAGATAATTATACTCTTAATAGTTTGATAATTGATATATATTTAACTTGAATGTCACTCATATTGATATGATATGACTATTTTGGAAGAAGTTTTGACAAATGAAATGGTTTTACGAAGAATTCTTGAAGTCTGAAATGAATATTTCAAAAAGAGATATAAGGGTGCCTACTCCTTCGATGGAGATGCCAAATAATGCATGCACAAGTTTGAATTTTTGCATTATGCACGAGGCACCACTTGTTGAAAGTCTTAGCTTCCGTGTTTAACAAATTTTAATTTTTTATATTGTGTTCTAGCGGTTTATCATGAATCAAACTTTTTTTAAACACACACTTACACTCTGTCAAAACTACACCACCAAATTCTCTAACATTATTTTGGCCTTTGTGTAAATAATCAACAATTTTTTTCGAGTCTAAGACAAAGTCGATTCTCAAGACTTCTATCTTACATCCACCTCACGAATATGTTCTTGACAAATAGTGAATATATAAAGTAAATATTTTATTTTTGAGTTATTAACATTTAATTGTAAAAATGTATATAAATATATGTCCATAGTTTTTTTTTGACAGAAAATATATGTCCATAGTTAAAACTTAATTTAATAGTTTTTTTGTTTGGTTGATTTAATTTTTTTTAACTTAGACTTGAATTATACTTTATTATTAAAAAGTTTTATGATTTTACTCATGAAATAATGTATTTCTCGAAATAACATGAAATGAGAAATTATATTAATTAAAATGGTAACAACGCCATTTTACAATTGTCCGCGAGATGATTTGAACTTAACACATTAAAATTATAATATCAAGATATTATTGTTGAACTAACACCTCAAGACTTAAACAAAAAGAATTAACTGTTACAATTTTTCTCTTTGCTTATTGCTGCATATATAGTTATCATGGTAAACCTTCAATAAAAATTTTAAGATCAACATGGCCACATCATGAAACCCTGTAAAAAATAAAAAATGTTTAGAATAAAATATGAATATGCTATCAACTAAATAATAATCTAGCTTTGTGGTTTGAATGGAGGGGAGCGAGGTTTAGTTGATTAGTAGGTCATGTTATCAACTGATTCCATTTTAAAAAAGTTACAGTTAAAAACTAAGATTTCACATTTGAAAAATTAATATGTGTGTATGTTTGAGTTATCTATAAAACAAGAAGACAAACTTAGACAAACTTACGTGTTGCAATCGGTGCTAGGATCAAATGAAACTGATAGATTAATATTACAAAGGTGTGGCAATTGTTTTGATCTATCAGAGTGAACTCCAAATCTCGATGCAGGAGGTTTGAGACAATTACAAACATTCTTCCGAATCTGAGTAGTGTTGGCCTTTTGATTTAAATTATTTGCTCCTGCACAACAATTACTGGATGGTGTAGCAGGGCCAGCTCCTTGCAAATAAGGCAAACATGGCAACAAGGACAAAAGAGCTTCAGAACAGCTCACGTCATCAATTTGATGTGCATCCAATTTTGTTACTAGAATGCCTAAAACCATCATAATTATTAAAAGAGAAATATATTTCTTCCCCATCATCTTGATTTAAATATATGTTTATGTAAGATGTTGTTTTAGAAGTTTTGAATGATTGAGAAGCGGAAGTATGCCTTAATTTATAGGCAAGACATGTAACCATTTTATGGAAACTCTTGATTTTATGTTTTTATTTTTTTAAAAGCCTTATTAATGATTAAATATTTCATTTATATTATTTTTGTAAAAAAGGAATCATAACTTTAACATATATGATCCTAGTTATTAAGATAAGAAATTCTTTCTTTTAAATTATTTAATAATACTTTATTGTCCAAGGTCTTGTATATGTAATATATTTTTTCTTTTACTCATGTGTTGTCGAATTCTATAATTTTTTCTATTATTATTATTAATAATATGTAGTGTTGATCCATTTTCTACGGACGTGTATTATTATCTTATAACCATTTTTCATTATATACACGTTATTTAATTTGTTAACATATTGTGATGAGTAATTTTAAAACCGGGTTATTTGATAGGAAAATATATATATTTTTTTGGCCAGGTAGCCTAGTGGCTAGATAATTCACCTTTAAGGTGAAATAGTGGGTGTATCCGGGTTCGAACCCGGATCCCGGCACTTTCGTGCAATATGTCCAACCAATTGAGCTAAGTTCATGGGACATTTGATAGGAAAATATTACTATTATAAAAAAATTATATTCAATGTTTTATTTTCAAAAATATAATAAATGATCCGCCATAAAATATTACCATTTGATAGGTTTTATTTTATATTTTGTCGCTTGAAGATAATAACGACCACATATCATGGACAATGGTTTTTTTATAATCTGACAAACTCAAAACTTAAATAATTAAACTTCAAATAAAAATTGTCCTAGTACCAATGTGGTGAAATAAGATGTCAATGAACAAGATCATTATACTCTTAATAGTTTGATATATATTTAACTCGAATGTCACTCATATTGATATGATATGACTATTTTTGAAGAAGTTTGAAAAAATAAAATGGTTTTACGAATATTTCTTAAAGTCTAAAATAAATATTTTAAAAAGAGACATCACTAGTGCTTGCTCCTTGAATAGAGACGTCAAATAATACTATGCACATGTTTAAATTTTTGTATTATACACGAGACACCACTTGTAGAAGACCTTTTTTCTTTTTTACCATATTTTTATATTAATTTAGTTTTAAATTGTGAAGCTCAACTTATTATCACCACTAATAGAAGACCTTTCCGGTGGTACATCATAAATTTAACTTTTATTATCATTACCTTAACTCCTCTTAAATTACAGATGTATAATTTACTAAAACAATTTAACTTAATATAAACGTATCTTTAATTTGAAATTGAAAACTTAATTTAATTAAATTTTTTTTGACTAAAATTTAATTTAAATTGTTTTGTTTTAAAATTGAATTGAAATGAAAAAATTTAATTAATAGACTTGACCACACATGATTCTTACTTCTAAAACCCTGAAAACTAAATGTAAAACCCTAAACCCTCACAAATTTCATTTCAACTTTTATAACTTCTTCCAAAATGACAACCACCATTCTCCGACGATCCTCTTCCATTTTTTCACGCCGCTTATTCTCCTCCCTCACTTCCGTCGAACTACTTCCGATTCGCCACCGCACCTTCGCCTTATCTTCTTCCGTCTACGGCAGAGGAGACAGACTGTTTCACGCTAAATCTGGACCGTTGAATTTCCACTCGTCGTCGCTGGTTTCTCGTGGAGCTCAACTTGCTGTGGATTACGATGATGCTCAACACGATGAAGTTTACAAAGCGAAAGGTGACGAAGGACTTGAGATCGCGAAGCTTGGGATTTCTAAGGAGATTGTTAATGCTCTTGCGAAGAAAGGGATCGCGAAGCTTTTTCCCATTCAGGTATGGTTTAAATGCCGTAATTTTCAAATTTCAGAGAAAATTATACATTTTTATTATTTTTTTTGTGCGAATAATACAATTTTAATTTAATTTGTGTTAATTACCATAAAAAAAATTCATTTGTGTAATATTTGTTTTACTTTAATTCTTTTATTTGAATTTCATATATCCATGTTATCTAAATTTATCAAAATTTCAGATTAATCTAATAATGATAATAATAATAATGAGTTAGGACCAAAATTGAATCTATAGATAAAATATCATATTTGAGACTATGATTCACCTTTTTTGACATGAAAAGACGACATTTTTAAGGCGAAAACATGGGTTAGGACCAAAATTGCAACAAATGTGAAAATAAAGGAACCAAACAGTTCCATTTTTCAACCAATAGCAACCATGTATTCCGCCACGTTACCCCACTTTCTTAATATGACAATTGACATGGAGATTTAAACCAATCTTTTTGGATGTATGTGTAAAATAAATTACACGGATAATGCCTATTCATTTCATTAAACTCTTTTAAAATAGGGGACTATTTTCGCGAGTTTAATAAAATGAATTGATTTTCTTTGAAATATTTTTGGTTGAAAAAGAAGGCGAAAAGTTTGTTAGCGGAATTTTCAGGAAAACCTATTCTATTTATTACCATGGTGTTCATAAATCTTAGTAACTTGGAGATTGAGCTTCTCTTATTGTTATTATTGTTGACTTGTTATTATAATTGTAGAGAGCTGTGCTGGAACCAGCAATGCAAGGGAGGGATATGATTGGTCGAGCTAGAACAGGAACTGGGAAAACTCTTGCTTTCGGGATACCTATCTTGGATAAGATTATTAAGTTTAATGCTAAGAATGGGTTGGTTTTTTATTTATTTTTATTGAGAGTTACATTATACTTTTTATTGATTTTGTTGCCTTCTTCTCTGCTTTGTAGATTTTTACTTTTGTCCTTAACTTCACGCATTTTTGTGGTTGGTTATGGCAGGCAAAGAAGAGATCCTTTGGCTCTGGTGTTGGCACCAACCAGAGAACTTGCACGGCAGGTTGAAAAGGAATTCAATGAGGCTGCACCTAACTTGGAAACAGTTTGTCTTTACGGGGGTATGCCTATTCAGCAACAAATAAGCAAACTTGGTGGTGGCGTAGATATTGTAGTTGGCACACCTGGACGTGTCATTGATCTTCTCAAAAGGGGTTCACTGAGATTGAAGGATGTTAGTTATGTTGTTCTTGATGAAGCTGATCAGATGCTTCAAGTAGGATTTCAAGAAGCAGTGGAGATTATCTTGCAGAAGTTGCCTTCAAAGCGTCAAACTCTTATGTTCTCGGCAACAATGCCTTCTTGGATAAAGAATCTTACTCGCAATTACCTAAACAAACCCTTAACAATTGATCTTGTAAGTATTCAAATCTGTTTTAGGCACAGCGAGTAAGAGGATATTGCAGTTTTCAAATGTCATTTTTTATTTGGATTGTGCCTATCTGGTTTGATATGGGACCAAGGATTTTATGAGGATTAATTAAATAATACATCCCAAAAGCTTAATATTTGGATATCAAGAAACAATTTCTAAGAAAAAAGTCTTCTTGAGAAGTAGTTCTCATATTGTTGTGACTCCTCCTATCGTGGTTATGGATTCTGATACATTTTGCACATTAACTAATGTTCTTAACTAGATGATACCAAAGTCATACATCATTTTGTTTTTTATTTATTAAAGGTACAAAAAATGTTTCATAACAGCATTTGAAAATTTCAAAAAACAAACTATTCATATTATATTCTTCAAATTGCTCCAGGAACTAGCACATTCTGTTTCATCAACTCTTCTAAAAATATAGACCATTGTAGCTGGGCGAATTTAGGAACAGTTTCATTGTGTAGAATATAGATGCATATATTTTAATTATATTTGTGGGTTTCAATGGCTGTGTTCTTACCCTTCAAAAGAAATTGTAGGTTTATATTCGTGTTTCAATAACTGTATTTCTGGTTTCATTATATATATTTTTGGAATTTTTGCGTTGTACAAGGCCTTTGTATAATTATTTGCTTGATGTTTATGTATTGTTTTGTTTTCCCGACATCTGGCAAGAAGAGGACTGTACTGATTTTTTAGAGATTGAAAATTAATCTGTTTGAGATTTGATGTGTGTCATAGGTTGGAGATTCTGATCAGAAGTTGGCAGATGGAATTTCACTATACTCTATTGCATCTAACTCCTATTCCAAACCAGGAATTCTTGCACCTCTTATAACAGTAAGACTTCATATTATACATTTTCTCATGATTTTTGGGTTATATATGATTAATGATTGTTATTAATGTCGCTGTTTATTATAACACTATTTTAAAATTTAGTTACTTATTTTTGTTTACGAAAAATGATTGCAATAGAGTTTGTCTGAGCTTTATTTGTCTCCCTGCAATCTTGTCACTGTGCTTGCTTTTGTTGACTTAACTATCTATCCTCTGATAGGAACATGCTAAAGGAGGAAAGTGTATTGTTTTCACTCAAACCAAACGTGATGCTGATCGACTATCACATATAATGTCAAAAAGCCTTAAATGTGAGGCCTTGCATGGAGATATTTCACAAACACAGAGAGAAAGAACTCTTACTGGCTTTAGAAACAGCTATTTCAATGTTTTAGTGGCAACTGATGTTGCTTCCCGTGGGCTTGATATACCAAATGTTGATCTTGTAAGTTTAACTTTGCTAAACTTTTTTGTTTGAAATCGCATGTTTTCCTATTACTTGCATTCCTTGTTTCTGGATAATTGATTGAGGCTCAAGTTCAACATTTAGTTTCTACATGATGGTACCTCCATTCTTATGACCTTTTCGGGAATATATTTGAGATAGTTTGTTAATTACATATGGCCATGGTGTGTCATAGTATATAAGGGGGGTAGCAAACCCTGTAGGCGTGGGATATTCCATTGAACTTTCTAAAAATTTGAGTGAGAAGGAATTTTATAATTTATATGATGATCATGTTTCCTTTTTAGTTGCTTCTTATTTGAGGAGTATATCTACTTGAGCTCACTTGGGCGCATTAGGACCTAGTGTAGGCAATCTTAACGAACTAACTTACTGCAGCTGTCAGTTAGTTAGAATTAGGTGATCACATTCCAACAGAATTGCAACATAAGTGCAACTTGTAAATAGCGAACAACTTCTAGTTATTCAACAATTCATCATGGCTAACAACTTCACACTCATTCAGCAATTTGTCTCTAATCTGACAGTTGTTTACTTAAGCTTACTTTGATATATCTGTGTATATGCAAACGCTTTGTCATTGACATTAGCATCCATTGTTACCCAATTTGTTATTAGGTGATTTATTGACCTGGTTTCCTCATAGGTAATCCATTACGAACTTCCAAATAATTCAGAGATATTTGTTCATCGATCTGGACGAACAGGACGTGCTGGGAAGAAAGGAACTGCTATTCTTGTCCACACAGAAAATCAATCCAGGGCTGTAAAGACAATTGAGAGAGATGTTGGATGTACATTCAAAGAGGTTACCTCTTTAATTCCTTCTTTATTTTTTACTTGAAGTGGTCTTTTTCTTTTCTTTTTTCTTTTCTAATTTGTTGTTAGACGGATAGATAGTCGATCATCTTACCATAAATCCCATCCAGCTCATGTTTCATGCTAAATATCCATGTTATTTATGTGATGGAATCATGGAAAACAATCATTATATTTTTACCTGGGTTTCTATTACACGTGTGCACTAATGTTGTGAATTATAATTATAATTTTAACTGAATTGGGTTAGCAGATAATTGAGTCTCTTATCAAAGTAATAATCCATAAATGGTTACTATATATAAATTGATATTCCAAGGATGGACATTATTCACCTCTTATGTTGATTGTGGTGTTACAATTGTATCTACAGTCTACACGTGTATATATTATGAGTAATGCTATATGGTACGACAACTTTTACTCACAAGTGACGAATGCCCACTTACTCTATTTTGAAGGAATTAGAAAATAATTTAGTATGTTGTTTGACGGAAATCATGGGGTAGTGGCCAATGAAATGCTTGGTAATTATAACATGTGAATTTATTCCATCACCATTTGATAGAATACATGCGTGATTGATATTGAAAATAGGCTTTGAAAATATGAAATAATTGCCTTTGTTGCTTTTCGTCGCTCACTATATGTCGTACCATCAACTATTATCCATATATTATACATTCGTGTATTTTGAGTTTGTGAAATGTCAAATCACTTGTTCAATTGTAATTATTTTCCTGTTGAGATATTGATATTTATTATAGTATTATTTGTTAGAATCTTTTAGATATTATAGATATTTATTATAGATATTATAGTATTATATCTCTCATGTATATAAATAGTTGTTTCAACCTTTTACAAGTTAATGAGAATTATTCATATTCAAGTTGGTATCCAGAGCATGGTTCCGAAATCCTAGTTTTCTCTTTGGGTTCAGCCGCCGTCAAGGCTAGCCCTAATTTTTCAGGATTCACTGTTCACACGCAACACTGTTCAACCCGCGATCACTGTTCATCCGCGAGTACTGTTCATACTGCAGGTACTGTTCATTCCGCTGCACTGTTCATCGTGCCACTCTCTGAGGCCTATTGGTTCAGTTTTTTTTTTACACCCCTTGATACTGTTTTTCGTATGTATCTATTACTGCACGCCTCTTGCAGTCATTAGAACACTGTTTTTTCCTTGGTTGTTTGCACGCCGTTGTTTTTCCTTTCTATTTGGTTGATTGTTTGATCGATGGCAGTCCCACAAACTTCCGCTGCGGCCACTTTGGCTTATATTGGTAATTCCACGACTTGTTTATCTCATTCAGTGGAATCATGGATTTTAGATTCTGGTGCTTCAGATCATGTAGTTGGTAATCTCTCTCTTATCTCAAACTTGTCTCCACCTAAAATACCTCACAATATTACTATTGCTAATGGTTCTAAGGCACAAGTTACTGGTATTGGTCAAGCTTCACCTTTGCCATCTCTATCCTTAAATTATGTGCTATATGTACCTAGTTCTCCATTTAATCTGATTTCAATAAGTAAACTCACTCGCTCTCTCAATTGTTCCATAACATTTCGTTCAGACTCTTTCATTATACAAGACCGAAGTACGGGAAAGACAATTGCAACAGGATCTGAATCACATGGTCTCTATTACCTTGATCCTCATCCATCTAGAGTTTGTAGTGTTTCTACATCCCCAGATATCATTCATCGCCGTTTGGGTCATCCAAGTTTGGATAAGTTAAAAGTGTTGGTTCCTCAACTTTCACATTTAAAGACTCTTGATTGTGAATCTTGTCAACTTGGCAAACATGTTAGAGCATCTTTTTCGAGTAGTGCCAACAAAAGATCCATGTCTCCCTTTGATATTGTTCATTCTGATGTTTGGGGTCCTAGTCGGGTGTCATCTAATTTGGGATATAGATATTATGTCACTTTCATTGATGATTTTTCTAGATGCACGTGGATCACTTTATTGAAGGACCGTCCACAATTATTTGGTGCCTTTCAGACGTTTTGCTCAGAAATAAAGAACCAATTTGGGAAAACAATTCGAATTCTTCGGAGTGACAATGCAAAGGAATATTTTTCTGCACCATTCAACTCTTTTATGGCTTCTAATGGTATCATACATCAGTCCAGTTGCCCTCATACTCCACAGCAAAATGGTGTCGCAGAGAGGAAACACCGTCATTTAGTGGATACAGCTCGAACCTTGTTGATCAATGCACATGCACCACTTAAATTTTGGGGTGATGCTATTCTCACGGCTTGTTACTTGATAAATCGCATGCCATCATCAGTATTGGATAATGAGATTCCACACTCACTTTTGTTTCCTAAGGACCCTCTATACAGTGTCCCACTTCGTGTATTCGGCTCAACATGTTTCGTTCATGATCTCTCTCCTGGCCGCGATAAATTGTCTGCACGAGCTATCAAGTGTGTATTTTTGGGATATACTAGAACCCAAAAGGGGTATCGCTGTTACTCTCCATCTACACATCGTTTTTATGTTTCAGCAGATGTTACTTTCTTTGAGGATGCACCATTCTTTGCTTCAACCACTACATCTGATTCTACAACAGATGGTACTACTTCTGAAGTAATACCTATTCCATTATTTGAGTCATCTGTCTCTACTCACAATTCTCCACAGTCACAAGTTAATCCTGAGTTTCGCCGCTATGGTATTATTTATGAGCGTCGACAAGTTGATGCTCGACAAGTTGATGCCCAAGAAACAACTCCTATTGTTTCTAGTGATTCAGCTCCACAGACTATTGCTACTGATTCTAATGATTCAGATACTGTTCCCTTTTACGCCACATACATTTTAGGTCACTGATCACTATGTTTTATACTGTGTAACGACTAACTGCTTGCATCTTACCTATATTTTTGTTCAGTTACCTAAGATTGCTGTTGAAAGTGGATCAGCAGACATGTTTGGCAGCATGAGTGGTGGTCGATACGACTCTTCGGGAGGTAGGGATCGTCGATCAGGCGGTACAGGTTTTGGTGGTAGTTCTGGATCTGGCCGGACCAGCTATGGCAAATCCGGTGGTTTTGGTGGTAGTTCTGGATCTGGCCGGACCAGCTATGGCAAATCCGGTGGTTTTGGTGGCTCTGGTTCAAGTCAGTCAAGAGGGGGGTTTGGGGAATTTTCTGGTAAAACGGATAAATACGGTGGTGGAAAATCTGGCTCAAGTCATTCCAGTGGCTTTAGAAAATCTGGCTCAGGTAAATCTGGGAGATTTGATGACAGGTATTGAAGCCAGAACTTAGGAGATTCGAGACTGTGGCTTTGCTGCTTTTGGGAATAACCCAAATAATAACAGTTAAAATTGAGGAAGCCCATTTTAACTCCTGGTATGTGCACGCCATCTTCACTTCTTGATGGCTTAATTTTGGCTTCTTGCTTAGTTTAGTTTACTGCCCTGGTCTATATGCATAACTTCAGGCATCCTGTCTAATTCCCTTTTATCACTTGATATGGAGAAGTTACGGCACGTGATTGATACATTCTGTTTTGAGGGGCACGCGATTTTTCGTTCTTGGTATATATAGTCTTCAGCTCATCCTGAATTCCATTCATAGGAAAGTGGAGTGGAAGTGCTGTATCCTATGTTGCATGTTCCAGCCTCTACCATGCATTTGTTTGGATTAATTTCATTTGTTCTCTTTTAAGCTGCATGGTAGATTATGATTTTGAACATGCGTTGGGTATGCCTTGGTCTTTGGCAATCTTGAAGAACAAGCTTTTATAGAACAATGGTGATATGTTTTAGTTTGTATTTTATGGTGATATTTATTATAGATACAGAACTTTAGAAATAGGCAAGGGAATCTCATGTTCACATTACAATTGTTACATTTTGTTATACAGGGAAATTCTCATTATCTATGTCATATTAATATTACCTATATCTTGTTTTTTGCTTACACATTAGTATGTTTCTTCCAGAATTAATGAAATATCCATATTATATTCTTTGGTGGTTGTGTTTGATTGGAAACAAATTTGCTTGACTACCTTGAATCATTTCACAAGGAAATGTGGATTGAAAAAATGGTAACTGGTTGAATTGATGTTTTTGTTCATATGATAACATGATTGTAATTACTTTATTCATAACTCATCATCTGGTTAACAAGTTAACAATCTAAGACCACGGTCTAGTTGTAATTTTGGAGGATGTCATGTGCCTTTGGTGGAGGTGATGAATTTTGTGGCTTTCTAAGGTTATAAGGGTGGGAGATACGTTAACGATAAATGACAGTATCACATTAGACACTCACTAATAGTGTTTTAATCGTTAAATACCTCTTTTAAGAAACTAAGTAACATCAGAACACATGAATACTATTTGAAATGGCAAATAATACAAACATTTCTTGTTTACATAAATGTACTTATAAAATGTCATTCTAAGAATAGGATGAATTCATTAAAAATATCTATGAATTTGAAGACTAGCTAAAGGTGTTGTTACTCTTGCATGAATATTGAATGATCTTATTGACTTGCCTCCAAATGAATTCTACACGAAAGTTATTGTAAGAAGTAGTATTAAAAAGACACCATCAGCAACTACTAATGATATTACCAAACTCAGAATCATCTAATTTGTTGTGGTGAAATGAATCATCAATTCCCTTCGAATTTAATTCAAAATCAACTGTACTCAAATGTGAATCTTTCACCCATAAAACCAAGTGCTTCATCTACGTCTACTTCACATAAAGGAGTTCTCCATTCAATTTTTGTCGGCAGAAATTATGTGTTCATAAACATGTATTTATATGAAATTCACAAGTATTGAATTCACTTTAAAGTTTAAAGTAGTCAATGTACAACAGCCTCGGAAGGCCACAAAATATTAAAAAATAAAAGCAACTGTACACTCAATACTAAACTAATATTATTACATCAAGAATATCTAGCACTAAATACACCTCAATACCTACCTCAGGTAAAATAAAGAAAAGATTAAGAGTACTCCTATATTAACAGTAGCACAACCATGAACACCAAGCCGATCCGATTAGTCTCCAACAATAGCCATGGCAGACCAACGCATCATCCTCATTTAATCATTATTGAACCTGTCATCTTCATGAATTTGAGCAGCTAACTAGACATAGAATATACATTTTATCTGATAGAAGCAATGCAATAAACGCCACAATTTCACAGCAGGGATAGAGTATTGTTAATGATTGAGCTTAAATATGTACAACACCAGTAACAGCAGACCATAGTTTGAATCAACACGGCAAGAGACGCTATAGCAGAAAACCTCAACCTCTTCAATGTATACAGCACCTTATTTTACAAATTACAACCACACCTTTCCTTCTACTCAACACAGGAAGTAACATAAAGGGTAGCACTTGCAATAAGATATTGCAACCCAGGTTTGCACAAGTTTTCATCTTCAACTTTAACGAATACTGTTAAAATTAGCAAAAGGGTAGGGCTCATTATTTGTTTTTGGTGCAGCTGTTGGGGTTCCAAAGACATTCCAAAATCTCAGAGTATCATCTGCGGATGCAGTTGCCACGGAAGACCCATCTGGACTCTGTGCCATGTACAACACCCTTGAGGTGTGATCGTTAAGCTCGGCCGTCTTCACCATGGAAGGATACTTCCACAGGGTAAGCTGGTTATGAGGCAAACCGTGTGAGCTGAGAAGCTCACGCTCGTTCTTGTTCCAAACCAATGCACATACCTCTGATCTTGTGTCAACAGAATTCACGCGTGCACCAGTGCCTGTGTTCCACAGCTTAATACAACGATCGCCTTCACCTCCACCAGAAGCTAATAAATTATTTTGTAACGGACACCAAGCCAGTGCCCTGACAGAAGCAGTATGTTCCTCAAAACTGTGAAGCCAACGGGTAGGCCGTGAATATGAAGAAACCATAGAACTATCCCATATGCGAACAAAATTATCATTTCCCCCGCTCGCCAATTGGGTTCCTGATGGTGACCACTTGAGCCCGCAAACCTCTTGTTGGTGTCCCCTGTAACTTCCAACTATGTGCGATCTAACTCTAACATCATGGTTTACTATTTTCCCATCCACTCCTCCTGTTGTTAGAATATGACCATTCCAAGCCAATGAACCCACACTTTCGCTGTGTGCACCCCTCAATGTCCTTACCTGCAGTTACCATAACGAAACCAAACAAACAAACACGAAAATTCAGAACAGATTCAAGTTTGAAACAACACAAAGAAAGAATGTTTTTAAGTCCTATAAAGTTTCACACAACACCATAAGAAGAAAAATGTTACCTTTCTAGCTTTAAATGCATCCCAAATCTGAACATTTCCATTGTCCATACCAGTGGCTAAATGGCGTCCATCTGGGGCCCACCCAACACTTGCAACAAAACCATCTTCATCTTCATCCACAAGATCTGAACATAAATTCTCTGAAGCATACCAAAGCAAAATACAAGTTTCCATTCCAAGACCAACAACATTACATTTACCCCAATCTAATAAATTCAACCTGAAATCGTCCAACATTCCGGCTGCTGTTAAAGTCTTCTCAGATTTCTGAAAAAATCATGCGCACAAAACATCAAAAACATGCAAAATTAAGAAAGTAAAAATAAAATAAAAAAAAAGACTTTTTATTTTTATTTTCATTGCCAGTTAGCGAGTTCTGTGTTCTGGCATCAAGTGGTTTCAGTCTTCTTCAAGCGCAGTTGTGGGATCGAACCATCTACCAAGTCCAGTGCCAACTAGACCAACTAAGGTTTTTTCTATCAAAAGAGAAAAGAATGAAGAAGAATTACTTTACCTGAGGAATGCATCGTGTAGGTTTTGGAGGTTTGGATTGAGGAGGAGGAGGAGGAATGGGAAGAACATATTTAGGGTTTGGTGGTTTGTTACGGAAGGCTAAGATTCTAGTTGGAAGATTAGCAGCTTCAGCGAGTGCTTTCCGGTAAGCTTGGAGAGACGGTGTTGTGATCGACGATGAGTTGTTATGGTGTTTTTTCCGGTAGGGTTCTGTGAGCATGCATTGAGCGTAACTGAAATCCATGGCCGATCGATTTGGGATGAATCTGTCCAAGTTTTCGTTGCGGTATCTCTTCATGAATGAATGAGAAGAGAGATTGAATTATTAGAGCGAGTTGAATGAGAAGCGATTTGAGTTTAAAATCCTAATTTTAGAATGTGATGAATCAGAGAAGAGAGATTGATGAAATGGTTGCGTGTAGCGGAAGCAAAGTTTCAGAGAGAGCGAGAGTGAAAGTGAAGTGGTTATAATTCGCGCTCTTTTTTTCTTTTATAGGGTTTTTTTTATTATTGGGCCGGATTTTCCTACCAACGGCTGGATTTGATAAAAGTTGTTATTTTATGTACATTTATTTTATGTAGATTTTTTTTAATCAAAATAATAATTATTAAGAGTTAAATAAAAAACAAATTTATGAGTTTTTTTTGACTAAACACATATTTATGAGTTAAATCTGTGAATTTTTTAGGGTTAAATATGTTTTTAGTTTCAACAAAATCAAATCATGAGTTTTTTTTTAGATGCCTAACAAAATTTATGAGTTTTAATTAAAGCTTGTTGATTGATTCAGTGATGATTGATGTTGAATTTGGTATAGAGGATTACGGTTCAAATTTTCGCAACTGCATTCGAGAGGGTGTTGGAATCACTTGTCATAATTGACTTATGAACCAGATTAATCGGTTTAGTACAATGGGCTGAATACTGGTTGTCAAAACTAAAAAATTCAATGATTAAAAATTAATTTATTTTACACAAATATAGTAAATTCAATGAATAAAAATTAATTTAATAATAATACTTAAAAATATAGTAAATTAATAAATTTTAAGTTGTTTTTTATAAGACTAAATTAAATTTTAAATATGAATTTTAATATGAATTAAAAATGTCCTTTTTTGTCATTTACATTTATCTACTAGTTGAATCGCTAATTGTATCAAACACTTTAATTAGCTTATCAGCTTAAATCATAAGCCATCATCTATCAGCTATAAGTTATAAACTATCAGTCATCAGTTATAAGCTATAAACTATCAGCTAGTTTATCAGCAATCCGTTATTTTTGCCAAACAGACCCTTATTAGTATTATTATTTTAGATTTATTTATCTTTCATGTAAATTTTGAATTAGTTGGTCTTTCTCCCCATAATGAACCAAAGATTTAACAAAAAAATGACTCATCATTATTATTTATTTGATATACTATACCGTAATTTTTGTGTGTGTACTGAAGATAAAAATAGGAAGTAAAGGATTAGAACAATGAGAAAAGGAGAGAGGAAGAGTTGGGTCCTAAAATGAAGGGGAGTTTGAATGGATGAGGTTGAAGAATTCATTGAATGGAAAGCAAAATAAATATAAATAAAAATTTTCACATCAATCTCACATTAGAAGCTTACAAAAATTGAAAATAAAAATAAAGCAAAACAAAAACACAAACAAAGAAAGAAAGCAGAATAACAAATCGAAGAAGAAGAAGAAAAAGAATAGTAAAATGTCGTGGCAGACTTACGTAGATGAACACTTGATGTGCGATATTGACGGCACAGGACATCATCTCTCCGCCGCTGCCATTGTTGGCCATGATGGTTCTGTTTGGGCTCAAAGCACTTCATTCCCTCAGGTAATATTTATATGTGTGCATTAATATGTATTTTATTATTGATCTCTTCATCACAATATTATTGCTATGCAGATCTAGAATCTGTATCATAATAAACCATTTTAATTTTGATTACTATTATTATTTTTAAATTTCAATTTACATTTAAGAAAAATTGATTGTCAATATCACTTTATGAACATTACATTCACTTGATTGGTCAATATCTACCGGCTTAATTGATTTTCTATTTGTGTATGCTATCGTGTTTTAAATTTTTTAGGCGACATATCTACCGACTTAATTGTTATCATGTTTTTGTAACAATTATGTTGCATTTTGGCAAGAATGAGACTTTGAGAAACTATATTAGATTAATGACATGTCTACATTGTAGCATGAAACTTGATAACATGTATGTTTTGTGACTTATTTATGTGTTGATTAGCTTATTAGTTTCTATTAAAGATGTGTGATTTTGAAGTGTTGATATGCTTATGTTGTGTATTTTTTCTTCAGTTTAAAGCTAATGAGATTACTGGTATCATGAAAGATTTTGATGAACCGGGTCATCTTGCACCAACTGGCTTGCATATTGGGGGAACCAAGTACATGGTTATCCAGGGAGAGCCCGGAGCTGTTATTCGTGGAAAGAAGGTACTTGTTATAATCATATGTTTTGGTTGAATTAGAAGTGTTTGAAGAGCTTATTTTGGTTTATTTTATTAAATAAGCACTTGTGTTAGTGTTTAAGAAATTATAAACACTTATGATATATCCACAAAGTTTTCTAGACTTATTTTCATAATTTTTTTAAGATAGAACTTATTCATATTTTAAGCTTATTTGACAGGGATCTGGAGGTATAACTATAAAGAAAACTGGTCAAGCTCTAGTTTTTGGTGTGTATGAAGAACCTGTTACACCTGGACAATGCAACATGGTTGTGGAGAGGTTGGGAGATTACCTTGCTGATCAAGGTCTTTAGATCAATATTCTTAATGATTGGAATGTATACATTTCAACCCTAAATTAAGATTTTTTGTGAGCACCTGAATTGGGAGTTGTCACACTCAATAACCATGTGTGAATTAGTTAATTAAATATTTCATTTTTTGGATATTTAAATGTCAGTGTCTCAATGTTCGTTTACTACTCCGATGTACTATTATGAGCATTATGCCATATGTAACTTGATTGAAAATATGTACTTATGCTACACATTGGATTTTGGACTCCTGAAGTTGAAATAACACATTTTGGACTGACGGAGAACGTAATTAAAACATAATTAAGGTGCAATTTTGATGGATGCATTAAGACAAACCAAGATTAACGTTAATCGCTAAAAAGTTTATAAGACATTAATCTCAACACATCACTGATGTAACTAAAATCATGAGAATATGGTTATGGCTAACAAAACAGAAGAAAAATACAGCTATAGAACGAAATTAACTGACTCAAAGCCTCGACATAAATCCATACAAACTGTTCTTTCCTTTATAAGATTGAGAGTGCACAATGATTATGTGCAGTGCAGTTGCATTTTTCTCGCCCATTATTTCCTATAGCGCTTACAACAAAGAAACAAATTTGATCCTTGTCAGTAACGTTGCTATAAAAAAAATACAACTTTCCCTCTTACATCTAATCTAATCTAATACAAATACAATACAGAAAACAAAAATGGGAAGAGATGATTTGCTAGAACAATTTTCATTTTGGAAGTTTCTTTAAAAATAAATAATAAATCAAATGAAGATACATGTGAACTTCTTCAGATGGGTTATAACTTGTAAACAGGTTCAATTCCAAGGAGATAAAAGCACTTTCTCATCACAATTGCAGTTGCTTCACACAGCAAAAGTCTACTAGTTTCCTCAGGCGATCCTACAACCTATCAAAGGGAATGAAGTTGAATCAAAAGGCTTGAATCTAAACATCATACTTTGACTGCATCTTAAACAGGAATCTAGATTGTGTGCAACATTGAATGTAAAATTTGAGAAAAAATTATGGATGAAGAGATTTAATAATCCATTAACAAGTACTTGACAAAACAGTGACCAATATGATGAATAGCTCCCTATCTTTAACATGTAGCACAGTAAATTCAACAAATATTCTACTATGCAGCTTTATGCAAACCTCGTCACTGGAAAATAGGAATAGAAAAGCCATAGAATTTTGAATATATAGCATAATATGATGGTTTCAGAAGTATACCTGACAATTTGAATAAAACTTTTTCGTAAAGATTTCTGCCAAGGTGTAGAGGTAATCACACAACAAACTAGGCAATAAATTGCTGCACGCCTCCTCAAAAACCTGAAATATAAAACAATACATAAAGTCGTATATCAGTGAGATTATCTTATCTTGGATAGTAAAATAATATGCAGAAATATCAAGCTGCTTTTAATAATGCATGATATTTCAAGACTTTAGTTTAAAGAAAATGGAGCCTCGGCAACAAGTTATAAATATTACAAGTAGTATGCAAAGGTCTAACGCTCAAAAACAACATAAACTATTCACATGTCCTACCTCGGGAAATTGTAGCAGATGAAGCCCCAATAAACGCTCATCTTCATGATCCAAAACTATATACCCATTCTGTCACAACAAGATGGCATGTACATGAAATACACAATAATAAATATGCACAAGTGATTTCATCCAATCATAACTGTTATATAGACACATGGAATACTGAGCCTTATCACAACTGTAATAGATGAGTGCTGAATTGACTCGTGTCGAATCAACCATGGCAGGATATATAAAATAGGCACAGCTATTATATCTTATATTGTAAAATTAAGCATACGATACAAAAACGAATAAATCAATTTATATAGTAGATATGGAGGTCATAATCTCAGGGAGAAAAACAAACTTACTTTCTTTACTTCTTCTATGTCTTTACCCGATTTCCTGATAATGGAACAAATCCTCGCATGGGCGTATAGTAAATAAACAGCAGTATTCCCCTGTTGCACAACAAACATAGGAAGGTGAGAAATAAACAATTTTGAATCTTATAATTTTGTTGGGGATGAGGAAAGGGTTGATCAATTGCTACATTAGTTTCATAGCAAATCTTCTGAAAAGGGTCCATCAAACTAAGATATTTCGACAGAAATTGTTAATAGGAAAGAGCAAACAGTTTTAGCTGGAATCGTGCTAAAAGAGAGTGGGGAATGCGGTTAAAGGGAAGGTGTAACTGTGTGAAGGAGATATGGGAATTTCCATAAGGTTTTCCTGGGTGGTTTAGCTGAGTAAGGAGCAGTTATCTCTCAGCACGGGTTTCCTTAGACTCATACATTTTTCTTTTCTGTTAATTTCCTTAATTTCCTTTGCTAAGACTACTTCAGTATTTGTAAGGAGTTTTGCTCCATTCACCTTTCCCTTAATTTCCTTTGCTAAGACTACTTCAGTATTAGTAATTGACGAATTATTCCTCTGTTGACAGAAGTGCAATAATCTACCGGCTTCTTCATTTAAGTTCACAAACCAACTCTCAAAATTTGTATGCAGCGAGTATGTACCTTATCACTAAGCATCTGATCAAAATTGAACGTGTAATTCGTTAATCTGTTGATCTTCAAGTCAGCATACCTGTAAACACATCAAAAGCACAAACATAAGGGACTATAAGGCTACGGCTCATTTAGAATATCCAACACACGAGTAAATTGCAAGTGACACATTTATTAAGATTTGTATAGTCAAAGTAAAACTATATGTAGAAGTAGAACCATAAGTCACTGTTGAACAGAAATATAACACTCAGTAAGTAGGGCAACTAGTTGGAAAATTCACAAAAGGTTAACAACCAAGTAAGCCGAGACTATGCTCATTTACTTTACTTTTGTCATGATTTATTCTATTTAGCACATGCAGTCAGAAACATCCGAGACAAAATTTGGATATATTAACAGGATTCAGGGTATTAGCTCAGGATTTAAAGCACCGTGTATTAACAATTTCAAAAAATCTGACTTAGGGAATATGTTCGCCAACACATCTAAGTTGACAAAAAAAAAGCTAATTACAACTTAGTATGACTGGACAGAATGTTGAGTTTGCTTAAAAGCGGGAAAATGAAAAAGACTCTTAAGTTAAGGAAGCTTACTTAACAGCCCCGTAACCAATTGCCTCTGATGTTTTCTCAATCTCCTCCTCCGACCAATCCTTAGTTGTAGCTAGAAGAACATAGAATATGAAAGGTTAACTTTCTGGTGTCTAGACACTAGAACCTCGCCAAATGAAAATAAAATAGGCACAATCGTTCATAGATCTTGATCAAACAGGAATTTTATACACTTTACCGCGTTCAAGAAGGGCAGTTTTACAGCGCCTTTTAGCTTCATCAAGCAAATCAACCAAACGAACAACCTCACTGCTCCGACTCCGAAACCGTTTTCCGTCATCCCCAAGAACAAGACCAAAACCTATATGGGTACATTTTGGATACGTATTCTCATTACGTGGCAGCCAACCTGCACGCCTAAAGGCCTGAAAGGAAAATCAAAGGCGAACTCAGCCATTTTAAAAAATTACAAAGAAAATGAAATGATCAATCCAATAGATGCATTTTAATAGATAAGGGTGATATGATATCAGTAAAACCGAAACAAGTTAATATAAAGGACAACTTAATACTGGCAAAAACTAGTAGAAAGGGTAGCGACGCCAATAAAATGCAGTAACCATAATATACCATGAAAATCATCACTTGAGATGTACCTTAAATAGCATATCAAAGTGTTGTTGTTGCCCAATATCTGTAACATATACAATCCACTCAAGTTTTTCTTTATTTAGACGATACCTACAAGGTTCAAATAGCTCGCTCAGATAAACAGAACAGTTTACTTCCCTAAGCCGATATATTTCATCATCTATTTTTAGATAATAATAATAATAATAATAATAATAATAATAATAATAGAAACATAGAAATAGGTAAAAAATTTACAAGAAAGGAAGAATATTCATGATAGAAAAAAATTGGCATAATAATTAATAACGAAGTTTGAATAGTAAAAAATATGCACAAAAAGCTGTAAGATGAAAACTAACCAAAGCGAAGCTAGATCAGTTGAGAAATAGTTGTAGCCACCATCTCTTTTCACAGCAATAAGTGGTATATTTACACCCTCAACATATATCACACGAGCACCATCACTATCTTCAATCAATCCTAACTTATCCAGCTTCTCAATAACCCCGGGGATATATGGATTATAGAAGCTCTCTCCCTGTGGTCAAACATATCATCATTCAGTACGCTTGTTAAAAAAATTGACAAAATCACTTATTGAAGTAAAAACTTCTGTAACTAATGCAACATCAATTCTATAGACATTCAATAAACTCGGTGCTGCACAGAATACACCTCATGACATTAACAACAGTCAGTAAAAAACAATGTCATTTTCCCCACATAATGATTTTTTCACTGCAAATGTTGTTACAACATCGGTGGAATTGTGTTTTTTTTTGGGGGGGGGGGGGTGAGACGAGAGGGAGAAAGATGATGCGAGTTCCTGAGGCTAATTTATGGAGACCAATCAGACTTTTGGTAAGTCTATATAAATGAGGGAATTTAAGCCACGTGATGAATTAAATACGCACAGAAGATGCAAGAATTTCTAACAAACCCAAACCCAACTACTGTAAGCTACTAAGCATGTATAGAATTCATAATGGTCTGATAATGCATGGTAACAAAACAGCTCTGAAATTCCTCCTAGAAGGTACAAAACATAGACATCATGGATAAAATCCAAAGTTTAGGAAAAGTGCATAACTAGAAGTTATTAGAACCCTTACCATTTCCTCCAATTGAACTCCAAGGCGTTGATAGACCTTGTCGAACTCAGCTCTGCTAACATCACAAATTTGTTGCCATGCCTTGCGATACCTGGCATCCCCACTCTGCGATAAAAATTAATACACACGCATAAGTCAACATTAAGTTCCCCAATATCTCATGAGTAGGTGGTAAACTCAGGCTATCATTTACCTGGAGCAGGATCACTGCCTGTTGTGCCTTCAGCTTAAATTCGGCATCATCATCAAACCTCACTTTTGATGCCTTATAGAATGCCTAAAAATGCACCAACTCTCGTGAGTTTCAGTATCACTAATACTAATTCACTTTTCTAATTAAAGTATAATTGTGAGACAAAAAGCAAAAGGCACGAAAATAAGTGACAATTAATGAGAATGTTATCCCTCATAGACCTATAAACATTGTCATTTCAATGCTGACGGTTCATTTATAAGAATTTACAAAGATCGATATTTTTTATCAAACATAACCCAAATGATTTTTTCTGACATCATTTCTTAATTTCTTTGAACTTACAAGTACACATTACAAACAAAGCATAAAACACATATTTCCAGCCCTACATGCAGAGAAAACCAATTGTTTATATGTAAGCTCATTTGATAGCAGCTTATATCTCCTAGTTAAGCTTAATGGCATTATGTTTATAGCACATCTTTTGGATAGCTTGGAATGCACAGTTTTTACTTCCCTCTTGAAATGCATTCAATTAGCATTAGAACAAGAATGAGCACGAGCGTGTCGCAAGAAGAACTAACAACTATGTCTTTTATATCTAAACCAAAAACTGCCAATAAAATAATATAGGATTAAACTCCCGAATAAGATTAACTAAAGTTCAATGTTATGTTCTCACCTGAAGATCTCCAATGGCTGTTTCACTAACATCTTCTTGGTTTGGAAATTTTTCAAAGAGGTATTCAATCAGCATCCCAAACTGCAAAACAAACGCATGGACTTTGAGCCCTATAGTGCCAATACCACAATGAGAACTTTCCTAGTGAAATGTTTTAGAATTCCAGCAGATATCTCATGTGAATATCCCAGCAAAAAAAGAAAACAATGGTGTCATTACTAATTTAGTGACTAATTGAATTAATTGATTATTTTGATTATATATGAAGAAACCTAGCATTTAAGGTGTATAGCAAAGCTCAATCCCCAAGAAACGGTATAAATAACTTTTCCCCAGATTAAACATTCACTATGTTATAACTCGTAGCACAAAAATAACAAAATTTTAAAAATTAAATCTACCTGTGTTCCCCAGTCACCAACATGATTTCGGCGAGTAACAAGTTCCACGCGTGAAAATTCAAGCATGCGGGCTAATGTGTCTCCAATTATGGTAGATCTAAGGTGACCAACATGCATTTCCTTTGCTATATTAGGTGACGAAAAATCAACCATAGCCCTCCTGATTGGAAGTCGAGGTGCCCACGTATCAATACCATCACTTAGCATCCGTTGTAGACCCTGAAAGAGGATTCTTCTCATTAAGTATTAACAGAGGACTTGAATAAGCTCAGTAACCAAAACACGAGTAAAATCACAACTTTCTTGTATAACACCCATCCAATCGATGGAAATTGTGACTGAAATACACCTTATCTTGCAACAAAAAAAACTGAAGTCTCAGAGACATGATACATACTATTTCTAAAGTAAAATTAAAAGATAGAAAATGTAATCACCTGAGCTATCCAATTCTTTGACAAGACAACATTAACAAATCCTGGACCAGCTAGAGAGCATGAATCTATCATTTCAGATGGAGGAAGATTGTTAATGATGGCCTACACAAATAAAAGAAACAAGATTACTATTTGATGACAACATATCAAAATATAATTTCAAATCAACAATTAACTAAAGTGTTCAACAACTGTATATAAACACTCTAAACAAGTATTACATACATGTCTAATCATATTTTACTATCTTACAAGTTACAACATCATAATTATATTACCTCCCAAAATCTACTTATATTGTAGTAAGTGTAAGAGGGTAAACTATGATCAGAACTTGTGTAAAAGTAAAACTTGTTTTCCACCGTTAGTACATAATCATTAAATTCATCAGTTAATAAATTGAAAATTAAAACGCTTTGCAGGGGAAAAAACAGAAAAATGTCTCCAATTATACCTGTCCAATAGCAGGGGGACCCCTAAATCCAGTCTCCTTCCCTTTTAGCTTAGACCATATACCCATTGCATTATTACTGCACCAATTAAAAAACTCTTAACTTTCCACACATGCCCCTTGCCAATGCACAATACAAACACTTCAGCTTATCAAAAAACCCAAAATTTGCACAATGCAAAGAGAAATAAAAAAAATCTTAAATACTGAACTTACCATTGATAATCACCAAATTTTACACCGCCGGTTTTGGCGGTGCAAGCATCAACTAAGGGCACAACGTCTTCCTCATCAGGCACAGTTGCTTTTAAAGAAACATCAAACAGCTGTGCTAATTGTCTTTTCACACTAGCAGGATTATCAATATCCTATATCCAAATTCAAAAAACATTAACCAACATCACTAATAGTAATACATGACATTGACTACTTCAAAACAAAATAAAAATAAGTAAATCACTAACTCGCACCCTGAAATTTGCAAATAGGCAAAAAAACATCCCAATTTTGAATTGCATCAAACAACTTAATCCTTCTGTTAACTCATATCTAATTTACTGTCCAATCAATTCCAAAATTATATCCCTAAATAACACATTAGGGCCTATTTGTATTACCTTATTTGAGCTTATCTACTAGCATAAGTTTTGTGAAACTATTTAGGAGAACTTATGTATTGTAAACAACTTATGACAACTTCCATAAACCCTTTTCACCTTATTTTTCATAAGTACTCCAATATAGCTTATGAAAACAACTTATAGCATATAAAAAAAACAATTGAACTTTATTTTATTTTTTACTATAGAAATAGCTTATGTAAACTTATAAACGAGCGCATATGCAATAAAAGCTGCAAATAAGCTGTTTATCCAAATACGCCTTAGTCTCCAAATCATGTCACTTACTAACAAATTTGTCTCTAAATGATATCACTTAATGTCAAATTAATCCTGAAATTGACCGACGCCGTTCAAAATGAGATTTTTATTTTGCCTACTCACAAATTTCATCGGAAAAATGTTCGACCCTTACAATTTGACGGAACAAAATAGGTAATTTAGTAAAATAAAAATGAAAAAACTTACAATGGATAAGGTTGGAGGAGATTGAGTTTTAGAAGTTAATGGTGATTGTGTTTTAGTAACAGCTAAAGCGAATCTTCTAGATGCAACTTTGAGTAAATCTGTCTACACAATAACAACGATGAAAACTACGTCGTTTTAGTGAATTAGGAATTGAAATTGAAATAATACTAATAAAGTAGAAAGAGTAAAGAAGAGAAATGAGAAAGAGAAGGGGAAGAAGCATAGAGCTGACCAGAACGTGATGGTTGAAGAGAAGGTGGAGAATGAAAATGAGATAATCGATTAAGGTTTAAGCACCCTAAACCTAACATCTTTTTTCAGTACAAGTTAAACGAGAAGAAGGAATAAGCTAAACAAGAAGAACAAGCAGCATTGTTTGTTGCAGTTTAAGCTGTTTTTAGCTCAAGATAGCTCTAGTGGGCCACCACCACCACCATAACATATTTCGTTGCAATTTTTAAAAAAATAATAGTAATTTTTTTTATTTTGTAAATGACAATGTTACTTAGTCATTTTTTAAAAGGAGAATAGTTTTAGAACGAAGGAAGTAATAAATAATCGTATTTTTTTTGTTAAGATATAGATAATACTTCCTTTGGTCCTAAATATAAGAGATATTTTACTTTTTAGATTCATGAAATGATTGATTTATCTAGTCTATATTATGAACCAAATACATCAATCATCTAAAAAGTAAAAGTTCTCTTATATTTAGGATCGGAGGTAGTAGTATTTATGTCTTTGCAGTAGGTGGTAGTCGGGCTTGCCGATCTTTCATGCAGCTCATCTAGCTTGTTTGTGTTTGGGTTGTGTGGACAGAGTGCAATCGACGTTTCTTCAACAACTCAGCGCAGTCGATCTCTCATTTATTGGACTTGATCAAACAATACTCTTTTTAGTGGATGAGGACACATAATTTAGGGATAGAGGTTAACTTGCATAGTTGGTGGGTGAACCCTTTATTATGTTTGAGTATTTGATGTAGTGCTGGCTTATTGTATTATCGCTTTTATCTTTATCTTTTTCTAGATCTTGATGTAAACATATTTGGTCTGCCTTAACACATCTTGTGTTGAGAGGATTGATTACTTTTTTGGTTATATATATATATATATATCTTATTTTGGTTTATTCATAAAAAATAGTATTTATGATTAGTCTCTATGAGATCGATAATTTTTATAGAGTTATGTTAACAGAAATAATAGATAAAAAATAATGTATAATGAATACACAAATTTCAAGATATAATTTAGTTTTTAATAAAAAAAATTTCAAAAAAAAATTTTTGTTTTTAATAAACTTAACTAATGTGCAGTGGGCATTGATTTAACCATAAACAAAAACAAAAGAGAAAGAGTGAAAAAACAAAGAACTCAGTGAACCCACCCAGCCACCTCCATCAGAATAGCGTATATCAAATAGACAGAGTGACCCAACTTGCCCAATCCACATCCAACCATGTTCATTGTAAGTTCATCATTTTACATTTCCCAAATTAAAGATAATTTTTATTTCTGGGTTTGCATTCTTTCATTGTTTTTTTATTATTATGATTTTTGGGTAATGAAATGTTGATGTTAGTTTATGTATTTTTGTATATATATATATAGGAATTAGATTGTCCTGCCAGTGTGAGAAAACAACTGGGAAAGCTGTTTGCTGAATCTCTGAAAGTAACTGTTCCTACTGAAGTTGATGTTGTGCCTTTGATTGATGCATGTATTGCAAAAAATGGTGTAAAACATGCTGATTATCAATGGTAAGTTTTGTTATTTGTGAAGTTGATGAGACTATTTGAGAGAGGTTAATGATTGACTTATTTGAGTTTATATATACGCACTTGTGAGACTATTTGAGTGAGGTTACGGAACAACTTATGATTGAGTTATTTGAGTTTATATACTGACATAAGCACTTGTGAGACTATTTGAGAGAGGTTACGGAAATAAATTATGATTGACGTATTTGAGTTTATATACATTAGTGGCATGAGCACATGTGAGAATATTTGAGAGGTTGTTATGGAAACAATTTATGACTTCCATAAGCTCTTTTGAAGAGCGTATGAAAACATGTTGTATGTTCAGATATGGGGAATGGATTTAGGGTATGTTGTGAGATTATTAGAGAGAGGTTATGGAAACAAGCTATGACTTGTATAAGCTCTACAAGATAGCTTATGAAAACAACTTATGACTTATATGAGAACAATTTGATTTTGTATTATATTCTGCAATAAAAATAACTTATACATAAGGGCTTAACTAAGTTGTTTATCCAAATGCCACTTAGCGATGTAGTTGCACTGTATATTGACGAAAGAAGCATATAGTTATATGTTACTTAAATCTAATATTATTTTGTTTTGAATTCTGGGTGCAGTAATAATGCAATGAGTCTTTTTGCTAAGATTAAAGGGAAGCAAGAGGAGTTCAAAAATCCACGTTCACTTGGAGAGGTATAATCAGAGATAATTTCCTTAGTTTTTCCCTCCTCTTGTGTCATTTATTTTAAATCGTTTTTATTAATTACTGCTTTTGGATTTAGATCTGTTTGTTATTTTTGTCTAATTTGAATGTGTGTATTTGTTTGTGTAGGGCATTATGAAAAATCTTCCTCCATCAGAAATGATAGAATCATGCTCTGTTGCTGGTCCTGGATTTGTGAATATTGTTTTGTCAAAGAAGTGGATAGCACAGGTGATTGGTTGCATTTCTATCTTTTAATTTAGAAATTACAAATAGTATGTATCGTGGGTATGTGTGGGGCCAAATTTTATAGGCTAGTGTCTGATTTGTATAGTGTGCTCCTAGCGTGTGTTGTTTGGATTATGTTCTTAACAGAAAAAAATTCTCATGCAGAGTGTACAAAAGATGCTTAACGATGGTATTGATTCTTGGGCACCTCGACTTCCAATCAAGAGGGTTATGGTTGACTTTTCCTCACCTAATATAGCAAAAGAAATGCATGTTGGTCACCTGAGGTCAACCATTATTGGGGACACATTGGCACGAATGCTTGAATTTTGTCAGCCTGAATGTCTGATCCGCCGAAATCATATCGGAGACTGGGGCACTCAGGTAGATTTAATCTCTGAAGTATATATACTATGCTATTTTGTGCCAATGGCTTAAAATCCATTTGTGTATTGGAGCATATGGCTTAAAATCCATGCATTGATTTTGCAGTTTGGAATGCTGATTGCATACCTCTTTGAGAAATTTCCGAACCCAGACGATGTCAATGAAAATGATATTGGAGATCTACAGGTAAAATAAACTCTTGGAAATGAACTTCATACCAATTTTTAGTTAACTAGTTTTGCATGCTTATTGTCATTGAACTAAATGTAAGTCAAAACTTTGCTCTTACATTTCTCGATATCTAGAAGTTAATTTATTACAAATGCCCTGAAACCTAATATAAGCTGCTACTTTCTCATTAAACAGCCAACAGCCTTGAAAAGGTACTGTGTTTGCAAATAAACTTTTTAACATAACAGTTTTTTCTGTTTGAAATCAGATCAACACTTTCATTTCCTTTGTTTTTTAATTAGAAAATGTCAAGATTTGAATTCATAAATAAATATTTGGGCCTATGCTTAACTATATACTAGTTATTAGTATAAATGTATAATCAACCTTTAAGTGGCAACATTTTATGTTTTCATTGTTATTTAGCTTGGTTGGAAAGTTGTTTTAGTTATTCTGAAATTATTGGAGTTGGTGCATTTTTAGGCATTCTACAAGGCTTCAAAATTGAAGTTTGATAGTGATCCTGATTTTAAGCTAAATGCACAGCAGTCAGTGGTCAAACTCCAGGTAAATTTTACTTTATTTTTCTTTCTTTCTGCCCCCTATTTACGAGGTCACGGGGAATTGATTATGCATTTTTTGTATGCACGAATTTCGATTTCAGGGAGGGGATCCTAAGTATCGCAAGGCATGGCAGCAAATTTGTGATATTAGTAGGACTGAGTTTAACAAGGTCTATCAACGACTTGGAATTCGTTTAGAGGAAATGGTAAGGGTTCTAGTTTCTTTTGTATATCTCCCATGAGGAATTTCTTATCTCTTTCCTTTCTCTTAATTTTGTGTCTGGTTTTGTAGAATTGTAGAAATTCTGTCTGTTGGTATGGCTCTGGTTATTTTAGCCAGATAAACCACATTCTATGTAGTAAATTGTGTCTTTTTCCTTATTCTGTGATGGCCATGAATTTGGCTGGTTTCTTGAATTAGCTTAGGGAACTACGTGTACGTGACATCTAGCTCATTCTTAAGTTTGTTAGTTTTTTCTGTTTGAGTTCTATTCTCAGTTCAACTAGACTGATGTAGTTATTATGACTCCTTTATTTTCCTGATTTCCTGTATATAGCATTTGTAGCAACAATAAATTTGGTAAAAGTGCAGTATTAAATTGGATAATGCATACAATGTAGCAATAAATTGATCAAATATCTTGAATTTATGTTGCAGTCATTACTGATTTTTACCTTATTGGTTAACAGTAATGTGTTATACTTTGTACTGATTGGTGATGTATTTGGCCACAGCCGGAGAGCTTCTTTAATCCATTAATCCCTCCAACTTTGGAGAAACTAGAGAAATTAGGGCTGATTGAAGACAGTGATGGTGCTCGGGTGATATTTGTTGAGGGTGTAGACATACCACTAATTGCTGTGAAAAGAGATGGTGGCTACAACTATTTTTCAACCGATCTAGCATCACTTTGGTTAGTTTTTAGTTTTTTGGGTATCTTCTCGACACTTGTGATGTGACTCGTGACTAACGAATATTCAAATTCTATTATTAGTTAGTCAAATTAGTTTATCTTGAAGCAGAATACATATTGCGTCAAAAAAAAAAAGCAGAATACATATTGAAGTACTAATAAGAAGAGTATGATAGTAGGTTAGGTCAAGGCAAGGGTATCCGGTTAGTTAGACTTGGAGGTAATAATAATAATACAGAGAAAAGATGTATCATTTATCATCAACAAGCATGTAGATTTAAATTGTTTGCTATCAGACTGATTTTGTGATAGGATATTATGATTCGTGTAAGTGGCCTCTATTAAGAAAGAGGCTTTTATGATTTTTTTCTACATACCCCTTTTGTTTAAAATTTGGTATATATACATGTTTCTATTTGTATGTATTTTTGTCTGAGTATGGACCAGAAAATAGATCTACTATGGAAAATAAACTGTTTTAGTTATCTTAGCCACTTGAACCTTGTAGGTATCGTCTGAATGTCGAAAAGCTTGATTGGAACATATATGTTACCGACGTTGGGCAGTGGCAGCATTTTGACATGCTTTTTAAGGTATTCCCCAATTAACTGATATATTGTTTGTCCTACTGATAATAATATTCCAATGAGTTTAAAAGTCTGACTGACATCCCTTTTGATTTATCAATCAGGCCTTTAGGCGAGCAGGGTGGCTTCCAAAAGACGAAAATGAATATCCTATATGCACTCACATTGGTTTCGGTCTTGTTCTTGGCGACGATGGAAAACGATTTAGGAGTCGCAGCAGCGAGACTGTTCGATTGGTTGATTTACTTGATGAATCTAAAAGGCGGTGTAAAGATGCCCTTCTTAAACGCGGTAAGTACCAGTTACCTATTGCAAAGAAACGAAGTTTCTATTTGTTTTAGATCTATGAAACTGATATTTTGCATTAGACAGTTAACCTTTTAAGTCTATGTCATGTAGAAAATTCTAAAGATTGGTCAGAGGAAGAGATTGAGAAAACATCAGAGGCAATTGGATATGGGGCTGTTAAGTAAGTTCTTTATCTCAATAATATTCCCCCATATTTTAAGTATAAAAACCAACATGCTTTCCAGCAATATTATGTAGCTAGCTTAA
This sequence comes from Trifolium dubium, assembly GCA_951804385.1. Lineage (NCBI taxonomy): Eukaryota > Viridiplantae > Streptophyta > Magnoliopsida > Fabales > Fabaceae > Trifolium > Trifolium dubium. The sequence goes on from OX638064.1 coordinate 7,897,659, forward strand.
TTGTATGCATCTTGTGTTAAATTAGAACAAGATGTATTATCTTACAATTGCGTGTTTACTGAGTTTTAAAAGCTTGTGTTTTGTATTACATTCTGCATTAATGTTCTGAATTTAGTTGATATATACTTATTTATATTGAGGTTTCATTTCAAATATATGTTCTAACTTCTATATAGTTAAACCAGATTTCTAACTAATTTTCTAACCGACAGTTAGTTTAATTAGATACTACCCATGTCCCTTATTATAAGCTCCTTTTGCAATTTTCACATGTATTGAAAAAAGTAGATTGTGTATTCAACATGTTTATTTGATGTATGGAGGTTCCTATAATACCCTTTTGTATATAGATGCACTCGACTCTGATTTTTCATCTGCTAAGGTATATTTGAAGATAATAATAAATGTATCTAGTAATTTGAAATGGAGCTTATATATAGGCATACATTTTTCTTTCAAGGAAGGCCTATATTTAGGGACTGGGACATAGATAGTATAAGCCTAATCACATATTGCTTGGTTGTTGATTTTTTTTCCGTCATGCTAAATGTTTCCCATTTATTGTGATTGCTTTTTCTATCAAATGACTCTGCATATGGTCTATGTTTGACTTTACAACATCTCTGTGGTCTGCTTATGCCTCTGATCTCGGAATCCTGCAAACTTGTTGCCCATCATGTTCACGCTTTTGATGTATTTCCAGATATGCTGACTTGAAGATCAATAGAACAACAAATTACACTTTCAACTTTGATCAGATGCTTAATGATAAGGTGCATATATTGTTTGCGAATGTTTGTCAAAAAACAAATTAACAAAAGTTGAGCCCATTCTTCACCCATGAAACGAACTAATGTCAAGTTAAAAATGTCTCACCTATCTAACCTTTTTGTCCAACAGGGAAATACTGCTGTTTATTTGCTGTATGCACATGCTAGGATCTGTTCCATTATCAGGAAGTCTGGTAAAGACATAGAAGAACTGAAAAAGGTAGTTTTTCTAATTTCCGTGATGATGACTGATGACGATAAGATTTGTTGAAAAAAAAAATTTGCTTATTGTTTCATATGCTTTATTTTACAATGTTTTATACTAGAGTAGATCATGGTTGACTTGATGAGTCAATTAAGCACTATATTATGACTGTAATATGACTCAATACTGCATTTGTGTTTATACTTAAATAAACAGTATGCCGGCTAAAAACCAAATTTTATATGCTTCATATCTTGTTTATCAACTTGTCACAGACTGGGACTTTGGTGTTGGATCATGAAGACGAGCGTACATTGGGCCTTCATTTACTGCAATTTACTGAGGTAAAGTGAAACATTTTTTCTTGATTTTTATACCTTGCATACTATACTTTTTTAATCTTGGTCCATAAGAAAACACCGAGGCATTAGGCAACTAGACGATCATGTGTGTTATTTTACAATCCAAAAAATATATGCACTTACCTGATTTTGTTTTATAACTTTCAGGTGTTTGTGGAGTCGTGCTCAAATTTATTACCTAATGTGTTGTGTGAATACTTATATAATTTGTCCGAAATCTTCACCAAGAAATTCTATTCTAGTTGTCAGGTATCCAAAGCTATATAATTTTCTTCTTCTATGTATGAATTTGAATCCCCTTCTATTCCTATTTGCTGTTAACTAATTTGATCGTCCTTGCCAGGTTGTTGGGTCGCCGGAGGAAACCAGTAGACTCTTGTTATGTGAAGCAACACTTGTTGTGATGAGACATTGCTTCTATCTCCTTGGAATTGAACCAGTTTACAAGTTATGAGTCTCTGAGTGTCGAGTTTGATAGCAAGTTTTTTAGAATAGACTTCAATTTTTAGTGCATAGAAGTGTAGGAAACTTCTAATATAAAGTTTATTGTGCTATTTTACATATTTATGTTTGTTTGCTTTCTAATACCATTAAATTTCTTGTATTGAGGATTCTCCTATGAGGCTCACATTGTAAGGCAAGGGGCGGTGCTCAACATGGTCCGAAATTTTCAATGTTAGTTGATTTTCCTCTTCCTAGATCATTCGCCCAAGATCCAAAAAGATTTTCTTCGATTGAGGGAAAGAGTGAAAAAAGATTCGTGAATGTTTGAAATTGTAAAAAGTTATGAAAAAAATTTTAGAGGAAAAGAGTTTATATATAGTGCACATAAAGTATTAGAAAAAATATGTGAATGCTTTGATATTTTATTCTTCAGCCTCATGCTGGTTTAAATAGAGAGTACAAGATTAATTCTCTCCTTAATCTTTGGAGAAAAATATTACAAAAGAAAATATAACTCAATAATAAAAAAATCTAAAACCTACTAGAAATAATAAAAAAAGACTAAATATTATATTTTCCAACAACCCCCCTCAAGTTGGTGCATAGATATCTATCATGCCCAACTTGCCTATCAAGTGCTCAAAGGTGGGTCTTGCCAAACTTTTGGTGAAGATATCAGCAGTTTGTTGATTTGAAGTTACAAATGGAAGACATATGATTCCAGCATCCAACTTTTCTTTAATGAAATGTCGGTCAATCTTAATATGTTTGGTTCTGTCATGTTGAACTGGGTTATGAGCTATGCTAATAGCAGCCTTACTGTCAGAGTATAATCTTAACGGAAGCTCAATTTTCATCTTAAGTTCTTCTAGGACTCTATGGATCCATAACCCTTCACAAATACCTTGAGCCATAGCTCTAAACTCGGCTTCTGCACTACTTCTTGCTACAACTCCTTGTTTCTTGCTCCTCCATGTCACAAGATTACCCCAAACATAGGTACAATATCCAGAGGTTGATCGTCTATCAGTGACTGAACCTGCCCAATCAGCATCGGTAAAGATACACACATTTCTTTCACTAGTCTTCTTAAAAAATAATCCCTTTCCAGGATTTGCCTTCAAATATTTCAGTATCCTATAGACTGCCTCAAGGTGTTCCTCAAAAGGAGAATGCATAAATTGACTTACCACACTAACTGAGAAGGCGATGTCAGGTCTAGTGTGCGACAAATATATCAGTTTTCCAACCAGTCTCTGGTATCTCCCAGTGTCAACAGGATTACTACCTTTTTCCCAAAGTTTTGCATTAGGGTCCATGGGAGTATCTGTTGGTCGACATCCACTCATACCTGTTTCTTTCAATAAATCTAGAATGTATTTCTGCTGTGAAACTACAATACCATCATTTGATCGAGCAACCTCCATACCAAGAAAATACCGCATGGATCCTAAGTCCTTGATTTCAAAGTCGATAGCTAACTTTTCTTTTACTCTTGCCATTTCAACTGTATCATTTCCAGTAAGGACGATGTCATCAACATAAACAATCAGGATAGCAATTTTTCCATCTTGAGAGAACTTTGTGAACAAGGTGTGGTCAGCCTGTCCTTGAACGTATCCTTGTTTCTTCATGGACTGGGTGAATTTTTCAAACCAAGCTCTAGGGGACTGCTTTAATCCATACAAAGACTTGTTTAGTTTGCATACATTTGTTCCAAACTTGTCTTCAAATCCGGGAGGAATGTCCATATATACTTCTTCTTCTAAATCACCATTGAGAAAGGCATTCTTGACATCCAACTGATGTAGGGGCCAATCCAAGTTCGCAGCAAGAGATAAGAGAATTCTGACGGTGTTCAATTTTGCAACAGGAGCAAATGTCTCTGAGTAGTCTATCCCATATGTTTGAGTAAAACCCTTAGCCACCAGGCGGGCTTTGTACCTTTCAATTGACCCATCTGAATTATATTTCACATTGAACACCCATTTGCACCCAACTGTCTTCTTGCCATCTGGTAGTGTCGTTACACTCCAAGTTTTGTTCTTTTCAAGAGCTTTCATCTCTTCAAGTACAGCTTCCCTCCACTTTGGAACTTCTAGAGCAACCTGTACATTTTTTGGAATCTCTACACTAGACAATTTTGAGGTGAAGGCAGAAAAAGATGAAGACAAATTTAAATATGATATAAAATTGGACATAGGGTGTTTAGTGCAAGTTCTAACTGGTTTTCTAACGGCTATAGGATCATCTATATCAGGATACAAAATATGACTTTCAGAAACAGAGATAGACTTACCTTTCCCCTTTTTGGGGGGATGATCAATTCCCAGTTCAGATTCATGATAGCGAGGAGATGTGGACTCATCACTTTCTTTGTGGTTCTTTCTCACAAAAACCTGTCCTTTCCAAATCTTGTTTCCTACTTCAAACCTATTCTCTTTAGATGACTCATTATTTTGTGGCATTTCATTTAGATCATCATTATCATTGGTTTCAAAATTCTCATTGTTTTTTTTATGAGAGAATGTAGGCTCGGATTCACCGGGTTCCGTACTCATAATAGGAGTAGGATCACATAAGGAATCATGGCCCTTTTCTGTTGGTGCAGAAGTATAAGTCTTAGAAGGTTGTGATTCAGGCAAAGACAAATTATTAGAAAAAGTCATATCCTCAAAAAAAGTCATATCCTTAGTGTGAAATGAGTCTTTATTAAAATTCCCCTCCTGAAGATGAGTATTATTAAAAAAAGGTTGTTTTTCAAAGAATGTAACGTCCATTGTGACAAACATTTTCTTGTTTTTAGGATCAAAACATTTATATCCCTTCTGGGTTGGCGAGTAGCCAACAAAAACACATTTTATAGCACGTGGTTCAAGTTTTCCAACATTCTTATGTTCATGAACAAAGGCTATGCAACCAAAATTTTTTAATGTCAAATCAGTTGAAACACGAATACTAGGAAAACATTCTTTGAAAGTATTAATTGGAGTTTGAAAGTTAAGGACTTTTGAAGGCATTCTATTAATCAAATACGCAGCAGTTAAAACAGCCTCACCCCACAAGTAGTTTGGTACTTTACTTGAGAAGAGTAAAGCTCTAGCTACCTCTAGTAAATGTCTATTTTTTCTTTCTGCAACTCCATTTTGTTGAGGGGTGTTAGGACATGAACTTTGATGTATAACTCCATTTTTTAGAAAAAAATCACTCAAAGTAGTGTTAAAATATTCTTTGCCATTATCACTTCTAAAGACTTGAATATTAGTTTGATATTGATTTTGCACCATTGTAAAAAAATCTTTTACAGCCTGACAAACATCAGATTTCCCCTTTAACAAGTACACCCAACATACTCTTGAATGGTCATCAATAAATGTGATAAACCATTTTTTGAGAGAAAGCGTACTTGTACGGTTAGGGCCCCAAACATCACTGTGGATAATTGAAAAAGGTTTTGATGGTTTATAAGGCTGTATTGAAAAATGAGAACGATGATGTTTAGCAAATTCACATGCTTCACATTTAAATAAAGAAATATCCTTATTATGAAATAACTTAGGAAACAAATGTTTTCTTCGATTGAGACTAAATATTACAAAAAGATTTTCTAGATTACAAAAGAAAATCATGTGAATGTTTGAAAAAAGATATCATTTTAGGAAAGATTTCCTTCGATTGAGGGAAAGAGTGAAAAAAGATTCGTGAATGTTTGAAATTATAAAAAGTTATGAAAAAAAATTTAGAGGAAAAGAGTTTATATATAGTGCACATAAAGTATTAGAAAAAATATGTGAATGCTTTGATACTTTATTCTTCAGCCTCATGCTGGTTTAAATAGAGAGTACAAGATTAATTCTCTCCTTAATCTTTGGAGAAAAATATTACAAAAGAAAATATAACTCAATAATAAAAAAATCTAAAACCTACTAGAAATAATAAAAAAAGACTAAATATTATATTTTCCAACATAAAGTATGTGCAAAATTGTGAGAAAAGTGGGATCATGAATCAAATCATAACCCTTATGTAAGGAGTTATAACTCTTACTACTCAAGAGCAAACTTTATGAATCAAATCATGATTAAGTGTGAATCAATTCACACCTTTCAAAAATCATATTTTTCTAGTTTTTTACTATGTGAATCGACTCATAGGACGCGAGAGCAGGTGTGAATTGATTCACAACCATCAAAAGTCACAAAATTTGATTTTCAACATGCTGAATCAATTCATCAGACCTGAGGCCAAGTGTGAATCAATTCAAAGCTCATAGGTGATCAAATCTATTTAGAAGAAACATAAACAATAAGATAAATGATACTGTTAAAAATGCAAGGTAAAGTGTAGCTGCTGGATCCATTTTTACTCACAATGCCTAGGCTTTGTCATTGGTAATAGAAATTTCAATTTTTAATTCTCAATTTAACATTTAATTATACATAACCATTTGAAGTGTGCCTAAACCATGCAGATCTTTTTCTCTCCTACAAAATTGGGTGCTAATAAAGTCAAAGGGACACACATATAGGGAAAAAAGACATCAAAGTTCATGACAAACTAATTTAGAAATATTAATATCTCTTAATTAACCAACCCAAAACATAAACACAAAGCTATGTATATAGTATATATAGACTTCAACCCTTCTCTTAACAAAACTATCTTTTTCTCTTTTTCCTAGATCACTCCATTTGATTCGGTACTACTTTAGTTCAGGGATTAATCTCTGCAATTTAGCACAAACGATACCTAAATTACACACAAAATCGCTGCATTTGGTACTATCTGACTCAAGGGATTATTCTTTGCTGTTAGACCCAGAGAAGATACTTGAATTACACACACATAAACACAAAATAAGTGCATTTGGAATATGTTTTGTTACTTTGCTTGTGCAAGCATTTCAACCACTTCCCTCATGGTTGGTCTTTCCACACTATGTTCATGAGCACATAACATGGCAACAAAAAACACTTGTTTTGCTTCATCTAATGGAATTTGAGGTAGCCTCTCATCAAGGATCTTCATCACCATATCTTTGTTCCAATTGGTTTTCATTTTGGTCCATTGAACAATGTCTAATCCTTCTTCTTCAAAATCCCCCACTGGCCTTTTTCCTGTTATGAGCTCTAGTAGCACAACTCCAAAACTATACACATCACTTTTCTCATCAACTTTCAATGTGTATGCATATTCTGCAAACATAAAGTAAAATCAGTTTAGAAAAAAGTATAAAATTCTAGCTTTTACAACTTAAGCTACTTGATATTTTTGATATTTCAAACACAAGAAAAAGAGTACACATGATAAAGTACTTAGTAAGATTTTTATTCCACACATTAAATGTGACACATTAACTAATCTTGGTCTTTCGATCTCAAATTAACAGTATAGATTAATTTAAAAAATTATTTGATGATCGCAATAACTCAATGCATGTATTTGTTAACGCAGAGAATCCAAATCCGTACATAATATTAGACTAATAATATTATATTTGTAATGAAAAATTAAAAGATATCCTAGTTGTTTTTTGTGCCTATACATTATACATGTTTCTTTTTCCTTTTCTAGGGTATTGAGAAAGTGAATCTTATAGATCCTAATATAAAACTTTAATGCAAAAAAAATGCATTTTTTAGTTAAGGATTGATAAAGGGTGTTGGTCAAAAAAGGATGTGTAAGTGATTTGATCTTGCATTGTAGTTTCAATTCAATTTTGAAGGCATGCAAGCAAAAGCACAATTTTCAGTTAGCGTGAGGAAAAAGCAAATGGAATTTTCTTTCTACTAGTTAGTGGAGCTTTTGTTTGCTCAGTTTAGGAATCCATGTACTTTGTGCCTGACAATGTGGTCCACAAAAAGAATGGTGAATGTGAGAAAAAGTATATTCTTTAACCAAAAAATATATGTAAACTGTAAAGTATACTTGTATTTATCCCAAGGTACTATGGCAGTACTTTTTTTCAGATCAGTAAATCTAACAATATTGCCATCAACATGTTAGAATCACAGTGACTCGCTATGTGATCACAATTGAATTTGCGCCGACTGCAAATCTCACTATCAAAGATCGACTACAACTAATTGCGAATTGTGATTCAAGATATCAAGTTTTCCAATGTCATGACCTAGTTTTAAGACTTTGCAAAAGCATATTTCAAACTAATTGCAAAGTATACCAAACATCAAGATTTTAAATAGAAAGTTCTGCTAACCTCGCGACATCAAGATTTTTTGTCTTTACGGCGCAATGCAATTGCAATTAACATTGCATCAGCCAAAAATAACAATTATTCTATACAATATCAATAAAACTTTACTAAGAATCTTACAAACTAATGAAATGATTTAAAATATGTACCTGGAGCAATATATCCATAAGAACCAGCAATAGAAGACATGCATTCAGAATTTCCATTTTCTTGCAAAAACTTAGCAAGTCCAAAATCAGCAACATGAGCCTCAAATTCAGAATTCAACAAAATATTATTTGATTTAACATCTCTATGAATAATCAAAGGTGAACAATCATGATGCAAATAACTAAGTCCTTTAGCAGCTTCAAGTGCAATTTTCAACCTAACATCCCATTTCAAAAATTCACCTCTTTTTCCATGCAAAACTTCACCAAGACTACCATTTTCCATGTAATCATAAACAAGCAAATTCGTTTCTTTGTTCGAACAAAATGCGACTAATCTTACAATATATCTGTGTCTGATTCTACCTAATGTCTTGATTTCGGCCGAGAAACCGTTATCATGATGAGAAGATGAACCATTGTTGATTCCTAACAATTTCTTCACAGCTATTTCATCTCCATTTGGCATTGATCCTTTGTATACAACACCAGCTCCACCTCTTCCTATCACATTACTTTCCTTAATACAACCTACGATTTCTTCGCTTCCATATTCGATTTTCTGAAATGCTGTTAACTTCCATGAATTTGTTTTAGTCCTCTTTGATTTCCTACTTTTGATGACAGCAAAAATTGCAAAAACCAATGAACATAAAAACAATGCCAACGCGAAAACGAACTTATACTTTCGAAGAAATCCATTTCGCGAACCGGTTTTTTGTTGTGATTCCAATTCATCAGTTGATGAAATTCTGCATGGATTGGACTCATATCCACATAGTTGAGGATTACCTTGAAAGGAAGTTGACTTAAAAGTCGAGAACCGCCCTCCTTCTGGTATCGAACCGGAGAAGTTATTATGAGAGAAATCAGCTGAAGTTAAGCCCTTTAAGCCACTTAATTCCTTAGGAAGACTTTGGTTTAAGTGATTCCATGAGACATTAAGATGGTTAAGTATATGAATTTGAGCAAGTTGAATTGGAATAGGACCTGATAATTGATTTTGGCTCAAATCTAAATAAGTTAGTAAGGTACATTTACCTATTTCAATAGGTATAGTACCTGAAAAATTGTTGCAACTTATATCTAACTTGAAGATTTTTTTGAGTTTTCCTATATCTGATGGAATTTCACCTGAGAATTTGTTTCCATTAAGCTGAAAAGTTTGCAAATTTGGAAAATTTCCAATTGAAGTTGGTAATGAACCTGATAATCTATTGTTTGATAGATTACACTTTTCTAACTTGGAACTTTTTGTGGTTTTGGTATTTTGTTGAGGAATCACACCATTGAGATAATTGTTTTGTAGCTCTAAAAGTGATAAATTTGGTAAATAAAGAAAACCATGTGGAATTGAACCAGTGAAGTAGTTTTGACCAATTCTAACTCTTTGTAATGTGTAGCATTGACCAAGATCATTAGGCAAAGAACCAAACAAAAAGTTGTTTAACAAAATCAAAATTTTTAATCTCTTTCCAAGGCAAAGAGATTTTGGCAATATTCCGGTGAGTTTATTTGTCGACAAATCAACCTCGGTTAATCTTCCGTTTTGACCTAGCTTCGAAGGAATAACTCCAGTGAAGTTATTCCTCCAAAGCTTAAGTACTTCTAATTTAGGAAGCTCAGAAACAAACTCCGGAATTTCGCCATGGAACTTATTGATAAAAAGGTTCAAAAGAGAAAGTTCTTGAAGATTCGAGAATTCGTTCGGAATTCCACCTGTTAGGTTATTGAGTGATAAATCAAGAGCGGTCAATCTACTCAAGTTACCTAATTCAGGCGGAATCGAACCGGTTAACTGATTTTTTTGCAAGAAAAGTGTATCTAACTTATAAAGTTGGCCTAATTCATTTGGAATTGAACCTTTCAATAAACAACTTGCTAAATCTAAATGAACCAAATTAATCAACTTACCAAACTCATTTGGAATTCCACCATCAAATTGATTGAAATAACCTAAATAAAGATATTCCAAATTTGTCAAATTTCCAAGCTCACTTGGTATGTCACCACTCAAATCATTTCCAGCTAGAGACAAAAAATTCAGCTTTTTCATTTCACCATAACTTTGAGGTATTTTTCCAGAAAAATAATTCCCTCCAAAATTCAAATGCTTAAGCTTAAACATTTGAGTAACACCCTTTGGAAGTGAACCATTGAAACCATTGTTGTAAATATCCAACACTTCAAGCTCTTTCAATTTGTTGAATTCCCAACTCAAATTTCCACTAAACATATTGTTTGATATGTTAAGAAATTTCAAACTTTGTAGCTTGTGAATTTCAGCTGGAAATTCACCATATAAGCTATTTCCTTGAATTGAAACATTCACAAGAGTATAAAGTTTTGTGATGAGTGGTGAAATTGAACCTGAAATGTTTAAATTTGATATATCAAGTGAAACTATAGAGTTGTTTTTTTGGTCACATTGAATTCCATACCAAGTGCATAGTGACATGTAGTTAGAAATGTTCCAATTATTCAAAGAGTTTGAAGGTTCAAAATCTTGTTTCATAGAAACTAAGATTGAAGCTTGGTTTTTCAAAGAAAGTTGAAGTGGAGAAGAAGAAGTAGTGAAGGAAACAAGTAGAAGGAAGAAAAAAAGAGGAGTGAACATTTTTGAGATGATAGTAACTTGTTTAGACAAAATAAAATAACATGTTATGAAACACTTGAACTAACTTATAGTGAATATACACTTGAAGATGCAAAGAAGTAGCATCTTATAAAATCTTATAAAGCACTGAAACAAAAACATCAGACACGATACGGATACGACACTGGTAAAAATTTGAAAAAATGATATAATTCAATGTAAGTCATAAGTGTTGTGTCAGTGTCATATTAGACACCAACATGTATCCAACACCGAGACATGCCTAATTCGATAAGTGTCTTTGTTTGATAGATAGCCTCTAATGTATGTTATGTTTCTTTCACATCTTTCTTTTTCACAAAACACTACTTTGGTGTTAACTTTTGCTTTTTTAAAAAGAAAAAGTAAAAGCAAATGTTAGGATAAAAAATGGATAATAACCACAGACAGGTTCATCATTCATTAATATGTGTTTTACTTTTGTGTCAATTTGTGAGACCAGTTTAAGTGTTTCACCATTGTTTTTTGCCTTTTTTTTTGCTTTTTTTTACACCTATTTGATTTATAAACTGAATTCACAGGGTCCAACATGGAAGTTGATTCAGATTTGGAATCTTCATTCATGCAGATGAAGAGATGTATGATTAAATCATTAATGGGTGATCTTAGGCATCAATCATGGAAAAAAGAAGAAGTTCAACACTAATAAAGTAGGGGTGGGGGATGGAAAAAATAAAAGTATTACGTTAGCTTAGTCCACCTCACATTTTTTATGTGTGGTTTATACTAAGAGATCTCCAACAAGGATTCGATTTTTGGGTAGAATAATTTTTTTGTCCGACTTTATTTACCTCGTAGTAAAACTCTAGACTAATAGAATTCTCTTCTTCTAAGAACTAGAGCATTAGTAACAAAAAGTTTGAATTAAACCTGTTATTTGGATAGAAGTTCTGCAGATTAAACCAAAATATTGGTTTTAGCTGGTACCTATTATACTAGAGTTTAAAATATCATGCATAAAAATGTCGTGTCTCATAAATTTATAAATGTCATATTGAAGAAACATTATTTAATTGGAATACATAAAGTCATTAATGAAATAGCCGTCTTAGCTCAGTGGTAGAGCGCGTGGCTTTTAACCACGTGGTTGTGGATTCGATCCCCACAGACGGCGCTATCATTTTTATTTTTATAGCACAAAAGACTAATAAGGTCATTATCAACTTCCAAATCCAATCCAATTGCTAATCTTTTGGCATAAACTTCATCCAAAGACGCAACTCCTATCATCATTGACCAATATATATATGCTTCGGTCTGGACTCTGGATTAGACCATGGAGGAGATTCGTTGTGACTTGTGATGAGGAACATTGTTGTAAATCACATGTGCAATCCTCGTGATCAATGTCTTTGGACATTGGACCGCCTTAATGGACCTCTCTGGAAGGAGTGGATCGCCGCCTTAATGGACCTCTCCGGAACAACTCTAAACATATTTGTTACCATGATCACTTAAAATTATTTATGGATGACATGACCCAAAACATTTAAGGATGAAATCAATTAAGCTCTTCCCAAAACATTTGGACCTTTTTTTTTTCTTCTTGCACATGAATATGTACGGTACTCTATAATGAGCATGCTCTGCTTCACTAGTCACTATTTGTTTTCACCCTATCACTATCAATTTTTCACCATGAAGCGTGAAAAATAAAATCAGAGTCCATTGATTCGTTTTTAAAAGGCTTAATTGCAGTTTTGGTCCCCCTATTTTTACTATCTTGCAGTTTTGGTCCCTGTATTTTAAAATCAAACAATTTTGCCATCCTATTTTCATTTTTGTTGCAGTTTTGGTCCAGGCCTAATTTTGTCACCAAAAAACGCTGATGTGTCAATAAAAACGCTGATGTGGTAATACCATGTCATCAAATTAATTTTTTTTAATAAAATTAGTTAGCTTTTTTTGTACAAATAATTAATTAGTTTATCAAATCAAAAACAAAATTAAAAAAAGACGACGTTTTTGAGGAAAACCGTCGAACACCTTATACGCAGAAGCAGTAGCATGTTTAGGTCTTCTTCAATCTTCAAGTCTTCTTCTTCTTCTCATCCCATCATCTTCAATCTTCTTCTTCAAATCTGAGATCTATTCTTCCAATTTCTTCTTCAAGACTCTTATTTATAATTTTGTTTGTGATTTAATAAATTAATTAATTATTTGTAAAAAAAAATAACTAACTATTAAAAAAAGAATTAATTTTATGACCAAAAAAAATTAATTTGATGATATGGTATTGCCACATCAGCGTTTTTGTTGACACATCAGCGTTTTTTGGTGACAAAATTGGGTTTGGACTAAAATTGCAACAAAAATGAAAATAAGGTGGCAAAATTGTTTGATTTGAAAATAGGAGGACCAAAACTGCAAGATAGTAAAAATAGGGGGACCAAAACTGCAATTAAGCCTTTTTAAAATCATGCTAGGAACCATCATTTTGTTGTCTTCCAATGTCTTCAAATACAAAAGGATATATTGGAAATTAATAATTTAATATCAATCTTCTACATTGAAAATTGAAGGGGAAGAAAAATGATGGATGAGATGAAATGAAATAGGATTCCATCATTTTAAAAAAATTTCAAACAATAGACTTTCATTCCATATAGTTTTTCATCTTATTTCATCAATTAGAATATAATATAAGATTATAAATTTCATGGACATAGGTATGGTACCAAACATTTTATCTTGTTTTCAATAATAAAAAAAAAATTCACCACTTAACCGCAAACAATCATCGTCGGAGTTCAGTACGCTATGGTTTTACAAGCTTTGACAAGATATTGTTCTAGTCAGAATTTGAATTATAATCCCATTAGAATTGAGTTATTATGTTATAGATATGAAAATTTCATCAAAGTTTAGTAATGATCGATCTCATCGAAAAACTTATAGAATGCACACGATAAATTCTCTTCTTCTTAGCATTTTTATTTATACACAAAAATTAGATATCAAACCTCACCACACAAGATGAGTTTGTAACTTCACTTTATTTCAAAGTAAAATAATATTACAAGGTTCAAGTTTTTCAGACCTTTCACTTAAAAGTACTTTGTACAAATGAGCCCATTTCATACCTAAAATGTGTTGCATCTTGACTTTTTGATTTCAATGAAGAATGGATTCGATTAAAAAACGTAATATATACTCATACTAAACTTTAGCTATATATGTAACATGAGTGTGAATAATTCATCAAATTGGTCAATGCCAGTATCAGCTAGCCATGGCAGATTGGTAGTGATGTGAGCTTGGCATGATCTATGCTTGAAGACAAAGCATATATAATAGTTGGATAATTGATTGCTCAACATGTTGGTCCCATCTTCTGATTCATACTTTGCATTATTTTGGGTTATGAGTTTTTTTGGGCCCATTTCTGGCATCGTACCACTGAAAACACAAGTACTTTGATACACTTTATGTTTATTTGAAAATTCAAGTAAACATATCTATCACTTTTTTATTTCAATATGGGAAAAGCCTCATAATTTTCATATATTATTTTCATTTTAAAAATAAATTTCTAGAAATAAAAGCTTGCAAGAAATGACAATGTTAAAATATATCATCAAAATATATCTTACTTTTAGAGAAGCGATTAGCTATGCGGACACCTTAACTAATATTGATTGTAAAACTAGTCATGATGCCATATTTTATCACCAACCGCGTACTACATTAGTGTATATTACTGTTGATATTATGTATGTCTTTGTCTCCCGTTTAATTGTGTTGTAGTTTTTGTTTTTTTGGACTTCAGCCTTATTTTATTAAAAAAAACAACCAATTTAGATAAAAGAATTTACTCAAAATAACTAATATATTCAATATTGACCATAAGCTACTATCTAATCCAAATCATTATCAAAGCTACTACAATAAAAAGGTTAAAAAAAAAGCTATAATAATTTTCTTTTTGGCTACTATCTAATTAATATTACATTATTTCAAAAATATTATACTTCATTTGGTTCTAATTATAAGTTATTTTGAAACTTTTGTTTGTTCATATATAAATATAAGACCCTTTACAAATTTCTATACTCATCTATTACTCATTTTTCAAATATATCTCGTATAAATACTACCACTAATTTGTTACTCATTTTTCAAATACAGCTCTTATAAAAACTCAACTTTAAATATATTCATACACAAGGGTAATTTGCTTTAATAATATTTATACACAAATCTTACATATTAATTTTACTATCAATTTTTTTTAATATGCATAAAAAATAAAAAGTGTCATAGAGACCTATAAATAGGTACGGAGGGAGTATTCAACTTTGCATGTACAATATTGGAAAAAAATTCTAAAGTAAAGATAGTTTGGTCAAATATCCATTTTATTTCTTCTATTTATTGAATTTTTAATAGGGTTAAATATATTTTTGGTCCCTATAAATATATATTCCGTTTTATTTTTACAAAATGTTATATACTTTTTGTGACGTTTACAAATAATAGTAATTATCTATTCCTTTAGCTATGTAAACTAGACAAATGTAATAACAAGTTTAAAATGATTGTACTTTGTGTTTAACAATTAAGCCACTGGAATTGATTCAGTGCTAAAAAATTTGAGCAGTATGCATGATATCTTAAGTTTAAATCTCATCAACAATTTTATAAAGAAAAACAAATAATGTTGTTTTAGAAAATTAGAGTTGTAAAACAAATAATCTCATCAATGAATATATTCAATCCAATAAAAAAAATTCAAATTTAAGGAAATTAATATTTATTTATTTTTATTGATGATGTACTTCCTCCGTCCCAAAATATAAAAGAAAAATGCTCAATTTTTTTGTTCTAAAATATAAGAGAAAAAGTTCAAACATTTATTTTTTTAAGAAAAGTTTACTCTTTCTATTACTTTTTCTATAATCAACAACCAATAAAAATTGTTTTTACATTTTTCCATACAACTTTTTTCAAAAAACATACTTTCAATCATTATATTTTACTTTTTTTAATAAATGTGATTTTTATTTTTTCTCTTACACGGCGGGAGTAGGTCTAGTTGACTTGTCTTTGTGCCGATGGCATTTTACTTGATTCAGAGGTGATGGGGTTACTTGTTAGAGCTCAGACAGGTTCGACTCGATTTTCGGTCCTAATTAAACTTGTCAACTGTGACCAAACTTAAAAATCTAAAATAGGTGAAATAGTCAACTATACTATAGTCAACTTTGTACAAATGTGTCGTATAATAGAAGCAAAGAAATTTCTTCATCTAATTAACATCTTATACTTTAATTTCTCCATTTCCTACTTTCCATTTCCATACCAAAACTTCTTTCACCATGGCAACCAGACTCACTATTCTCATCACCGTTCTACTCTTCTTCTTCATCATCACTCTCTCACGCGCCCGCGATCTTCAAAACGCGTTACCCCAATCCAACTCCGAAACCACCACGCGCTCTAAACCCCAACAATACGACACCGTTTCCTTCAATCTCAACTCCGTCGACCACGTTCCGTTAACATTCCTCGATTTCCGTCCCATCAACCGCCACATCAACCGTCAACAACAACGTTCTTTGCCGTTAGATCTTCCGTTATCTCACCGCGGTTGCCGTCACAACCACCACCGCCGACAGATTCCTTACGGTAACGACATGATCTTGTCGAACGACGCTAATACTAAAGTTCGCCGGGTTCCGAAGTTTCGCAACGGCGAGGTGGTGATGATGTATATGGACCCTATCCAAATCCATTATGATCATGATCATGATCATCACCATCACCATCATCATCATCATCATGAGAAGGGTTGGTTTGTGAAGAAGATTCATGAGTTCTTGAACTTGTTCTGATTCTCGAAGTTTGATGCTGATTATTTATGGGATTTGGATTTAACACAGTTACCACTTGTACGTAGTAATTATCGTAGTAATTATTGTCAGCCGTCCGATCAAAAATAAAAGGCCGAGATCAAAATATATAGATATGAAGGGTTTGTGTTTGTATTGTGTGTGTGGAAGTGGAAATAATTATTGTAATTTTTAGTTTAATTTTTGTGTTATTATACCATGATTAGCTGCTGCTCCTACTACTACTATTAAGTTTTTATTCATGTTAGTTTAATTTGAATCATGATATTGATATGATATGTTGTTGATGCTACTATTTTAGTTTAGTTTTTCAAAAATAAAATTGATTCTGTCTTTAGAATTAATTTTATTTTAACATATTCAAACATAAATTAAAATTATTTTATCTTCGAATCAATTTTCATTCATAATCAATTTATCAAAATCAAATTTTCTAAATAAATAACTTCTATTAACATTGCCTTCCATAGTTGGTGGTTGTGCATATTTGAACATGTGCAAATTAGTAAACCAGATCAAGATGACACATTAACCAAACAAATCAATCTTAATATGAAACTTATTAGTGGCTGTCAATTGTCATAGTCCATAATATCCCTAAACCAATTAAATTGCAGGAACCAAATAACCCTCATCAATCATAGTCCATATTATTAAAGCAAGACATATAGGATTGAATTTAAACATCGAGTACATAGAATATCAAACCAGGAAACATAAACCATTTGACCATTAAAGAAGTACATGACCATCTTTACACAGTCATTTATAATCAAACTTCATTGTTTTAGCATATATCCAGCATGTATTATATGGTTTAATGAGGAAAACATTCACTACTGATTTAGTACATGCTTATGGTTTCAGTGTGATAAACAAAAGCTCTTTTGATTACAATTTGGTACAAGACCAATTTAGTACGTATACATGACTCTCTTTTTAACTACAATTTAGTAACTTTCTGTTGTCCATTACAATACCAATACCAATTCAATACAATTTGGCTTCTCTGGGATTGGCCTTTCGCTTTCTCTTTGTTGAGTTTTGTCACTAACTAATCAGCCTTCTACTTTTTACTGAGTGGAAACAGTAGTTCACTTCTCAGTTCTCACTATCACTACAGTCTCTTGAATTGGCATTTTGTTTCATTGAAATGAAGGCAACCTGCATAAGACCAAATACAAATCCCCATATATAAAAGTTTAGCAGTCAAGTTAAAGCTAAAACATCAGTTTCTTATCAAGCAAGCAATTTCAACAACCTACTAAATTAGAGGGAAGGGAAAGGCTTGTTTTTCTTTTCTAAATTAGAGAAGCTATAAAATGTTTCTCGAAATGAAGTGTGATCGAATTGTTGTAGATCTAGCCCTCCAAAACCCTACAAAATCCCACAGGCAAACAGACCCTTAGGGAAACCATTCTCTCGGTACACCACTTAAGTGTCTCACAACATGTAAAATCTAAAACATTTCTAAGTGTGGTTAATGGATGACTAATTCAAGAATATTGAATTCTCTCTCTAGTTAAATCCGTCAAGCCTAATTCAGGGGAGTTGCAACGACATAATGGTGGAACAGTGACAACAAGGCAAGAGGAGTATAAGACTGGAGTGGAGGAGGTGGAAATGATCGAGTCATTCACCATGGAAGAGGCATGAGTGGAGGATGGTAGAGGCCAAGGCGGAATAGGTTTTCTCCCCTCTACACACAACTTCACTGCAATGCTGTGGCAGAGCGGTGCAGGGGATTTACAGTGGTACGACAGGAGGAGGCATGACAATGGGGCAGCCTTGGGTGAGTTGCGGTGAAGATGAGACAATGAGTTTCTGTTTCTGAATGTTATCCATGTTCTCTCCTTTTCTATTAAAAATTAAAATATACACTTATGTGGTAAGGAGCACAAGGAATCGGCTTTAGTCTAAATGCAACCTTCAGATTTATCCCAGAATACTAAAATACTGGATAAGTCCAAAATCCAGATAAAATATACCCTTTCCTAAATAAACCCTTATGGAGGATGAACCACATTTATACAGTGTTTATATAAAGAGGGGGCATAATAAAAGAGAACCATAATTAGTACATTTGACTAATTGTTTTCCTTTGAACCACTAATACCCCAAAGTCTAATGTTATTAAATGTTAATGTACAATAAATTATCAGATGTATCTTATTCACCTCTAATAACATTCAGACTCATAAACTATGGTTTCATTTTTCATAAACTATGGTTTGTTTACAAATGCTCTAGTACATGAGTATTTACAGATACAAAAACACCTTAATACATGTGATACAACTTATTTATTTAACTGTTTGAACAATAACTCCCAGAAATATTATTTGATTGAAAGTAAGATACTTGTATAGGAAAAATCTTTTGAATCTTAAATGCATGAACAACATGGATGAATCAAGTTTAATTCATTGCTCCAATTTTAATTAACTAGACCATATTTCCAACATTTCCTATGAATTGTAGTGACTGTCCAATTAACCATCACTAAGATACATACCTAAGCCAACGGCATCAGAACCCGTCACGACTTTCAGGCTTTTGCAAGAATCAATAAATATCCTGCACATAAAAAAGAGATGCAACCCAGAGGAAAGAAAATTTCATCATGTCATTCATTCAGTCCATTTTCTCGGTTCAAACAGAGACTGGAATTTGCATCAGCACCAAATACCTACATAGACAAGCCCATGAATTAGACTTAAAATCCTATTCAGCAACAAAATCATGGCCATGATCAAATTTTTTCTGTCTGATACGATTGAACAAGTCTAAAACATCACTTCGATAGGAACTTAAATTTCTACTAAAAAATGGAGATTAACACCTTATGGAAAAGAAAAACCTATTAGTCCCTTTAAGATGGGAGGGGAAAAAAAGTACAGGAAAAGATTAAATGAAAAATATAAACTGAAGATTCTTAGACCGCGATGCACATATGCACTCTCCCTGCGAAGCCATAGGCCCGCAAATTACCATTGAGAGAGTAGCGGCAATAGAAGCTGCTATTAGCGGTTGAAAAGTTGCGCTATCACATCCCAATACCGGTTCTGTAGCAGTTTGATGGCCGCTACTGCAATTTTGGGGGAAGTTCTCAAAAAGCCTAATTTTTTAAATTACTTTTAATTTGTTGAGGGTATATTGGTACTATTGCACCCTTTGAGTGACCTGACATTGTAACCCATGTGTTCGATTATTCAATTGTGGCCGCTTTTTGTTCTTCTCTTCGAATTCTTGGTTTTTTTTTTGTTTTCGGTCTTCTCCTTCTTTTATCAGTAATTTGCCATTGTCACAGCCATTCTGTTATGAAGCAGATCATTATCTGCAATATTCCCCATTCTGTCTTAACTCAAATGCATTATTAATCCATCCCACCATCATGCCCATACACCTTAGTACTAGTTGCATCATGACACTCAATATAGAATATAAAATAAAATTATATGACACTTGGCAAATGGAGAGTGGAAACATATTTAGTGTTTTACTGATCAACTATGATTACTTACTTTCTTTAGACTATACAGTTACTATTTACTAAAGCATGTACACCATTGTCTCAAAACCAAATACAGTTACAATACGTTGAAAAAGTATAATGAGAAACAAAGATGCAAAAAGCGCAAAGAGAATTTAAAAACATCTTACTCCCATAGTACATCCCCTACATCCAGTCTCCATCTTTATTATCATAGGTGAGACCGTGAGAATGTATTCTGAACCATGCAAAAGGTCCCTCAGCTTGCTCTCACTCAACATTTCTTTTCCTAGAGCTCCACGGGAACCACACTGAACTGACATTACACATTTACCAAATATTTCAGAATTAAAATAAAGCAACACCTAAGTTAGTTTAATATATACCATTGGCAAAAAGTTAATGTAAATCAAAACAGCAACGGCTCACCTAGGGAAAGCAGTTGAACATTTCTCAAGGTCAGAAGCATAAGTTCTTAGATCTACCTTGCTAAGATAGCGAGGGAGCAAATACACTCAAATACCTTCCTTTGCAAGCTTAACATTGTTCCAGTAATCAATCCACAACCAAAAGTTAAACACAGCAACTGCAATATAATCAACGCTTCATTCGAGCCAACCAGATTTTTGACTTAACTTTCCTTGCTTCATTGATAAAACCGGCAGTAATGAGACCATCAATAACAGCTCTTTGAGTAGCCCTTAAGATGTGAAACCTTTTGTTTATACAAGCAATCAAAAGCTTGGAAGCAAAACGGAACTTTTTAGCCCTGCAAAGGTTGTGCACCAAGATAGTATAAGTGAAAGAATCTTTCTCCTTCATAGTATCAAAAAGCTTCACTGCTTGATCAATATGACCAGCTTTACCCAAACAATCAAGAACACAGTTAAATGCCACCAAATTAAAACCAAATCCCAACGTGTTCATGTGATCCAAATGATTCTCAGCAAGCACGAATTTGCCAGCCTTACACAATCCATGGACATAAATTGTGTGCGTGTACTGATCACATGTTATTCCTTGTCTCTGTATCTCATTCATCAACTCCAACGCCTCATCAATCCTCCCTTGCATGCATAAAAGATTTACCATTGTATTATAAGAAGCAAGATCAGGCACCAAACCATTACTCTTCATCTTCTCAGCAAACCAAGTCGCTTCTTCAATCCTTCCCGTCTTCACCAACGCAGCAACCGCAGTACAATACCCAAACCCATCAAATGTGTAACCTTTACCCATCATCTCCAACAATATCTCCAACCCTTGTTCCAATTTCCCACACCGAAAACAACACTTCATTACCGTTGTATAAGTAATCGCATTCGGTTCATAACCATAATCACAAAACTCCCTAAGCACCCTCATTGCATCCGCTAATCTCCTCGCCTTACATAACCCATTAATAAGCGCATTATAAGTCAAAACTTGAGGAACAAACCCACGACGCTGCAAACTCCTAAACAACATAAGAGCATTATGAACATACCCATTTTTACACAACCCATTAATCATAACATTATAAGTAGACATACAAGGATATATTTCACCACTCTCAACTATATACTTAAAAACCTCATTCGCTTCATCGGGTTTCCCTAACTTAAACAAACAATGCATTTTAATATTATAACTCCACACATCCGGTCTTATTCCTAACTGAGTCATTTCATCAAACAGTTCGTGGGCTTTTTCAAACAAAGATTTTCTAAGAGCACCCGAGATTAACGAATTGTAGGAAACAACATCAGGTCTAATTCCAGCTTCTTTCATTCTATTGAGAACATTGTAAGCTTCATAGATACCAACGAAACGCGAATATCCATCTATTAATGTGTTGTATGTAACAACATCAGGAAATATACCTAATTTGATACCATCTATTAAAACGGATTCAGCTTTTACAATTTGCATTGATTTGCACATTGAAGCTATGCATATGTTCATGCATTTTGTTGATAATCGAGTAACCATGGTTTGGTTTTTTTATCTTTGGGCATTTGGGTTTATGCGGAAACGAGTTGTTGAAGTGAAGTGCATAATGTAGTAGAAGATAGTATTGTTGAACCCGGTTGGCTTGGACCGGCCGGTCCAACCGTTAATGTGATTTTGCTTGAACCGCAATTTGTGATGCAATGTGGAAGAAAGAAGTGAACGATGATGCGCAAGAGAAGACTCAGTTTTGCTGGAAATTTGAAATTTGAGGGTTACAGGCTGGGTCTGGGCTTTGGTTTGTAATATGGGCGTATTCCCTTTCACACCTCCAATATCATGAGGAGTATTTTGGTTCTCGAAAATGTAATTCGCTGTCACATTTATCTTTGAGCGTAACACAATTATAAATATATCTACAAATGTCTGTGTTAATACTAAATAATTTAACTATTAATGTAAAATATGTTCATGAATAAAATGTGACTTGTTTTGTGGTATGTTAGCACATGTAAATGTAGAGGAATAAATTTATCTTTGAGGATGACTTTGAACGTTTGACTGACCCAACTTTAAGATTCTTAAGATGGTTGAAGACATATATAGGTAAATACGTCCGACATCCTCTAAATGTTGACCCAATGCGGCCCTATTTTCATTGGTTGGGAAAATGCCTTGGGAGGGTTGGTCAAGCTTAACTGTGACGGATTCTACAAAGATTATTTGGATCTAACTAGCAGTGATGGGCTCTTTTGGAACGCAGATGGCAAATGGATTTAAAGGATACACGCGAAAAATTGAAACGCATGACCCTTTTTGTGCTAAAATAAAAGGATATGTACTTGGGAATGCAACTTGCTTGGTGATAGAGTTTACACTATCTTCATGTGGAAAGTTACTCAAAAACTCTAATTATCATGATCATGGAGAAAGTTAAAATCAATGACAATCCTCCCAACTTAATGCACATCAAATCATATAAAACAAAGGCGGTGATTGTCTTTGATTAAAATAAATAAATAAAATAGGCCCTTAATTACTACTACAATACAAATACTTGAAGAGAGTTAAAAACTCTAATTTCGGACTCAAAAGCAATGAAACACTTACACGGACACCAAATATACGACATGGACACCAACACAAAGAAATTGATAATAATTTGAAAAAGTAATTGTATTTAATCACAACTTCACAAGTGTTATCATCATGTCGGTGTTAGACACTCATACACACTTTCAATCTGAAGTGTTGATACTACATAGTTCAAGATAGTTCAAGAGTAATTGGTACATGATCCGGGCTCTTGGTTACTCAGCTGAGAACATGGCCAAGGACTAACCTTATGAGCAAATCCAAAAACATCAGAACACTTCCAAGGTGGAGAAGATCTAGCTGATATACCTGTCTCACCATGAAGGTTGATATCATACAAACAAATCTCACTAAAAGGTGAATTTCTCAATCCATGTATCAAACCAGCTTGCAGAACCTTCACACCCCAAACATTCTTAATTGTGATTCCCTTCACAACTGGTAAAGCATTAGGGTTAAAATTTTCATCTGGATGATCACCTACATCACCAGCAATTTTTATTCCTTGCCTTGCATTTTCTATATAAACATTGGACACTGTTATATTCTTGATAAGTCCTCCTCTTCCAATGTTTGTTTTAATGTGTATACCAACTCCCATGTTGAACAGGTTGATGTGCTCCGCGAGTACAT
Source organism: Trifolium dubium (assembly GCA_951804385.1). Taxonomy (NCBI): domain Eukaryota; kingdom Viridiplantae; phylum Streptophyta; class Magnoliopsida; order Fabales; family Fabaceae; genus Trifolium; species Trifolium dubium. The sequence continues at coordinate 7,921,461 of OX638064.1, forward strand.
TTTGTACTCCGCCTGATGTTTCACTGCCTATGGCAATGCCGGCAAATGGAGATGACCCGGTTAGACGCCGGATGGTGATACCGTAACTAGGACGGCCGTATGAAATACCGTATTCATCCCATCCACTCTTCACGGCCACAAGATCGTCTCCTGTTGATATGTATGAGTCCTCTATACAGACATTTGAACTTGAATCTGCATAAATGAATTTTATTTTACAGATGATTGAATAAAAATGTTTATTTTATAGGAAAATCATAACATTAGTTGGCACTTGGCGCCGTTGGTCCGGCTTAATATTTACCTGGATCGACTCCATCGGTGTTAGGAGAGTCACGAGGAGCCAAAATTGTGACATATCGAACAACGACGTTGCTGCAAAGAAGGAAGAAATTTTGGAATTAGATTTCAGTTCTATCCCAATGATGGATTTTTGTACAATGGTGACAATAAGGTTTCAATCTTTGTAACACAGTTCCGGTGAGTTTAGCTTAGATGATAGAGACATTGCATAAATATGTAGGGACTGAAGTTCGAACCCTGATACGTCCAATTATTCACATTTAAAAGTTGGAATTCTACCTGACCAAAAAAAATAAAATAAAATAATTGGTAACACATTAAGTTTTATACCTGCAGTAAACTGGATGTATATTCCAGAAGGGAGAATTCTTGAAAATCACATTTGAAATAATAATATTTCTGGAATTCAAAAATTCAACAAGGTTTGGTCTTGTAAATTGAAGAGTCCTTTGCCTCCACATGTTCCACCATACATCTCCTTGACCATCAATTGTCCCATTCTCACCTATGATAAAGAGCAGAACATTGTTCAGCAAGCAAATTTCTTTTCTTCTTTTTACTAGAAAATCATTTAACATTTCATTTTTGTATACTTTGATATTCTTTACTCATTTGTCCACATTTTACCGTAATATCAAGGTTCCTCATAGTGTAACCGCGACCGCACGCACAATGTAGAACAATGTTTAGTGGTATGGTATGATATGAATTAGGAAATCAAGTGAGTAATTTATTTATAATTTACCTGTGATTATTACATCGCGAACTCCATCGCCGTGTATAAGACTTATATACCTTCCTCCAGGGAGCTCTCTTCCTCTTCCATAAGATGGCAAGGGTGCAATTAAAGGCCAATTCCATAACCTCTAAATAATGAAGAGATGAAGAATATTAAGAAGGCTTGGAAAGAACATAAAGAACAGAGTTCTCTAACAAGGCTTACAATATGTGATAACCAAAACAAAAGTAAAAGTTCCAAGTAAAAAAGATTTATTTTTTGTACCAAAAAAATAAAGATTTATTTTAAATTTTAAGACATTAAATTCACTATATTACTATTTTGTTTCCTAGTTTCCTTAACTATTGCGCTAGATGTACTGTTTAGTATTTCCCAAACTTTAATGTATGTGGATAAACTTAGCAAATACAATATCAAATATCAACATTTTAAGCAAAACAAAATCCCCATCAGCTTATCTCATCAGTTAGTAGGGGCATTGAATGTAATATACAAGGACCGGAAATTGAATCTCAGTGCATCTACTTATCTTTCTTAAATTTTATAGTACTAACAGATATTTAGATTTTATAGTACGGTGCTTTTCATTTTAGATATGCTAGCACATATACAACACTCATCAATTATCTTTTACATAATTCACCCTCATTTCAGATTTGTAATTTCAACAAATGAATCATATATACATGGTACAATCACTAGCAGGATAAAGCAATAATGAACAACAACAAATCCCATGTAACATAACATGGTAAATTGTTAATGTTGTGAATATATCAACATATGCACATGCAACCATGCAGACTATAGACCCACCACCATTGCTTGTAGTCCTTTCAAGCTTAGGTCCACCATAGTTGATGGACATGAGCTGTAATTCCGACAACCCATTAACTATACTCCTATTTTTAACTATACAATATTCAAGGGAATATATAAACACTAAGCACATACCTAATGACTTAATTCATGATACATAACTTAGATTTTGTCGTTTTAGATAAGCAATACATATTGATAAGTTAAATTCTTTTTATCCTTAATTTATTAAAAAATAATAAAATTCATTTGATATTACATAGTTTTCATTTTTATAAAGATATAAATAGCAAAATATTATTAATTGTATCTTGATTTTGTAGAAATACAGAATTTTTGAGATAAAAATAAAAAATTTAAAGAATCTTTGTACCAAGAAAATAAATTTAAGGAACCAAAAGATTGAGGACAGAAGGGGTCCATAACTTTGCAGAGCTTTATCATATTCTTTCCCATTAATTATACTCAATTTTCATGCTTATAGGAGTATAATTGAATTTACTAGTCACTGAACTTACTCTTTTTTTTCCTGAAAAATTGCTAAATTACTTTAAATTATGGTTGTTAAATTCCACTTACTCATTCTATTTTGGTGGGTTTCTTAACGTTGCAGAAATTATGCTGTCTTTTGGCAGTTTGTGAAGTTTAATTATTTATGAGATGGGGGAATGAAATTTTGTGCAGAACACGTTACATTATTATGGGTACATTGAATCCCCGCATACCCATAGATGCATAAAATTTTGTGCGGTCGAGTAGTGTGCTTCAAGATCATTTATGCAACAAAAAAAATTGTCAAAATTGATATAATCATCCAAATTTTAGACTAAATACATCACATTTTTTACCAACTCCGTAAATGTAGAGTAGTACTTTTGAAATATTTTCTTGTTCTCCCCATTTTCATAGAACTTTTTTTTTCAAATTTTATGTGCATTAAATTTTTCTTTACCAATATATGCTTAGTTATGTTAGATATATTTTATGTAACCTACAATAAACATTACAATGACCATTACATTAGATATTTTTATATATTAGTAAAAAAATACGGTCAAAATAAATGTACATAGTTAAATTGTGACAATTATTTTGCGACGGAGGAGATTGTAATTACAAAAGTTTTTTTTTCTTTCAAAGAACAACTTTTGAGCAGATTTTATTTAACTCTTCAATCGAACTTCAGAGCTGATTTTTTTTTAATTATAAAATTTAATTACATGTGAAAGGAATATAAACGGGCTAACAAGTAGGGTTATGGTTGCTCTTTTATAAGGGATATCAACAAAAAATGGCAACAAAAACATTGTGAATAAGAATAGCAATGTGAATGAAGATACCAACCTGTGTGGCTTTAATAACAGCACCAGCAGCAAGATAAAGAGTCATATGACTAGTCAGATTAAAGCTCTCCGTCAAAAACACTCCAGGCGGCACATAAAGGAGTGTGCCGCCGCGTCTCTTTAAATGCTGAATCCGGTAAATTGCCTCCCTGAACGCTTTTGTGTTCAGAGTTTTGCCGTCTCCAACACCGCCAAAATCTGTTATGGAAATGGTGTCGGCACGCTGTCGAAATGGCACTATGCCGGAGCATGTTTCAGAATATGATGCAGAGATAGAAGAGATGTAGAAGGCAAGAATAAGAATGATGGAAGATTTTGAGAGAAGATAATGCATTTTTTCTTACTAGGTAGAGTGATTAATATTGAGTGGCTGTTGCTATTTTTGATGATAAAGCGTTTAATGATATGAAAAAAAGTGGTGGTTCTTTTATTTGAAAGAGAGAAAGGAATTTGTCCTTGAAGTAGACATAACTCTGCCAAGTTTCTTTCATTTTATATAAAGAGTAATGAAATTATAACTCTTCTAATTTAACTAAAGTTTTAAGTTTAATCTCTAACTTATATATGCAGAAGTGTTAAAAAAGTTAGAGAGTTTATCGTTCAAAAAGTTTGAAAGATTAATCTTTGTAATTGAGTGTAAAAGATATCTAATTTATGGGGAAAAAATGAAATTATTTAAATAGAAATGAACAACTTTTGAGACAATTCTTTAAAGAGAAATGAAATTTTATCATTTTTACTCTTTCTCCTTCTATCTCTTTAATATTTTTATCCAGAAAAATAAAGAAAATGATTGTTCCAAAAAGTTATTTCTAAATTAGTTGTATAATATTATTTCTCTTTTATAAAAGAAATAGTATAAAAAATTTATAAAATTCTGAGGACAAAATTAAAAATGAATGCGTCTAAATGAAATATTTAAATCTCGATTATTAAAAAAAATATTTTGTGTGCGTGTGTGTGTATTAAATATTCCATATGTTTTTTTTTTTTGACGAATCCATATGTTAAGAAGTTTAAAACTAACAATTTTTTATTAAAAAATAATAATAATTCAAGTGGGTTAAATGTGTTCCGTGAATTTAGTTCAGTTGGTTGGACATTTACGTATAATATACAGAGAATTGAGCTCAAACTATGTACGGCCATTTATTCTTCACTTTTAGAGTTGGAATTCTAGCTATTAGACTATCTGCCAAAAAAAAAAAGTGGATTAAATGTAAAATAATTACCATGAATTAGTTTACGTTGTATCAAAATCATATGGCAAATGTTAAAAAGTGTATCGGTGCACTCTTTAAACCCTTTAAATAATACTCCTTCCATCCCAAAATAAGTGTCATAGTTGACCACTTTATATTTGCCAACGCACAACTTAAATCATTAATATCTTTAATTATCTATTTTTAAAAATTATAAAATTGTATACCTTAAAAATACTCATTGAGACAAATCAAACAACATTTACATTCTAATATTTACATTTATATATTAGTAAGAAAATACAGTCAAAGTAGATTATGTGAATAGTGCAAAATAGTCAACTGTGACACTTATTTTTGGACGGAAGGAGTAAGTTTTTATAGATTTTTTATAAAAATGTATAAAGTCAATGTAATGGAAATACTTTTTGAATAAATAATTTTTTTAAATAGTATACTTAAAGAGTCTATCATGTGTCGTTAGCAACACCCAAATCATATTTAGATTAAAATAAATATAAATACTATCGTATAAATAGAATAAATTCTGGAAAATAAATCAATTTTGATACTCTTTAAACCCTTTAAAAAACAATGAAACGTATCAAAATTGATTTTATATCTCTAATTTTTTTTTTTTATAAAAATAACTATTTTTTAGTGTTCCAAATATAGACCTAGTCGTATAGGTGAAAGTGAAAGACTAAAAAATTCAGCTAATAGGAGCAACATTCTAGTCATCAGAAGCGATTTTCTTGCTGCTGCAGTAATTAAATCCACAAGATGTTGCTCATATGACTGGTATTTTATAGAGTTTATGGATATGATTGTGAAATGGAAGCAAGCCAATAGCATCAAATCGAGGCAGTAGTTACCTGCTCATGTGACAGCAACAGGAGGTGAAAATTCAGCAAATAGGAGCAACTGTTCTGATCATGTGGTGGTTAAGTGTGAAAAACCGACAAACAAGTATAACATTGATGCATCATTTTCAACTCAACGAGAAATGGATATTCGTGATGATGAAGGTCGGTTTGTGCTTGATAAAACCATGTGGATTACACCAATTTGCAGTGTGAACTTAGGTGAGGCATCGGGTCTTTTTCATGCCATTAATTGTGTTCATGATCTTCAACAGGGAGATTTTGCTCTTGACTCAAAATCAGTGGTTTATTATTTTCATAAGGGAGGAGCTGATGTCACCTAGTTTGGGGATACGTCATTTAATTATGAATGAAATGCTATAACATTTTTTTGTAAAAAATAAGTATACAGTCTTGAGCTCAATCATTTAGATATTTTGGGTTGCTTTGACATTTAGATATTTCATAATTCTGTCTAGCAATATTTTGAATTTTGTGATGTACTCCAATGTAATTGCAATTTACAGCCGTGCAGAATTGAATAAAAAATCATACATAATGAGCAAAAATTTAAAGTATGGAATTATACAAAATTTAACAATATAGTATACATAAATCAAATTAAATATTATATATGATTATATGATAATATAACAAACTCATCGCAAGGGTCGGAGACTAATTAATATAAAACTTGACACTTTAACTAAAATTAGGCATCTACATATCTCAATCAATAAATAAGAGTAACCTCCTGACAAAAAAATTAGGTGAGATTGAAAATGTAGTTAAATTCAAGAGAAATGTACAAAGGAATCTTTATTATGAAAATATATAGGTGGATGATGTACATAGGTTTCAAACCAAGATGCTCATCTGCCATTTCCAGATAAGCATATCCAAACAAACTAAAAGGTGCAGAGCCTTTGCTAAATATTCATATATTAGTATATTACCAGTTCTTCACAACATTAACTACGGATATAACACACATAACATGACTTCATATGAGACATTTACTTAGAGACTAATGCCTAAATAGTTGGAATTAGTCAATTAATAATGAGACAGAAGCCATGGCGAATCCTACTTTAGAATAAGCATTGGATTCTATCCATTAGGAATGGCGGTGACGATTACATACGCGATATCTGAAGTGGGATAGTCAAGGAAGCCATCTCTCCCATAACTGGCTGAAACAAATCTAGCTCTCCATATCGCTCGAGCACACGCATCCTGCAATCTTCGGCTGCCATCATTCCAGTGGAGAATGCACCGTGGACAGAACCTGGATAGCTCATACTTGTTGCTTCCCCTGCAAAGAACAAGTTATCTACTGGGACTCTTAGCCTCTCATACAGTTCGTGTGGTTTACCTACTTGATCATAGCTATATGAACCCAGTGAATTTATATCTGAGCCCCACCGAGACACAAGATATTGAATCTGCATGGTAGAAACAAATAATTATCAATTAAAATACATAGACTGTTATAGAAGGCAGAAAGCCAAAAATCTGCCATATGGCGCAACCATATCCGCCATAAAATGCCATGGCACCGCCATTTGTAACAAATTGGCCATGGAGGTTGTCAACAAAATTGGCCATCACAACCCACCCTGACTGATATTTGACAACACTGCTTTAGAGTGAACAAATCATAGAAACAACAGTACTGAAAAGTTAATTTTTCTAGTGGGATTAAAAGTGAAATAAGTAAAAATAGTGTGGTTACCGGTGAAGAAGCATCAGGAAGGATCTTTTTGAGCTGTACAAAAGCGAAGTTAGCAGCTGCTTCATCAGACATTTTTTCAATGTCTTTGGCAAGCCGCCCAGAAGGCATGTAAACAAGGACAGGATGACGTGCAGCCTTGTGGAGATTAAGGAAGTAGCTACATCCATAAGATGTATCTGCAACTACTCCCAAGAACTCCACATTAGGCCAAAATACATTCTCAAAGTGTAGAATAATTTTGTTTTCAAGTCCAACCCCAAGTTCAGCAATAGCAGCTTCTTTCCAGTCTGGGAGCTTTGGCTCAAATGATATCGTTTTTGCTTTAAGGACACCAAGAGGGACTGCAACAATAGCAGCATCAGCAACAAATGTTTTTCCATTTTCCACTGTCACTTTTACTCCATTATATCTCCGAACAACATTTGTGACTCTGAAATAGGGACATTTTTAATGCCAGTAAATTTAATGACGCAACAAAACAGAATATACAATTTCAAAACAACAATTCAAACGAATATCTACCTGTGACCGAGACGAATATCAAGACCCTTGGCTAGGGTATTTATCACAGGCAAGTAGCCCCTGACCATAAGACCATGACCACCAGGTAGAAGTACTTCCTGTCAGAAAATATTCGAAGAGGTATAAGATATGAAAGCAAGGTACATATTCCAAAGAAAAATGCTTGTGTTAATTAAGATATTTCTTGCAATATGCTGTAATTTGGGTCAAACTAGGTCATCATAGTTTAATAGTATTTTCTAATTTTTTTAATTAAACATAAAACCCTACAGCCATAATATTCCCAGTTCAGCATGTCACATTAATCATGCAAAACGATGGTCTCTCATGACAGGATTTCCATTCACCCTCTTCCCAGTGTGATTTTTCTTTTTTGAAAAGTAAAATGTTGGTATTGTTAATATTATGTTGGGGGTCGGAATCAAACCATTGACCTCGTCATCACTCCACTCCTTAACTCCCCCACCTGACAACCAAATCACCCTTATATCCCCTCCCTCCCAGTGTAATTTTGTTTGACTCTACATGATGAAATTTAGCCATGATTGGCTTATTCATTACTCCGGGGTTTTACATGCATAATAACACAATGGTCATTTTTATCTCCAGAACTGGTCTGTCTATATTTCAATAAGATGCATACTCCTATTTATAGATCAGGCAACACATTTACATGATTATCGGTCATAGAAAGGATGCATGTTGAAGACTCATGCACCTGGCTATGAGACGACTTTACAAATTATTTCTTTCACTACAGGAGCTACCTGTATGTAACACCAAAGAGAGTAGATCGTTTAGTAGTAAAATAGATCGAGAAGGTGGGATAGGGGGGGAACTTAACAACTAAAACAAGATTAACATCTTCAAGTTGATTTCTTTAGATTACCTGGTCCCAACCATTCAGTGAAATTGTATCAGAATCAGCAGCAAACCAGCCTTCCATTCTGCATAAATACCACTGAAGTACCTTATGCGCAAGCCCCTCCAACCTTAATTCTGGCTTCCTTTCAAAAACAAGTGCGAGACCACGCTGTATGGACATGTCTTCACTGAATTCATTTCTTACTTTATTTGTCTGCATTTAGCCAAGGATAAAATTTCAGAGGTTTCTCACAATGACAGATAGTAGAATAGAATCAAACAAAGAAAACTTTTGTTTTATCAAAGCAGAAATGGAGTGCAATGTCGTCACTATAATGTAGAAGAATCCTAACTATGTTGGCACCCCAAAACCTAATAGTCATTTGTAGTAAACCAAAAAACTAGCAGAATAAATAAGAAAATGACTTGCCTCTAGTAAAATTGTCTCAAATACTTCGCCAACTTTTGTTACCAATTCCTGGGGAACTTGTTTCCCATCCATATCAAAAAGTGCATAGCTGGAAGAAGGTAATGAATATCAATTCAAAAAGAACTAGCATGTAATAACTTCTACGTTGCATAACAACTTGGAAATATTGAAATATTTACTAAAACACAGTTGAATTGATTATCTATATTGCAAGTGCAGCAGAATTAGCAAAATAATACAACATCAAAACCTATGTACCTACCTTTCCAAATCATGGTCATAGAGCACGGAGTTATCCCCACTAGTACGATAAAGGGGTAGCCCCAACCTCCCAATCACCGAAGCGAGTGGATTCTCATTGGAAACTCCATGCAACCTGCAACAGAAAAAGAGTGTTCCATGTAATAACAAAATAAATGGAAAACATTTCACATTCTCATCAACATTAAATTAAAATATGTCAGAACATTAAGAGAATAAGCTTTACCATGATGCTCCAAGGTCAACAGGAAAACCAAACGAGTAATCAGTGTGAATTCGGCCACCAAGTCTTTCCCTAGATTCTAAGAGAACAACCTGACCAATACAGCAAAATTTGCACCTATTAGTATGTTAAGTGTGAAAGTTAAATTAAACAAGAAGCATCAGAGTACCACAATATTGTGCTAAATATTTCTGATTAATTACATTGCCACACTTCATGACTTGCATATTGGGGCAAATACACATGAATTACTATTGGGTTCATAAAACTAAATAAAAGGAAGAGCAGCAGAACACGAATACAAAAGAGCAACATGTTGACAAATTTCAACGGATCCAGCTTCTCTAAAGTGAATAATACTAACCGTTAATTAATAAATCAAAGAGAGATATTATAGGTACATCGTAACAAATTATGGGGTTGTTACAATCACAATCCTTGCTTTTTCACTTTACACTTTACTCACTCTAGAGGATCCAAATCCAATTTCAACTATCATATCTATTGTTGAATTCCTTTACAAGCTATAGTTTTACTTGACTAAAGTGAAAAGCAGCACCAAGTCTAAACTAGCAAGAAATAGTATCACCCAGGGTCACTTCCCCATAACCATTACAAACTTCAAGCAGACAAGCTTATTTATCCCAAAAAATCCACTCGACTAGTATGTAATTCACATCAAGTTTTTATGAACCCTGAACAAAGTTTACACCCTTTTACGACTATATTGGATTAATTTCATGTAAGATCTCGATTAGAATATGAGTTAAAAGTTAATTAAGCCAATCCCGTTAACAGACAATTGCACTCATGTAGCAGCCTACATATGAAGCATGGACCCTCCTCGAATTAGATGTGTCCCGGTGTCAGACATGTGTCGTGTTCGACACTGACACTTACAATTATATTGAATTATATCATATTTTCAAATTATTATCCGTTTCAACGTGTTAGTGTCGGTGTCGTGTCCGGTTCGGTGTCTGTATCCGTGCTTCATTACATGTAATATAAATCAATAGTATTTTATAACAGAGTAACATTCCACTTCAAGTCTTCAACAAGGATTATTTGAACTCATAAATAAAATTGTTCAGCTCAAATACCTGAAAGGAAGCATCTTGAAGTGCACGTGCAGCAGCAATCCCAGCCATGCCACCACCAATGACAATAACAGATGGTGACCTCTCTTGCACACTGCCAACATTGCCATAGCAAAGAGCTATAGAAAAAATAACAAACCATATATATGTAAAATACCCAATTGATCAATTCAAATTGTCTTTATCTCCAATTTTTTATCTAGCTTATTAGTTTGAAAATAAAATTTAATTTGCACACACTATTTGACTAAGAACAAGCTTTTCACCATTAGTATTTTTAATTTCAAAACAAGTGACGTAAATCCATTCATTAAATTATGTAATTTAACAAACCATGCATGCACGTGTCACATGTTAATGACTTAGACTATACATTTTTTTTCAAACAATACAAAATAAAATATAAAATAATGATAATAAAATAATATTAATAATGAAGTAATAATAAAAAAAATCTACAAACTAACAATATAAAATTCAGTTTAGTAAAAAAAAAAACAATATAAAATTCAGTTTCATCCTAAAATCCAATAAAGTGGTTAGAGAGTAGTATCAAACATGTTTTACGTGGCAATGAGATTCATATTTCATTCAATAATGATGTAATATTAATTTAAACGTAAAAGGTACCCACTTTAAAAAAAAAAATAAGATATTTCATTTCACACCACAAATATTACTTCCATTTTATATTTCTTTATTTTATTGTTAAATTTTCAACAAAAGAAAAATTAGGCACCGACAACTAAACGAGATCAAAGCAATCAATTAATAAATCAAATAATTATAATTAATGATATGAAATTAAACCTAACCTCTGGTTAATTTTGCGTTACTCTTATTTCCTGAATCCATATTGCGATTAAGACTCTTGATTACAATCGAGATTACTGTTACTTTCTGTTAACAACAATTTGCTGCAATTGCTGATTGAAGGGAGTGATTGAGGAGAAAAATGGATGAAAAAAACCAACAAACAATTAACAAAGTGATTGAAATTCAAATTCGATGATAAATTTAGCTTCCCGAACCAGTTCATACAGCTTGATTTTTCTTCCAAATTTTTCAACCACTCTTATCGTAGTGGTTTTTTTGGATTCTGAATCGAACAGAATCGTGAATAGAAGAATTTGGAAAAGTTCCGAGAAAAAAGGGAAAAGATAGAGGAAAATTCTAGAATACTGCAGAGAGAGAAGAAAGGTTACGAGAAGAGAGAAAAGATTGAATTGTGTTGTAGAATTGTAGTTTTGGCGTTAGATTTATAGAGTTGAGTTTGTTCGTGACTTAACTGAATTGAACTAACCATTACAATGACGCTCTCTAGAGCGCGTGGTTACTCGTTGTCTACTTTTTTTATATTTTGAAACGTGGACAATTGTGTTATTTTATTTTATTTTATTTTTTAAAAATGTTTTTATTTGTCCTATGAGCTTAGCTCAATTGGTTGGACATTGTGCACATTTGTGCAGGGACTTGGGTTCGAACCCGGTATGCTCACTTATTCACCTTTAAAAAGGTGATTTTCAAGCCGCTGGGCTACCTGACAAAAAAAAAAAATGTTTTTATTTTATTGAAGGACAATTTTTTTTTTAATATTTTAGTAAAAGTTTGAAAATATTATTTATGTGATGTTAAACTTCATTTAGGCCCTGTTTGGTTCAATCGAAGGGGAGGGGAGGAGAGGTGAGGTGAGGGGAGGGATTTTTATGGAGGTGAAGTGAGAGAAAATATAATTTATTATGTTGACAAAATTACCCACACTTTTTTATTAAAATCCTAAATTATCCTTGTTGAAATATTAAAAATTTAGGTTTTATTTTTTTGAGAACAAAAAAAATTTAGGTTTTCTTCTACTCATTAGATTTTTTTTTTTATATTTTCTTTAGATTTTTTTTGGCGTAACATATCCATTATAATTTAATCCTTATTTTGAGTTTATATGATTAAGGATAAAAAAGTAAATTAATCATTCGCTCCCCTCCCCTCCCCTCGTTAAAAAGTTGAACCAAACACAAAAATTTAAAATATTCCCTCCCCTCCCCTCCAAAAACCCCGAACCAAACAGGGCATTAAATGAAAATTTTTATATTTATTAAAATTGTATCGAGTGGTATTATTTTAAATTTTTATTATTCTAATTGATCTCTTTCTATACTTATTTAGATGAGAGGATTTTTGCCTAAATATTTCATATAATTGTGAGTGGAAATATTTTTTTTTGTCAGATAGTTTAGTGGCTTGAATGGAAATATTTTAATAGATGTTTTCTTGACTATTTTAATGAGTTTTATTATAAATTTTATCCCTATGGTAATTTTCTCATCTTACTTGAACGGTTTCAACATTGTAACTTTAAATCTATGTGTTAGTTATCTCACTTTTTCATGTGTCTCCAATTTAGTGAGTGGAATAAGCGTTCGGCAGTGGAAATCTTGGTCTCGATAAAAAAAATTAAATTATTATACTTTTAGCAATAATAATAATAATATTGAGATATTGAAGAGAAGTTGTGAATTCATCATTTACATGTTCTCATATTGGATTTGGATTGCCTCTTGGATCGTATGTTTAGCCCCTAAGGTTTAATGAATTATACATTGTATATGTTATTACCTTAGGTTTTATGACTTAATGTTAGGAAGTAACTTGGTTAAGGTACTAAAGTAAAGACATCTTTTGAAATATACATGAATATGAGAAAATAGCTCTTTAAATAAAATATGTTGTTGTCGTTCACTGAAATACATAGCCTATATGGTACGGATAGGCCTAATTGTCCAATATGGAAGTCTTATAAGAAATCACCAATTGATCTATGTTAATGTTCTACTAATAGAATACTTTTTTTTTGGTGAACCTACGTCCGGTTATTTTAATAAGAAATAATTAATTTTTAGATTTATTGAATAATTAATGTATTTGATATATATTACGTATAAGTTAAATACATCAATTACTTAATAAATTTAAAAAGTGAATTGTGTTTTATAAAAAGGACCGGAGGAAATATTATTGATGAATAGTGCAATATATGTGGTGTGCAAGTTAAGCTTGAGAACTCTTTAAAGGATGGATTAAAGAGCTTTAATCCTGACCACACTAATGATTAACTAAAAGATGATAATGTATGTATGTTAAATTTTGAAGAAATTGAAAAATCATTTAATATATTATTAAGATTATTAAGGTTGATAGTATTCAATAAAAATATAAACCGTTAATCTTGATGGATCTTAATAATATATTAAATAATTTTCAATTTCTTTAAAATTTAATATGAATCGTAAATGATATTATGATATATAAATTTAAGAAGTGAATTTTTGTTTATAAATATAACTAGAAAAAATATTTGGAGCAAGCTTGAAAGACCATATAAGCACGTGGTTCACGGATATTAATTAAAATAATAATTCAAGTCCCTACCATTTTTGTATAACATCATATAAAGAGGTTCACAATACTTGATCCTAAAAAAAGGGGGTTAATAATAATTTGTAACCAAAAAAATATGTGGTTCATAATAATTGAATGAAAATTTTCAAACAAAATTATGAAAACTATGCAAATAATGCTTAATAAGAAGACACCGGTCTTTTGAAATTTAATTAAGATTTTGAATTTGCAAACTTTTTTTTTGACAATAATACATTTGCAAACTTAGAAATGTATGTAGTATCAAAATTCTTAGAGAACTCATTTGAGTTCATGTAAAATTTAAAGAATTAATTTATATAATTGCACTTAGAAAATATTTAATTTATATAAAAAATTGAAAGAATACTTTTATCACAAAATTAAATAAAAACTTTGATTTATAACCAAAATAAAAAAATTAATTAGAAATATTGAATATTGCAGTAAAGTTTGTTCACTGTTCATGCAATTCATGCAACCACCACGTCCACAAGACAACTATGATATTTATGGGTTTTTTTCATTTCATCCACAACCTTTGATTTGATGCATTTACAGAAATGATTAGCAACAAAAGATCAATCAAAATAGAAAAACTTCAGGGAAAGTCAAACTTAACATCACATCCTTATGGCGTGTTTGGTTGAAAATAGAGATAAAAGAAGAAAAAAAAATACGGAAATGAAAATATACCAATCAATTAATCAAAAAATAATAATAAAAGGGTGAAGTTTGTCTGATTTGTCGGAGACTATGTTTGATATATTTGAGAAGAAAATTTCTCTTTTGCCTCCCTGCATTTCTCTTTCCCCCCTAACTATCTCATTTGTTCTTATGGGGTGTTTAAGCAAAATTCGGGACGTAGATCCCGAAATGCATTTCGGGATGTAGAACCCGAAATCATTTCAGTATCGATACTGAAAGTTCTGTATCGATGCTGAACGTAAAAATTTGCACCATTTCACCCCAGAAATCATTTCAGCATCGATGCTGAAATTAAAAACTTGCACCATTTCGGGTTCTAGATCCCGAAATGCATTTCGGGATCTACATCCTGAACCTCATTTCGGAATCTACGTCCCGAATTGAAGGGCAATTTAAAGTTTTAGGAGGGTTAAAGAAAGTATAGGGGGACTAAAGAGAATTTTTCATTTGAGAAACATGCCTTGTGTTATAGGATGTTTTCAGACTTCAAATACAGATATAACCTCTCAATTTACTTTAGACATATGTTATTTTATTTATTTAAGTCCCTTCAAATTTTTTCAAGCCATCATATATTTTTATGGTCACCAAATCGGATCTTGTTGTTAAAGGTATAGAACAAGTAAAAATAAAATATGATACATTTGATTTATAGGACCAAAAACTAATAAGATTTATAAATATTTGTTTTTTAACCTAATGTGATTTAGAGAGAAAAAAAATAAGGGATTGTAATCAGGCACAACCAACAAAGATTGATAATAAAATAATTTGAAATGTTAATTTAAATCTGATGCTTATTTATAACAATGTGTTTTCATCTTAGCACTACAAATTTTGTCAAAAAAAAAAACTTAGTACTACAAATTAGTATTTCAATTTGTGGAGTGCAATAAATATATCTTATGTTAATTTCTTAAAGTTTGAGAGTTGAAAATGTGTTATTTACCAACATAGTGTGGCACAAGTGGTAGATATTTGAGTCTCTTACTAATTTGATCCTAGGTTCGATCTTCAGGCCGGTGCGTATGGAGAAGCATTTGTTGGGAGAGATCAATCTTTAAAATAGATCTCAATTATCTTGAGGAGATTAATCTGTACAGTTGCGCGCAGAAGATATTTTTGGTTTAAAAAGAATGTGTTTTTTTTTATAAGCAGTTGAAAATGTGTTATGATACCAATAAAAAAACAAAAGTCATTAATGTGGAGTTAGCCAATTGATTATTGAAATGAGACATGGGTCAATTGATCTAATAATTAAGAGAAAATTGTTACTTTCTCCATCTCAAAATAATTAACTTAGTTGATCATTATCACATATTTTAAGAAAAGTGTGAAAATAAAAAAGAGAGAATATGACTTTTACTAAAATGTCTCTCTTTTTTTATTGGTAACTAACTTTGGAAATTCAAAATGTAGATATTTTAGTTATTTTATTATTGTCTCTCATAATCATTACACTATAAAAAAAAATTATAAATTGATAAATATCAATTATTTTGGGACAAATAATTTTTAGCAAGTATGTCAATTAGTTTAGGACGGAGAATAATAGAAAATGAATATAAAGAAAAAGGATGAATAATATGAGAACATGAAAGAAATTATGAATCTGCGGATTTCTACCTCCTAGGTCTCAGCCGCCACCTCCTTTAACCTAGCTCTTCTTCTCCAACTACCAAAGAGGGGTGATTTAGAGTCAATTTTTGACTCGGAATCACCCCTCTAAATTGTTTTTTCCATTTTCTTTTATTCAAATAAGTGATTTTCACATATCGTTTTGTGTGATTTCGTCGTCTTAGTGCGGCGTTGTGTTGTTCGTCGTCTTTGTGCGGCGTTTTGTTTTCCCGTCTTCTTGTACGGTGTTTTGTTTTTCTGTCTTCTTGTGAGGTGTTTGTTCGGTTCAGATTGACAGATTAGATTCGATCAAGTGCATATTTAACCAATGATTTTGGCGTCTTCAACGTTCCAACTTCGGAAGCATAGGTATTTCGGACACTTCAATTTTATCATATATGTAAGCTTTGTCACATTTGTAGACATATTGCCGTTGTATGCTATTAACGTGGATGCTGCGAGAATGTTTGCAGAATTATCCTTTTCAGTTTTTAACAATTTTGAATATGTATTGTTTGATGTATTCTATCAATTTGAATGAATGAATGTTATTTTTAGTCAAAAATGAAAGAAATTATGAAGAATCTCTTCTCCCCCTTTTGAAAGTTTGTTGCTACTTACAAACACTATTTCTCTATTTCCTAGTTCATCTTTTAGGCTATGTTTGGTTAGGGTGAAATAAGGGAGAGAGAAGTTGGGGAGAGAGAGGTTGAAGAGAAATACCTAATTTCTACTGCTTGGTTTGAAGAGAAATGAGAAAGAGAGAAATGTAAAACATGGGACCCACGTGTTTTCTATTTCTCTTCAAACCAGCGAAGAAAGAGCAGAGAAATAGCCATTCCTTGCAATTTTACGTTTCTGCCCATGTCTTCTTCATGGGTACAAGTCCTTAAAATTGAGACAACAAATATGAAGCTCTCCAAATTATTTATGGTTGACCGTATTACATAGATTCAAAAGCATCTCCGAAGTTGTTTATGTCTACTGAAACAAACATTATCTCATAATAAATTCTGCAAATTTTGCTTATATATGTTCAACGAATTATTTGCCCCAATTGAAATTTACAACACTCCACGACAACATTGGTAAGAGCATGGATGGAGGATAATTGGGGATATGTACAGGTTTGAGTGATGGATTAAGACCCATTCATTGGGAACTTGGGGAGAAGGGGATAAAGATTGATAATTGAATACTGTTTTTTATTTTTTTTAATCAATATTATTGATTTTTTTAGTAAGGGTGTTTTGGTCATTTTGAAAAATAAAGACACTTCTCTCTTTTCAATCTCTCTTCTATCTCTCTTATACCAAACAATATATCAAATCAACTCTATTTCTCACATATTTCTTTCTTCTCAAACTCTCTCTTACATATATCTCTCTTCACAATTTCTCTTCCTAACCAATCACACCCTTAGTTGTGTGTTCTCTAATCCACTACCTATTGTAACTATCAAGTCATAGTAAAATCCATATTATTTAAAAAAAAACTCCAAAATATTGTGTGTTCCTCTTTTTAGTATCATTACAAAATTATTGCTAATAAAGTTACTTCTTTTTTACTTTATTAATGACTTGATGTCAAGTCGAAAATGTGGATAAAAAAATTGAAGTATCACTTTTTTTTTGTACATCAGAAAGATAAATGCTCTTACACGAATTTGTATCTTGGACTTCTTCCTACTCAACCCATATCCCTAGCTCTTACCACTTAAGGTATCTTATGGGGACAAGTGTCGCTCAATAATAAGAAAAAGGTTCAATTCTATTTTAAGTTGGTCTTCTATGTTTAAAAGCTGCAATTTGATCTTTTATATTACTGATTTTAGCTTTAAGTTCGTCATTTTTACTAAATTTTAAGTTAACTCCATTTAACTTTCTCTTAACTTCAGCTAAAATTTTCACGTGAAACCCTCTTACGTGGTTCACATATGCAAATTTGTTAGTTAGATGTACAATTTAAACATGGAATTTGACTAAAAGAACTAACTCGAACTTTTAAACTTAAGAGACTAAATTAAAATCTAAAATAAATATAAGAAACCAAATGAGATCATTGTATCCACCATCGAATGTAGTAATTATTCTCCTTAATAGATTGGAGGCACCTCGTCAAAGGTTGGGAAAGTTGTACCCAAGGCCTTATTTTTTGATAGAATCTTATAATAATTATTTTTTTATTTTCACCCTCTAATTCTTAGAGAAAATTAGTCCTAGTAGAATCTTATACTAATTATTTATTTGTATAACTATTATAAAAAAATTATTAATTTGTTTAACTGTTGTTGAATTTATCAATCTTGATCAAGTTTAAAGTAAGCCCACCCTTACCAAAAAAAAAAAAGAAGTAAGCCCGCCAAACATAATATATTACACTCACAAATTCCAGAATATAGGAAATGACTTTTTGCACTCCCGTTTTGGCAACTACACTCCTACTCAACTGAATTTTTTTTTGTAAAATATTCAACTGGTTTATATTTGATTCAAAAGTACAATCCAAATAAATTGTTTTTTTATTCAAGTAGCCTAGCGATTAAATTCAAACATTTTAAGTGTGAAGTAGAGAATCTAAGATATGAAATTCAATCTCTCTAATAATGTTTCTTATGGCTACAAATTGAATTACATATGTGAGACTACTTTCAAACAAATTGTTAATCATTGCCTTGTGTTGCTATGTAATATAGATATTCAAGTTATATAGAATTTCGAATGTCTTTGAAAGGAGGTAAATATAAATACATTTGTAAGTGCTTGTTGAATTATAATATCTTTTCTTTTCTACCTTGAACTTATATATCATTTCATCTCCCTCAATTTTTTACATAAAAATGTAAAATAAAGTTTCAAATATATCTACGTACGTATTGTTTATTTTTGTGATTTACTGTAAATTTTTTGTAATATTTGAATGGGCCGGTCTTTTATTAACGGGCCAATGTTTGATTGATAAATTTCAAGTTCAATAAAATTTGGAAAATTATACCTGTGTGATACAATTTGATAAAAAAGCGTTTTAAAAAATATTAATAGTTTGATGAAAATTAAAATGTATAGAAATTATTAAGATAGAAGTTAAGAAGATTAAAGGTATAAAAGTTAAGAATAGTTTTAAAAAAACAACAGAAGTTAGAGTTTTAAAAAAAATTGTTAAGGGCGTTTTTGGGATTTTGAAAAAAGGCTACACTAAAAGAAAAGTATTCCCTTTATATATAATACTAGTGCCCAGACGGACACGTTCCGTGCCCGCCTGTGAGATACGATTTGATGAAAAAATATTTTAAAAAATATTAATGGTTTGATGAAAATTAAAATGTATAGAAATTATTAAGATAGAAGTTAAGAAGATTGAAGTTATAAAAGTTAAGAATAGTTTTAAAAAAACAATGGAAGTTAGAGTTTTAAAAAAACCGTTAAGGACATTTTAGAAAATATGAAAAAAGGCTACACCAAAAAAAAATTTCCCTTTATATATAGTATAGATATTGTTGCGATTATACTTTCACTTATATAAATTATTTTTTCCTCCGATTTTACTCCTTTTATCATTTCACTTCACCCCTCACAAAATATTTTAGCTAAACAATTTTTTTCCGAAATAGAACTGATCAGATAAGTTTGTGTATTGTTTTTTTATTTAATTGTCAATATACATTTGCGTCAAAAAAAAAATTGTCAATATACATCATATTGAGAATCATTTGTTATCACTATGTGTAAGGTTGTTTTTTATGAAAATTTTAGGTCTTTAACCCCACAAGATTATACAGTTTAGCCAAAATTTAGTCGCGGCTAAATATCCGGAAATCTTTTCTAAAATTTTCTGGTTTGTAAGTAATCTTGATTTTGGGTTATATTTGTAACTAAATTTTCAGAAATCTTTCTCCAAGTATTCCTATTTGCAATTTTGACAACCAGGAAACTTAATTCAAGGTCTTTGAAAATTTGTTCAATTTCGAATAACTTTTGAATCAAATTTTTTTTAGGTAGTAAAAGAGATAAAGGGTCTGTTAGTGTTTGGTTCAACGGATGAGAGAGGAGGGAAGAGATTTTTAAGGAGGGGAGGTGAGGTAAAATATAAGTTATTATGTTGACAAAATAACTCTTATTTTTTATTAAAATGCTAAATATATCTATTATAATTTAATCTTTATTTCTCCCATCTCCTCCCCTCGTTAAAAAATCAAACCAAACATAAAAAATTTAAAATATCACCTCCTCTCCAAAGCCCCCGAACCAAACAGACCGTAAAATTGAAAAACAAATATTTATAGGAGTTAATGTATAAATTAGAGGTATATAGCAAAAAAATTTAAATTTGAATAGGGCTAGTCTATTATTAATGGGCCAGCTTTTTATTAAAAAACAGTTTTAGAAATTTGGGCCAAATAATATATGTGGCCAAACGATAGCCCAACCCATTTTAACCTAATGAAGAATGAGAAACCCATCTAAGCTAAGGATCTGTAACCTAACTAAACCAAAATGTGTAGAGTTTTTTTTGTGCTCTGTATATTTTCTCCGCTCGCTTTTCAAATAATGATGCCCTTCATGATTATCCCACTAATGTAAAGTTAGACATTTTAGTTTGCACTTAAAGTTGTGGATGTTCCCGCATATGTGAAGACATTGAAGCAAGCCAATTATTGGGATGATCCATAAATTTATGTGTAATGTTCAACTTTGCATCTGCTCGAGAATCTTGAAGAACATCAATATATGGAAAACGTAAATAATATAAGAATATGAAATTGTCTCAGTGAAAACATGTTTCAATTTCTATTAGGTGGCCGTGTAAAATTTAGAAATTTCATGTATATGAGGTGTTCGCAGTCTAAAAGACAATATATATCCGCGTTCTAAAGAGTGAACGTATAAAATCTTAAATTGTTTTTTAGATTTTCATATTTTTATACTCTCGGACTTTTAAAAGAAAACAAGATATTTTTTGAAATTCAAAGAGATACATGAAAAATATAGACATAAAAATAATCTCAAATGTACACGATCATTATTGTTAAGGTTGGATTGGATTGGGTATTTGGGCCCGCACTAGTCCAAACATGAGTGCGTGTCCGCCCCCTACTTGTAAATTGTAACACATGAGGTATTTTAGGATCTCTCAACTTCTCAAAAAAAATTTAGACTTCCATTTAGAGAGAAATAGAGATAAAAGATAGTAAGTGAGTTCCATCATCATTAAATATTTTTAAAATAATTCAAATTTATTGATGTTTACATCTCTTTAAATGGAAATCTCCATTTCTTTTAAGAAATAGTGATGATTCTAATTATTTAAGAATTCAAATATTTTATATAAAAGTCAAATTACATTTTTACCTTTCACTTTATATTATTATCATCTTGAAAATGAAGAAATATGATAAGTTGACTAATGACTATATTGAGTGTATGACTTGTTTTAAAAGTCATCTCACTCTGATTGATTTAACTATAAACCATAATTAGTGAGAAAAAAAAGGCAATGATTAAATTAAACGAAACTTTCAAATAAATAGTTAGATTAGATTTTTTTCTGTTTAAGAGTTAACTAAGCCATGTGGGGCATGAAGATTCCAGTGAATGATTCGATAGTGATTATAGAGAGAAGAAAGTGATTTTTATATTCATTTTGTGGATATAAAATGAGATAAACACAATCTATTCACTCCAAAAGATTATGCAACTTTGTGAGGGTTGATATCAATCTTTTTCAAACCAGCCACTTCAAGAAAGAGATGGATGTGGGGTATATATAGAGAGAGAAAGAGTAGTCATATACAACCAATAGCCAATTTTTAAATTAATTATTTCCATAAGAAAATTTTAATATGGACAATTTCTACCAATGGTTTATTTATAAATTAGTGTTTCAAAAAATTTAAAGTTTCAACAAGACAACATATTTTATATTATTGTTTAAAAATATAAATTAATGAGCATGTCTTCATTTTTATAATTGAAATAATGATTTACAGTAATTTATACTAGTTTGACTAACACAACATAAAATAAATATACATTTTTGTCAACTTATGTCATTTTTTTAGTTGTAAAGATGAAGAGATTATTCAAAAAACTCCACAGAAAAATGAAATAGTTTCTAAAGATTTACGTGGGAAGTGTACGTATATATGCAAAAAAACTTCATTTTATAAAACAAATCCGTAGTAAAATTCTCATGAGTTTATGAGAAAATATTTCCGCATATTAATCTGCATGAGAAAATATTTTTACATTTTAAAAATATTAGCTAGAATCATATCAATTTCTATTAATATTAACCACCGATTTATGGTGTATTACTTATGAAAATGGTCACATATTTCCATCTCATCTTTTGGTTAGATCTTCATACATTAATTTTGGTCCTACCTCAATGTATGTTCTATCTTTATTATTTAGATTGTCACATAATTTGATTTGATAAAAGAAGTAAAAGAAGAGAGAAGAAAACAAGCTATGAAAATTGTGGTTCTTTTCTTGGGAAAAATGATGAGAAGTAGCTAGTTAGTGAACATGGAATCAAATTGATGATAATTGAAAGTGAGAATAAGCATGGGAAGAAACACGATGATGGTTGGATTTGATAGCAATATAATTTGAAGTTCAAGTACAACACAAAGGAAAAGTCCCCACACGCTTAATAGTAAAAGAAAAGACTATGTTGATGATGAAATTGGTATAATGTAAAATAATTAATAGTTGTGTTATGAACTAGACAATTCTAACATATTAAGAATCCTTAAAAAATTTAATAATGAGATAATTTTAAAGTTCTTAAAAACATTTTAGTAGAACTAATAATTTTTTGTTTATAATTTTATCCCCTCATATATATTCCTCGTATTTATTTTTATATAATTTTATGAATTTTTTAATAATGAGCAATGAAAGGCCCAACCTTTATTGTTGTAGCTTCAAGCCAATCAAGCAGAGAGAAAGCCCTTGTTCAAGCTTAGAGCAAAGACTGAAAAAGTAAAGGATCTCCACAGCTAAACCATCGAAAGGTTCTCTTATAGTGGGCTAGCGTCCGATTTAATACAATGAAAAAGAAAGAAGTGAATCGAGATTTGAAAGACATACCCGACATACTCATACTAAGATGTTCAATGAACCCATTTTCATTGCATTAAACTAAATGCTAGTCCACTATAAGAGAACTCGAGATTTAATACAATCTAACACTGATAGTGACTATAAACTTTTTTTTTTGTTTTTTGACAAATATAAACTTAAAAGTTACTTAGATGCTGGTTATAAAAGCTAGTTAGTACTTAGTGGGTTACTTATTAGGACTACATATTTTAAAAATGGATGAGTTTTCCAAGTGAAGTTGTCAATACGATCCTCCTGACTTGAGATCCGAATGATAAGACAATGGAAGTTGTTGTGGAAGTGATTTTATGTTGGTATGGTTGGATGTTGTTGGTGGTTAATTAAACCCCGTCGTCAAGTATGGGTGGAGAATCTAATGTATCTAGTCAATAATGTGAACTAGATACATTAGATTCTTAATGAATCTAAAAACTAAAAATCTTCTTATCTTAAGGACTGAAGGGAGTAGTACGTATAATCTTTTATCTTTTGAACTCTATTTAAAAGATGTTAAACTTATAAAATCAAAACTGATTTAGTGGTTTCATTTGACAACTTCACATGTCTCCCTAGAATAAATCAAATAATAAGAGTTGACAGATCTGTGAATTAGATAAAAAGAGGTCTAAAAATCAATTTCTGACGAGAGTAATTTATTTTTTTGATGTAATTTTTTTTTGACAACTTCACATTGTAGATAGATACCTACCTATGTAATGTACATGGAAGTGCTGTGCAGCAAATCAGCAATACCCCTAAAAGTTGGCAAACATATAAATGTCAGGTCTATTAGTTTTGCAACAAAGCAAAGCACAAGCAGTATCTTCCAACTTGCAAGTACAGTACCACATAACAATTCTTCAAATTAATCTAATTACAACAAAATGCACATGTGGAAATTATATATCTTGAAAAATAATAAAATATGAAAACTAAGAGCATAAATTAAAATAAAATAAGATAGGTTGATAGTGTTCGATAATAGAGTAATTTGGAGGAGCTAGCAATAGCATGAGGACCACGTCTTTTCTCCGACATTGCTGTCTCTTATCATATTTAATTTGTTTCACCAATAGAAATACAGCTTGTCACTGCCAAGTGGCATCATCTACAATCTAATTTGAGATAGCACCCACCATGTGCTTCAAGTTTTAGATTTCCTTTTGCTTTAAATAATCAACAACCAATATCCAGATAAGCAAGCAATTTTTATTTTGGGATAAATTCCATATCCAATTATTGTAAACTTTAAACTCATTACTAAAAAGTGATGGTTACATCTATCATCTATGCATTTTTTAGAAAAAATAATAAACGATTAAACGCTACACATTATATGCTTCAAAAAACAAAAACGCTACACATTATATTAAAAAGTTGCTACACAAATTTTTCGATGTACCAAAAAAAAAAGTTACTACACATAATATACATATATTAAAAAGTGTCGAGTATAGTGTACTATAAATATTTTTCGTCGACTTAATTTTTCTTTTGTTTTAAGTAGTGGCTAAAATTTTACCTTTTAAAAAGGAATAAGTGAGCGCACTAAAATTCAAATTTCGATCCCTACATTTACGTGCAATATATCCTATCAATTGAATTAAGTTCACGGCGAATCCCGTTGAGTTAAATCTTACACTATATATATATATATATGAATTTTTTTATTATAAAATTTTTATCTATGGTTAAAAAAAATTGTATAATTAGCATTTATAATTTATATATTATCCTTTTTCAATAACATAAATTTGAGGTATAAAATTTTAAGGGTTAAAAAAAAAAAGTTTTAAGAGTTAAATATATTTTTGATCTCTATAAAATTACATCTTGCAAATAATATTAAACTTTTAAAAATAGTCCGCATTTAAAAAAAAATTACAAAAAAATAATATTTATAGTTCCTCAAAATATATAAAATACAAATAGATTAAAAGTGAACTTTTTAAATTCATTAAGTAACTTCTGCATTTGACCTATATTTAGACCATATACATAAGTTATTCAATAAATTTAAAAAATTCAATTTTGCTTATAGAAAGGCGAAAGCAAGTAATTATTCTTTAAATTGATAGAATTTATTAATACGATCTTGTTCGATATCTAATTCAAATTTTAAAACATTAATTTACTAAAAATAGATGAATGTAGTTGCCCTGTCTACTATCAAACTATAGTCAACAATTTGGAGCCGTCCAATTAAAATCTTACTACCCATATTTTAATCAATTTTAATTTTCTAAAATATAAATCATTCGATATCAAAGTGACAGCATCGATCCCAATGACTTCATGCGGTCATAATTGCAATAACAATTAATTCAAATTTAATTTTTTTTTACGACATAGTAAGCCATTGAAAGCTCTTACATAAAGTAAAAAAACTGAAATTCAAACTTCGATTATAAATGTTCGATTTTACAATTTTTAATGTTTTCTGAATGTAAAAAAGAAAATGCAAATTTTACCATGGGATTTTAGCTCCCTCTATCTAAATGTGGTGATGTCATTCTCCTTGTTGTTAAAGACTCTTGTTCATGCATCATACTTTGTTCTCACACTTCCCAAAAACATAAGGACACACACAAAGGCAGGAGAAAAAGCAGGAACAAACAAAGGAAGAACTTCTGTGTCAAGCCTATCCAGCTACTTTCTTAATTTCATGTCAGTCAGATAAACAAAGAAAGAAAAAAGAAAATCTCTCTCTTGCTTACTTAGCTCAGGTGAGTGATATGTTCTTCTTTTATGCTTCTCTTTCATGAAAATGAATACATTTTCTTACTTTTTTTTCTTCTTTCTCTCTTCATGTTTTTTTTTCATTCATTAAATTAAATAAAGTATTAAATGATTTGTGAATCATTTCTTTGTTTATTTGCTTTCTTGTTTCATACTTTTTAAGGAAATTGTTTTTCTTTATATATGTTTGTGTTTATGTTTGTTTAAGATTCTTTCTGCAACCTAGCTAGCTGTCTCAAATTTTGCCCAATTTGTTTTGTTTAATGTTTGTTATAAATTTCATTTTTATGATCTTTCTCTTCTTAGCTTATGAATGTACATGTACTTTTCAACAGTAATTGAAAGTAGATTTTTCCAATTTTAGGACTCTTGGAATTGAATTTCTTAGTTTAGAATAGTAAAAAATTTCTTTAGTTCCATTTCATTGGTTAATTTGCTACTTTATGTTAATAAAGTTCAATACATGATCTAAACTCTCAAATCCTTTAATTTTTTATTCCTTTTTAATTATTATAAAAATTAGCTTATTTGATTATTCATTTAATTGGTCTTCTTAGATTATTTAATTATATATTCTTCTTCATATAGTCAAACTCTACTTAAAAGGGTCATTAATTTTCTATTAAAAACTCTAAATTTCTTTCCTTTTGGTACAAACAGGCTGGTTCGGTTCAGTTTGATTCGGTTCAGTTAACGATGAACAACACTTTTCCTAATTGGAATTTTGGGAGTGATACTTTTGTCACCAATCAAAAGAAGCAACCTAATGGGTGTGTATGAAATATTTCACTACCAAATCATAATAATCTTGTTCTAATTAAATTTGCTTAAATTATGATTAACAATTTAATTAACCATGTAGTTTATATAACAGGTTGGATCATGAACTTGTGGAGCTTCTATGGCAGAATGGACAAGTAGTATTGCATAGCCAAACAAATAAGAAACAAGGTTTGAATACAAATACAAACACTTCAAGACAAGTTCATAAGAATCTTCAATCAACAACATTAAGCAACTTGATTCAAGATGATGAAACAGTTTCATGGATCCAACAATACCCTCTTGAGGATCCACTTGAACAAGAACTATGTTCAAATATTTTATCTGAACTTCCACCTTGTGATGTTGAGTCTTACAACTCACAAACAACGAATATGAAGCCGCCTTTTGTTGAAGAATTCTCGGGAATTCCAATTCCAGCTCCAAGATTTCATCATCATGTTCCCGATTCATCGCAAAGAAACAATGATTTGTGTGGATCAAACAAGGTCGTAAACTTTTCTCACTTTTCAAGATTGCCAAATGTTTCTTTACCATCTTCTAACGGCGATGCAAAGTTCAGAGACAAAATTACCGGTAATAATATGTCACAATGTGATATTAGAGAGTGTTCGACAATGACAGTTGGTTCGAGTTATTGTGGAAGCAATCACGTCCAACAAGATCAGGATGTAAGCAGGGTATCAAGCACCGGCGTTTGGACTACTTTATCTGCCGAGCCAGAAATAATCAAAGATGATGTTCATAGAACGATTCCTCGGCATGAGAAAGGAAAATTGGAGATGCTTGAACCGGTGGTTACTACATCTTCTGGTGGTTCGGGCAGTAGCCTTGGAAAAACTTGTTCCTTATCTACAAGAAGCCATGGACAAAAGAGAAAAGAGATAGAGGTTGAAGATTCCATGGAACAAAGTGAGGTAAAGCCGCGTCGCACTCTATCTATTTACCTTCATGATTAAATGTTTTTCATTCTTTAACAAAATTAGTTGTCATTTTTTGTTTGTGTTAATAGGACACAGAATTTAAACCACCCGCGCGAAAGAAGACGTCTCAGAAGTCAGGGTCAGCTCGAAGGAACCGGGCTGCTGAAGTGCATAATCTTTCCGAAAGGGTAAGGGTTTGATACCACTTTAGCAGACAAAAATTTTCGGAAATATTTGAACTCATCAGAAGAACTATTGTTTTATCGATGCAGAGGCGAAGAGATAGGATTAATGAGAAGATGAAAGCATTGCAACAACTCATACCTCATAGTAGTAAGGTTTGTTATCAAAACCACTGTTTTTTTATCGAAAAATATTAGTGACTAATTCATTAATAGCGCGTCCGCATCAATGTAAACATGTAGAAAACGATTCTTCATTTTATATCATTTAATCACAGTGGTTTGAAAACTAATTAAGGTTTATATGTGCAGACAGACAAAGCATCAATGTTAGAAGAAGCAATTGAATATCTGAAATCACTTCAGTTACAACTTCAGGTAATTAAATATGTCATATAATAATATCTTGCATATGATAATTGTCACATATTTCTAACTGATATGAAATTCTTTGATCTTTCTGTTAGGTAATGTGGATGGGATCTGGCATGGCACCAATGATGTTACCAGGATTTCAACAATATATGTCACAAATGAGTATGGGAATGGCTACACCTTCATTTCCTCCGATTCAAAATCCGATGCAATTACCAAGAATGTCTCTTGATCCATCCCCACCTTCGTCTCAGACACCAAATCAGACCTTAATGAGCCAAAATCAACTTTTAGGTGCCTTTAATTATCAAAACCAGATACAAAATCCAGCTCTTTCGGAGCAATACGCGCGTTACATGAGCTATCATCTTATGCAAAATGCTTCTCAGGTAACTAGCTTCTTCCAAAATGTATTTAGGGTTTGTTTTCAGCTTATTTTCATAAGTTCTCTCGGATCAGTTATAAAAACAACTTATATTTTATATGAAAGCATAATGACTTATATTTTATCTTATATGATAAACGGGTTAATTAAGTTGTTTACCCAAACATGGTCTTAATTTAAGTTGTTCACCCTCTAAAAGTCCTTATAACTTGTTAATGAGTATGTTATGTTTTACCTATGGAAATTAATTTTACTATGTTGGTACTATTTTGTAGCCAATGAATATGTACAGATATGGTCCCCAAACTGCACAAAATAGTCAAACAATGATTCCAACCAGCAATAGTATTGGACCAATGAGTGGTGCTGCAAACATTAATGATGCTGTGAGTGGCAAAATGGTAGGCCAATACATACCTCTCTATTGTCATATCTTCAAACAGTGATTTTCTGAATAAAATTGTTCTCACATTATATGCTAGATATAGACACATCATTAAAAGTTTCTCTATTGTAACGGCTTCACACAGTTATACGTAGGAGGCAATTTCGACCGTCTAAAAATGATCTGACAATTATGATTCGTTTCAATCTTTAGTGCGGGGAATCTGTTTCCTATGTATTCATAATAAAACTTATTGAAATTTTACTTGTCATTGTTTGCAGGTTAACTAGTTTTAGAAGCATGGCTATAGGAACCTATGGTGTAACCAACAACAAAATTGCAAGATGAGAAAAGCCTTAAAGTATGCTTTCAAATATAAATATATGTATGTGTATATAATTCACTTGATTCATACAAGTGATTTAATTTTTGGATCTATTTAGAGTCTCGCGTTAGATGAGATAAGACCTGTAAATGTATTTATAAATAGGAGGCATTCCTAATTCTATAAGTCGGTTTTTCCAGGGTTGAGTTAAGTTCAACCCAATTTTTTCAAGAGGATCTATCAATGGTTGTACAATATTGTCCAAAGTAAAAAACAATTCATTCCTTGAAATTCTATAACAATGTCAAGATTGGTTTTGGTAAAACTAGTTACCTTCAAAATGATTGAGAAAATAGAATATGACTATTCTTTTCTTGAACCCTTTTCCAAAAGTAATACGGTTGGTATTTTCATGTTACCAAATTAACCCATTATCACCATGAAGCTAAGGAGTTAATTTTGCTTTAATTTCTATAAAATTGTGGAATTTAATATTTTATTTCTACATGAGTCAATTTTTTTTTATTTCTACTTGTATTCAATTTTAGTCATTATTTTGATTTATTTATTTTTATAAAAAAAAAAGAGTGCTTAGAGTTGTTGCATTTAACATTTTTTTTTGACAATTGCATTTAACATTTTAGGAAAGTAAAATATGAACTAAAATTGAACAAATTTAAATGATTAATTAATTATTTTAAATTTTTAACATGTACCAATTTTCATATGATAAAAAAATCCCAATTTATATGAATAAACTTAAAAAATTGTGAATTTACGTGAACTAAAAATATATTTAATCCTTAACATAATTCGTGTGTGGACTTTTTAATGTGAATGAGTAAAATCACAACAAAAGCAGGGCAATAAATTGAAGGTATGTGAGCCATTCAATGTTTGAAATGTAAATATTTAGTCAAATATGAAATGACTACAACTAAGGTGCATCTCTAGATTTTAGTGTGATACCTTTTAATGGAGATGACTGTTTTTTTGAGGCATTTAATGGAGATGACTTGTCTTGTGTAACTAGATTAGATCACCTTTCTATTTCCTAGAGTGTTTGCATGACAAAAGCACCCAAATTTTACCAAATATGTGTGATGACCATATGCATAAGTTTGAAAAAATTAGGTTTTAATGATTATTTTCTCCTTTATTATCTCTCAACTATAAATGACTTCTTCAACATTTTTCTTTTGTAGTCTGATTGTAATTATTTCCAGGTGACAATGCTGACCACTTTACATTTTTTTTATCTCTTTATTATCCTACAAAAATGCCATGAATTATCTTCGTGAGTTTAACTCAGTTGATAATAACATTGTATTATATTTACAGAAATTGATGATCAAACTCCGGACACTGCACTTATTTATTTTAAAAGGCGAAATTTTATCTATTAGCTTATGTTATGTGACAACAACAAAAATGCCATGAATTTTTTAAATAGTTAATGTTAGCATCTCTTAATTTTTGCTATGGTGATAATCAAACTCATAACTCACACCGACCATCAAATCATTCTTATAACTCCGACCAAATCATCCTTATAACTCGACGATGAAAAATTGAATATATATGTACTCTCCCTCCAATTTGTGTGTGATGCCTTATCTGTAGTCAAGTTTCAAATAAATGCTAATAAGAGTGGTCCCTATTTCAAAATTAAAGGCTATCAACTAACTACTAAAATTTTGATGCCATTGTATTTGCACAAAGTTATCTTGTCATATGGGACCTCAAAAATAGACACTATAGCACAATCCATGACTTATTGCTTCAATTGTGGTCCCATCAGAATATTACCCAATGATAAATCATTACATAAGCAACTTACACTTTAAAACAATTGGTCATGATTTTGTTACATATCATAATCCACATATACTTGATGATTCCATTTTGCAGTAATACCCTCCAATTTATTATATTCCTTCTTCTTACCCTTTTTTCTCCCTACTTTCCAGGTTACTTCCACCTCTCAATGAATAGAAGAGCACTACATGAAACATCCTTAATTGAAGGATTTTGCTGGTGGAATCAATTCTTGAGAAAGTGTGTCACAAAATATATGTAGTTGTTTGTTAATTAGCCATGCAATTTGTATCTAATGTAGAGTTTGTTGTCCAACATTAAATTTTTTTTAGTAGACAAGTCTTTGTTTATGGGCCAGTTTTGTTCTTAGCTCCTATGTCCCATCATGCACATAGAATTATTATTCACTGATTTTTAGATCTAGGATAGTAACATGATAAGCTAATTATTATTTTTTGCTCAAATAGGCAAGGGTTTTGTCTGAACTTCTTACTAGAACAATTATTTTGCTCAATGATATAAACTATAAACTATTACATAAAATCTTGTGACTATATTTTATGTTTGTTGTCTCTTCTTCTAGAAACAATTCATGTCAATATGAATGAATTAATTTCTTTCATAAACAAAAAACCAACATCAACATATATACAAATTTGTAAATATGCATGGATATGCCGAAGAGGTTTGAGTTTGCTTATGTTTAATTTGTTATCTATTTATGAGAGAAATACACATGTGAAAGATTAATGAGATTCATTAGTCTACTTATAAAAATGGATTCTATTAATCTCCACTAATATTTATGTCTCTCAGAAATAGACAACCAATTAATAGAGCATAAAAAATGGAACAAACTCAAACTCATGTAGAAGCGCTAGTTGTTAGTTCATCACTATATAATATTTTTGATTTCACATTTAACTCAAACTCAAACTCATAAGAGTTACTTTTGAGTATTTTTTTTATTTTGTGAATGTTACTTGTGTATTAGAAAACATGTAACTCTTAGTATATATTGTTAAATTCACATTTAAAAAGATGAAATTATAATCACTATCTAATAAATAAAAAATTGTAAAACATGTCACAAGTTCAAACCGTGGTCTTCTACATAAATTCCAAGCAACTGAAATCCAAGATCCAAACCATTTATGATTTTTCTACGAGTCAACAATTGATTGGTCAAGAAAAAGAAGTCAACAATTGTGACCTCTGCTTACACGAAGAGAGGACACTAATAATAGAACATGAGAATATTAGAGTAGATAATTTAGTCATGTCATTCCTGTTCATCCAACTTTTTAGATATGAGATGAGATGAAACTTTAATCATTTTTATTAGATATTTGCTTAAAAAAAAAGTCTTGTTAACTAGTGCGCTGAGGGCACTAGTTAAAGTAACAAAAGAGATAATTTTACATTGAAAATAATATTTTATATATTTTTGAAATTTTAACTACACAAATTTCAATATACTTTTACTATATTTGTATTTCTTAACCAGTACCCCGAGAGCACTATACAGAAAACTTTCTTATACCATCTAAAGAAAATAACAAATATGGAAGTATACTTGTAGCTAGGCACTCTATTGAATTACTATAAGATATATCATTTTCTCTCAATTTTCAATTTACAATGAATACAATTTATTGTTCATTTTCTCTGGATCATACATATAACTTTACAAATGATTTAGGAGTACCTATGTATGCTGCAAATATTAATTAATTTCTTCACATTATTTCAGAGTTTTTCAACAGGAAAACCAATAACAGACTTAATTTTTGAAGCCAAACTTCTAAGCTCAGCCACCTCTTCATTAGTCAATCTCCACCCAAGTGCACCTCTAAATTCTTCAGCTTGTTCTGGTGTCTTAGCACCAGGAATTGGTACAACATTGCCTTGAGCTACAAGCCAGTTCAGGGATACCTAACAAGAATCAATTGGATTATAAGGGATCACTCATCACTCATAAGGGTCATTTGAAAAAGAAACATTTTGTACTTAAGCATGCAGTGAAACTAGGGAGCACGAACGCTCCTCAGATTAAGTGTGTCCCGGTGTCGGACACACGTGTTCGACACCGACATGTATGATTATATCATTTTCTCAAATTTTCATTGTGTCGGTGTCTGTGGTCCGTGCTTCATATAGTGAAAGCTATTCTAATAAAAGGCTTAACTGCAGTTTTAGTCAGTCCGGTGTTAAGATTGTGTAATTTCGGTTTCTATTGCACGCATTAGGCCCTCAAATATTTCATAATGCCATCATATCTAGTAAGATTTCTGTGCTGACCAGTGAGTGTCACAGAACAAATTCTATGTTGATGAGGCTCGGCTAAATTGTGGAGAAGTGTGTCATACACCGATACACGGACAAGGTCACAATTCAGAAGGATCGACTAATATAAAGTATGTTCTTTTTTCTTCACTATGTTGTTAAATTAGGTTGACACAAACTTATACTAATATTCAAACATTCAACTTATATCACGGAAATAAAAAAACAGTCCGAACCTGTGTAGCAGTTTTGTTATACTTGTCTCCTATTTCAGTGATCTTGTTCAGCAAAGGTTTGAGCTGCAAAATAAAGAAACACTTGAGGAACGAAGTATCATCAGTATAATTTATTGGATCTTAAAATTTCAGAGCAGCTGTACCGTTGTTAGGAATTCTGGAGTATAAATTCTGCCTCGAGGTCCAGTTGGCGGGTTTTGAGGAGTATACTTTCCGGTAAGAATACCTGTTTAAGATAAGGATTTTGCATTAGTGTATCCTCTAGAATAAACACTTTTGAGATCATTTGGGAGAACTTATGAAAACAGCTTATGACATGTCCATACACCATTTTCAGCTTATTTTCATAAGCACTTCAGGGTAGCTTATAAAAATAGTTTTTAGTGTATAGGAAAATAGTATGACCCTATTGAAAAACTTATACATATGCCCTTATATGATAAAGTGCTTATGCTATAAGCGCTTAATCAAATTGTTTATCCATAAAGGGCCTTAACCATTAAATACCAAGTGCTTATGTTTCATGGAAGAGGTTTTGGTACATTAAATATCTACCAAGTGTTACATATACTTAAGTAAAAAAAAACTCATCATGGATTACAAATATGATTTTGAAAACAAAATTTAGATATAATAAACATGTTGAATACTGAAAAGGAATATACCCTGAGCTATTGGTGAATATGCAATCAATGTAACTCCAAGTTCGTCACAGGTAGCCTTCACACCAGTTTCTTCGGGAGCCCTATAAATGAGGCTGTAGTTTACTTGGTTTGAAGCCAATGGAATACCTCTCTTCTTCAGCTGTTTATAAGCCTCGCGTAGTCGTTTTTCTAATTACATAGAAAAAATGAATGTTAAATACTAATGCTCATTATAGAACTGGACCACAACTAGCTCAATGTCACATTTGAATAGAAAGACTACTAATGCTCATTATAGAACTGGACCACAATTGAATGTTAAATACTAATGCTCACTCTCTTCAAAATAGAAACTTTATAAAAAGATATTTATTACTCCCTCAAATCATATCTATGGTTGTTGTAGCATTTTATTTTTGTTCGACAACAAAGTTATTTTATAAATACAAAACAATTAAAATGATCTGCTTTTATGAGATTATTTATTGTGAATTATTTAATCTCTTTGCTGAAAAATAAAAAATTGTAAAACAACAAATGATCAAACTAAGGGTATTTTAGTATAAATATGTCAATTAAATTTTGGAATTGAGGGAGTAATAAAATATCTCGAGCATTTTGAGAGGCGAGGTTATCTCCCAACCTGTTTCAATCTCTTCCACTTTTCCCCTCCACCTGACGTGCGGAGATTAGAGCAGACATAAGTATCAAAAAATCATCCTAGTATATTAAGTTGCTGTACATAGTGACATCAGGTTACTTATGGTACAAGTTAATCATGATTTTGTATACCATTGAAGTTTAGAAGACTCATAGATAGATTAGGCATGGGCACTAAGCACGACATTAACATCAGTAATAATTTGAGAAAATAGAAATGATTGTAAGTAATCACAAGTTTCATTGCCAGTGCATGTCGGACACTCGAAAATGCCTTCAATATAAAGTGTCAGTGCTACATAACAGAAATTAATAACGGAGAGTTACCGCTATAATTTGAAACACCAACAGCCTTTACAAGTCCCTTTTCAACAGCATCACCTAAACCATCAATATACCCTGAAAAGTAATTCATTGGTGAAATAAGTATACTTTTAATCTGATTATGAATAAATTTTCAAGCATTTAGTTCTAATAACAATTAAATAAATAGTTCAATAAAATAAATTGGTACACTTGACAACCTTCGTTTCCCCATACTCCAGGCCTGAAAAAACAAGTGTGTTACTTCGTTAAAAAAGTATTCTTCAATAAAAACAATAGAACTCAACAGATCCATAAAAAACGAACCAATGAAGCTGATACACATCCACTGAATTCAATCCAAGTCGACCAAGGGAATCTTTAAGTGCACTGATAACACTTTGACGGCCTAATCTCCATGGTAACGCAGCAAACTTGGTTGCAACTTCAACTTCAACATTCGGATCCTTTGCTTTTCTTTCTTTAATAAACCTACATGTAACAAACATATAGAAGTATTATTGTGATCCTTATAATTAGAATCTTGAAATGAAAATTATTCCAAAAAAGTACTACCTGACAAAATATAAGCAAAATTCAGCATTTCATGTTCCATTATAGACCAGATACATTAATTATGCAATGAACATGAAATGCTGAATTTTGCTTATATTTTGTCACGAATGAGTAAGTGTTACCTTCCAAGAAGAGTCTCTGAATTTATGGCTCCAAAAGCCAGCTGAAAAGAAAACAAAGTTTTAAGTTGGCAAAGTTACACTCATCTATGAAACCTAGATAAGATATGCACTCACCCCAGAGCCATAAACTTCGGCAGTGTCGAAAAAGGTTAGACCCCCATCAATACTTGTATTGAAAGCATCTCTAGCAGCCTTCTCTTTCCGATCTAAAATCACCACAAGAGAAGAAAATGCATGATTCCTATGTAATAATCCTAGATCAAAATGGTATCTCTAAACTGAAATGTACTTGTTCAAATTAATGCTTGTAAATGTAGATAAGTGTTACTAATACTAATTACATCAATCAAATGGTTACAAATTTCTGCATAATTCAGCAATTAGCTCTTAGTTTTGAAATTTGGTTAATAATTTCTTTTGACATGTTTTGATATTCTAGAGAAAACATTATTTGGTTTCTGTAATTGATTCTAAGTAGAAGTTTTTTCCTCTACAATGGATTTTTAGGCTTTATTCAATTGATAATTTAAAGACCAACATTGAATTTGATTTTACTTCATATATACTAAAATGCAACACACACTTAAAGGGAATCTATGAAGCATAGACACAGACACGACAGTGACACTGATAAAATTTGATAAAATGATACAATTCAATATAAAATGTTTAATCCGAGGAGTGTCTGTGATTCATATAACAGAATCAATACAAAAAAAAAAGTTACCATTCCATTGAAAATTGTTCCAATAAGTAGTATCACCCCAAGCCCAAGCACCAATTCCAATTGCTGAAACCTTCAAATCAGAACCACCCAGTTTCACCTTATCATCAAATGTCTTAAGAGTAGTAGCAGAACCATCTGAAGCAACAGCTCTTATTCTATGAACTCTAGAATGACCCATAACAGTTAAACAACCACTGTTTATATAAAGAGCCATGGAAAACAAAAATGAAAGCTCAAATCAAATAATGGGTATGTATGAAAAAGATGGAAACTTTGATGAAAATATTTAAAGGGATTGAGAAGTTTGGTTTTGAAGATTGTGGTCTGTGGAAGAGTATACGCCATATGAAATCTTGTGAAACATGGGATAGTTTAAGGTGACAATGTTATACACGTGGATATGTATGTGACAAATGAGTTGAGACTTAGACCAACACTTTCCACATTTGTAACCAAAAAAAAAAGACCAACACTTTCCACATAGATAAGAAAAGGAAAAGAAAAGGACCGGTAATCCGGTATTTCTATTTTTCACTATGTTTGGTTGCACAGAAAGTAGAAGGATGTTACAAAAAAAAAAAATAGAAGGAAAAGTGTGTATGAGTTTAGCCTAATTTGTAAGATATTGTATTTTATGTGAAGGGAATTAGAGTTCGATTTTTGGTCATTCCTCTTATCCACTTTAAATGTGAAATTTTTAGACACTAGGTTATTTAACCTAAAAGAATGATTAACTATAACGATTTTTAGAGTGAAACATCATCATATACATTGTTTTGGTGTTCTTGTTTTATTTTTGTAAGACATTGTTTTGGTGTTCTATTGTACTGGAGAAAAATCGTTCTAGAATTAATGAATTACACACTCTAATATGACTATTATGGGAAACTTTTTAATATGGTATGATGACCGTTCAAAATCAAAGGGATAGAAAGAGAAATAATAGAATTTGAAGTAGAAGAGAGAGACGAGAGGAAAACTTGAAAATTTAAAGTTTTTGGTATGGTTTGAAATTGAGCGGACTCTTCCATTTTTTGTTTGATACATCGAAAATATAAATTGCTCCCGCCAGAGATTGAACCCTGGACATCCCCCTACCCAACTCATATGTCCCCCAGCTCTTACCACTTGAGCTATCCTACGGGGACGGACTCTTCCATTTATAGATAGTTTTTGCAATTAACTAGAGCTAAAAACATAAGAGCATTTTTTACTAGTTCAGAATGCAAACTTTTTAGTTCACATAAAAACTAACCATGCGAAATCAGCAAAAATGGATAACGGTAGTGGAAATATAGCGTAATCGATTAAAAATTGGTCAACAAAGGAAAAAATTTGGTTAATTATTCGTAGAGAGAAACACTCGTTTTAAAGAAATAAGTATTAATTTTTTTTTCTTTTTATGGTATAAAAAATAATACATCAATTAGTCCTAGTCCGACTAAACGTGCGACGGAAGGCACACACATTTTCGAGCGTTAAGAGTGAGTATGTTACCCTCTCACTTACAAAATTAAGGTACTCTTTGGGACATATCCTAACGATACACATCCACTCTTATAAATACTACTAAGAGCATTTTCGATATCGATATCGTTTGATGAATATGAAGATATCTAAACCTTGCCCACTCTCTTTGAAGAAATCTTGTACGTCAAGAAAGAAAAGTTGTGGTGGTGTTAAGAAATTCACCACCTCTAATTAGATTGAAGACTCCTAAGAAGAAGTAGAGTAAAAATCTACAAACAAAATAAGATTAATGGGAATTAATATCCACTTACAAACTCAATAATTTGAGAGTTTTAATTTATCGCCATTTATTTTCAACTCAAATGACAACAAAAAATGACACTAAATAATCTTATTCATTGTTTATTTTATTGAACGATGCATTGAGCATGATATTATGCGACTTTGTAAGTTTTTACAGTATCAATGAATTATTGAAGTTGTGATTTAAATCATCTTGCATGCACTTCTATCTCTATTTACGTGTTTCTCATATGATTAAATTCAGTGGGAATTATAAATTCTAAAATTTCTCTTTAATTATGAACTAAATTGAGAGGGAGAGTATATTAATCTCTCATATGCTTATGATTATAATCAAAATCACAAAATCCTTTTTCTAGTTGATGTTTCAATGATAACCTACTTAATAGAACTTAAACTTAATCACAAAATCTGTCAAGTTAAAAAGACCCTTAATTAGAATCAAGCAACCTTACCTACTTAATACTTAATATAGAACTTAATCACAAAATATCAATGATAGCCTACTTATAATACTTAATAGAACTTAATTACAAAATCTAAGACCCTTAGATTCAAGCAAATCATCACATAATAAGAAAAAAAAAACAGTTTAATTGTTATGCACTGACTGTGAAAACTTTTTTACACATACATCCAATTAAAATACAATAAATTGTCACTTTTATAGGTTAGTTTCTAAAATATCTCTATAAATACTTACATGGCGTGATTTGAAAAATAATTTTACACCGTCAGTGCATATAAATTAAATTAAACTCATTTTATTTTGAACAGAAAAAAAAACTTATATATACATGAGCGGATGAACAAGGAGCACTCTATTCACCCAAACCAAAAATCATATATTACAAACGACGCAGTTACGTTTACTTCAAAATCTAATCATACATTCTAGAGGAAGTAATTGCCATTCATAAAAAGAACACATACTTCCATATATTGCTTTTAGCCAAGATCCACTTCCATGAACTTCTCTCTCTAGAAAAATTGGTGATCTAGGAAGCATCTCCATTTCTTCTGAGATTGGTAAAGTACCTATAGAAAATGCGGTTTGTGATATTTGGAGCTATTATTAACAAGACGTCTTACCAAATAATAGGTTATAAGAGTATTGCAAGAAACTAATAATACACTAATATGTAGTATACTTAAGCTCGTGGGTAAAATATACATTAATATTATTTTTCACACTAGATATATGTAGTATACTTAAGCTCGTAGCTAAGCAAAAAACCTATATATATATATTTTTTGTAATTGCTCATGTTTATATTATGGAAGAAGAATTAGCAACATGTTGAAGTCTCCCTTTGACTAAAGTCCCATGAGTCTAGATTTTTCTAACAAATCAATAATGTTTTATTCACACACACACACATATTAGATATAGGTTGACAAAATTATCAACAAAAATAAAGAGATATAATATTGTTTGGAAAATCAAGTTTCTTGTGTTATTAATTGAGAGAGAAAGAGAGAGAGAGAGAGAGAGAGAGAGAGAGAGAGAGAGAGAGAGAGAGAGAGAGAGAGAGAGAGAGAGAGAGAGAGATAACCAAAACTTCAAATATTATCTATATATTGTTAATATTAGTATATTATATGGTATATAAGTAAGTGTACAGAAACTTGCACATATAAATTAGTACTATAGATAATAATAAATAGCTCATCTCATGCATGCATTCACCACACAAGCTCAAGCAATACTCCTCATTCTGTGTAACAACAACACATATTGACAAATTATGCGGCCGGAGCTATATCGATACCACCATCATCGTCGTCGTCATCATCATCGTCATCCGATTCATTCTTGATGCAAAACTCAGTTGCTACCCAGTCATTGCATAGGACAAACAAAGGCAAAGCAGGTTTTATGTAAGTTAAAACTGCCATTGTAGTGTGTTTGTTAGAATATTGTTACAAACTATACTAATTGTTGACTCCTTTGGTTGACTCATAGTCTCTCCAACCAGCCTTCTTATTTATACCCGTAAAATATTCTTTTTTAAAAAAAAATTAGAAATTCATATTCTGAGAACAAATATTCTGGGAATTTAATTATTACAGCCTTTTTTATTAAATTATATGGAAAAAGAAGAGAGAGAGGGATTTTGGGTCTAAAATTTTGGTTTAAACTATTGAGAAATGGAATAGTTCAACTGTATGTGTATAGTGATCAAATTAAAAGTGTAAGTATAGTTTTTTTCTTTTGGTACGTTAATTATTGCAAGTTAATTAGTTTGTATAATATTAAACTCCCAAAAAAGGACCTTACCATTTTTAGTAATAAATTGAACTTTATGAATAAAATAGAAGGGATGTATTTTAACAACTTACTAAAAGAAATAAGTAAGGATTTGCTTTTCAATATTAATTTTGATTGTGCTTTTGTATTTTGGTTTAACCACCCTTTACTCTGTATAAGTTGGTGAGAAGTGTAATTTTTTATTTTTTGTTGTATTCAGATTTTGTTTAGCATCTAATTTGTGCATTTTTTATGCCATTTTAGTGTTTTTTTATAATATAATTGGTTCTTTAATTGTTTTAAAAAAAATATTAATATTGTTTAGAACTCCGTAGATACACCTTAAATTAATTCTAGCATCAATGTAATTAGGGTTTGTATAATATAATATTGACTCCAAAAAAGTCAAATGGCTCCTTACTATTTTAATAAAAGGGTTTAATTAGTATGTTATATATATGTTGGTGTACAATTATTTTACACATGCATTCAATAATATGTTTTCACATTAATTAAAAAATATGACAATTCATATATTTTTATATTCGTTAATTGCTGTGACAACACATTATTATATGTATGTATAATCGTACACTGACATAGTATACTAATTAAATTCTTAAAAAAAAACTGTGAACTTTATTAAAATTTATTAAAAATTGTAAAGTTATATCTTTTTTTTTTTTGACATAGTAAAGTTATATCTTTTTGAACATATTTATAAATGTATATCACATGAACCCATATATCATTACCTAGTTTCATATATTAAGTTCACTACCAAAAAAAAGTTTCATATATTAAGTTATATAACTGCCACTAAAAAATTAAAGGGTTATGTATTTTTTTTGTGGTCTCTCTTCATTAACATTATTTAGGAACTTTTTAAGTTTCTATATATAGTTGGATATATAGATTTCAAATTCTTAGTTTCATATATGTGTAAACCTAGTTGAATTGTTGAATCTATTGTGATACTTTTGCTCTCACTTACTTTTAAAAACAATTCTTTATGTTTACAAAAGATGGGGTTGGGTGACTTCTATCCATACAAATTTACTTAGTGGAGTTTGAGATTCCAAACATGGGCAAACTCATGCCTTCTTGTTACACATAGCATTCAACATGTGGAATTAAGAGTTTTTACACACGCATGAGTGCAATGTCCTCATGCACAAAGATGATGACTTGGATATGATATACTAAAAATCTAGACAATAAAGGTGAGTATGTAGAGAGGAAAATATAAGAGACATGTTTTAGTCAAATGTGGCTTTGGCTAGAAAGAAAGGTTGTGTGATCATTTCTCTAGTGACTCTTCAAAGACTGTGGCCCCAATTTCTAAAGCAAAACTTCCATGCATATATTCTATTGTGTAATAAGTCATCTTAATAACTTACATAGTTTTGGAGATGTTGAATCAAAATAAATTGAAAAATAATGATCGATCTTTAATTTTGATTTTAATGATAACAATAAAATTAAAAGCAATCGATACTCTAATATGTTTTTCTTCTTCTTTTCTTTAGAATTGTTTAATCATCCGAAAAGGATTAAGACAAAGTATAAGAGCAATTTATTGTTAACGGCCACCACTCGGTGAGATTTAGTCTCACATCGGATATATATGATTCTTGATAAGAGTTTATAAAGAGGGAGCACTCCTCACCTTACAAGCCGGTTTTATAAGGATGAGTTAGGCCTCGATATTCGTGACATTTATTGCCTTCATCTGGACATTAACTAAACCACACTGAA
The DNA here is from genome assembly GCA_951804385.1 of Trifolium dubium. Taxonomy (NCBI): domain Eukaryota; kingdom Viridiplantae; phylum Streptophyta; class Magnoliopsida; order Fabales; family Fabaceae; genus Trifolium; species Trifolium dubium. Next base: position 7,963,961 of record OX638064.1, read on the forward strand.
GATCAATGAAATCAAGGTCAACATCTCGCTTCAAGGTAGAGTAGCAATTCACCAATCCAAAGAAGTTGTGTTGAATTTGTAAGGATTCCAAAATGTTTTAGAAATTAGATGTTTCTTGGGTTTAGCAGATTTATTATGAGAATTTCTAATATTGTTTTACCCTTGACTCGACTGACCAGAAAGGACACGCCTTTCGTGTGGAATCATGAATGTAAATCATATGCGAACATAAGATAAGGTGAGAAATATCAGGTCATCCCAAGTCCTCAGCGCCGCTGCCCGTTTTCCATACTTTGCATGCTAGTCGCTGATAAAAGAACTCATTTCCATCACCATTTCACTTGCCATTAGATTTAACAATCGTAGCAGCATACTTAATAACATTAATCATCTCCGGTGTGGAACACCGACCTCATGATGAGTATTCCCAATAAAAGACCAATTCAACCTGTCATAAGTCTTTGCAAAGTCGACTTTGATAACAAATAGTCCATCTTGCAACAACATTCTCATGAATACTTTTTTTCGAACAAAACCAGTTTGAAAAAGAGCAAACAATAGACGACATATCTCACATACATAGATATTGATCATATATTTTAAAAATTAATGTTATGACATGAAACTACAGTAAAATGTGACCGGAAGCATGTATAAAATAAAATTTTTCAACTGATGCATATAAAAAATGATGAACTAGAATCAAACTTTACAGATAAGTTTCACAGATTGTCTGCATGAAATATCATTTACACAAGCAAGTTTATTTCAAATTTTAAATCAAATATCATTCAATGGAAAGAAATATTTTCATCCCCCTAGTTATTTCCTTCAACCAATAATTTACATAAGTATAAACTTAATCATGCTTCTTTCCTTTGAACTTTCCTTTGAGCACACCAGTATCCAACTTTCTATAGTTATTTTGTATCTGACCAAAGACCTTGTACACAAAGTTGTCGACTTCATCCTCGTACTTTTCATACAGAACTGGAAGTGTATGTAAAGCAATAATACCTTCGAACAAAACATTTGTTTCAGAATTTGAGTGTAACATGAATAATCAACTAAAATGGACAACGAAAGTTTTGTAATTAAAAGCAGAACAGGACAAAAATGGAAGAAATTTTCTCAAAGAAAACTGAGTTTGTAACCCTTCCGGGGAGCGGCCATTTCCTGAACTCACCATTAGTACTTGTGGTAGGTACGGGAGAAGCAATCTTAATAACATGTGTAAATATTTGGATCATAATATTGATTAAAAGAATAAAGATCCATCAAAAGATGCAAAGAAAGCTGGTCTTACCAATATAGATGACAGTCAAAAAATTGCACCAGCTCCCAATTACTGAACCAGCCCACAAACTTGCTACAACCTGCAGGGTGGTTCAATTTTAAACCATTGATCACAGATTCTAAAGACAAATACATGTGACATTTCTTTGTCACTATAGAAATAAATATCTGAAATCAAGTTATAACCTTGACACTTTGCACAATAATGTTCATATCTCTAGTGACAACAGTGTGACATAACGAGACTTAACAAATAATATTGACATTTTAATATTTTAGCAGGCCTTATTGTATTAGACCACATCCAAACAGAGGTCAACACACCGGAGTTGGTCTCATGCCTCCAGATACGTTGAGCCGGCCCAGCTGGTGTGTTTGGCTATATTTATTTGAAAGTGCCGGCAAATTCAACTAACTAGTGGTTTCCCTATCGAACAGTCTTAGAAAGAGTGTCAAAAGATATCGAAAGATAGGTTAGATGGGTTTTGGTGAAACAATTCAAATTAATCTTTAGTGACTTCTATATAGCATGGATAATGCTGCGATGGATTTCAACTGAATAACTACGGTTACATCTATGGCATATGATTATATGATGGAGTCATATAGCAAACCTACTACAATTACAAAGTACTATGCACATTAAGTGATTATCCGAGCCTACCATACCAACTATAAAAAGGTCAAAAAAGCATTTTCCATGACATATATCAATAACATGACACAATTTAAAGATTATGTTGAAAACTTCAAAAGAAAAGAAATTGATTGAAAATCAAGCACTTTGGAAAATGGTTAACTTTGGATGGTAAATTTTGATATCAAAGTAAATGAGCATAAGTACAAACATACAATGAGAAATAGCTTCAAGTTTCCTTCACAAGAAACATCCTGAAGAAACCTCAACCCACGGTTAACTTCATTCCCAATTACAGTTGCAATGTTCACAAATAACTCTTGTGGGACAACAACACGGGGTACTTGAGCTGGCGTACTGTCGACATAAATCACGAGTCATAATCAATTAAAGTTGTAAGGTTGAGAAAATGAAACTATGTAAAGCTGCTCAAATCACCTGTTAAATATGCCAGAAGCATTTGACCATAGAAACTGCGCAAGCATGCCAAGAACCAAGACAAAGCATAGAAGAGAAATAAAATTATAATTGAGCCATTCAAATAGCACCCATATAATCGTCGCAGCAGTTAAGAAACTAGCAGAAATCTTCTTGTTCCTCCATAACATAACATCCGCAGCTATAGCAATTAAAGCCAATAAAAAAGAAGAAATGTGAATCAAAATTCTTAGTCGATGCGTAAATAATGTACGTCTTATATTAAATTAAATTTAGTATAAATACCATACATTTGCCACCTCCTAAAAGATTGTGGACAGGTTTCTGGCGTCCAAACAGTCTGTTGATCTCGGAGCTCACTGAGTTTGATTTATCTTCCTCGAAGAATGATACTTTTTTTGGCTTGTCCGATAATGTGTCCACAAGGTTGTGAAGGAGGTTTTCCGCTGTGATTTTATCAGACATGGTTCCTGTGCTGCTAAGAACCAGAAAGAACATTATCAAACAATATAGAAAAAGAGCTCCTACACCAAAAATCAGTTTATCTTCATTGATAATCATTTGAGAGAAAAACGACACGTAAAGTGAATCACAAGGTTCAATTTTTTTTCACAAAGCCACAACATTAGAGGTTACCATATTGCTAAATTCAAATCATGATTATATACAGCTACTGTTAAAGCCATCAAACACAAACTAATTCTAGTTCTAGAATGTGACAATGTTATTACATTCAATCAACCTATTTTCTTAAGTTATTGTGAGTATCTACATGTCATTGTCAACGTATTGTCCATGTTTCATAGCTCTTTAAGTAACAATTGAAGCAGGGGATGAACCAAACAGTACAAAGAATAGGATGTCAAAAACATTGTAAACCAAAAGCAAACATTGATAGCCTCGGTAGAAAAGTCAATTATAGACTCAATATCGATATTTTTTTTTTAAAACTCGGTATCCGGCCCAATGACCGACTAATCTGAGGGGTCCAATCCCACCGTCCACATGTAGGGGGCTTACAATTTAAAGTCGGAGCAAAGCTCTATATGGACTAACCCACTGAAATTCGCACTGGGCGGAATTGAACCTGAGACATAAGAGCATACTCCAAGGTCCCAAGATAACCCCAATAGGCCATGAAATCCAAGAAAGTTATATGAGACAATCATGACTTAGCACAATCGTGCTTAGTGATGATTTGCCAAGAAATCCATCCATCAAAGTTATATTAGATGTCTAATCAATCAACTTCAGAAAATTGTCATTAAAAAATCTCAGCACAAACATAATCATTTATGTCTAACCATCAATTGATAAATATATTTTTTTTTGAAACAGTTATTATACCATCAATTGATATTATATTACAACAAGCAGAAAAGCATAATGATCATAGACAACCAACACAATAAAAAATTGATTTTTTTTTTTTCACAGAAGAAGAATTGACAAACCATGATCATAGATAAAAGAAATTGATTGAAAAATTACAATAGGGAAAGCAAAAATTAAAAAAGACTCATAAGCATAACTTGCATAATATGATAAACTACCAATAAAAAGCAGAAATTAAGATATGATGACACAATTTCACAGTATAAACGAAAACCATTCAAAAAATTATTAAAACCAATAAGCAAAATAAATGAGCAAAACAATAAGAGGTAACCATAAGAAAGTGAAATTGACTAACCAGAATAAGGAGAGGGAAGTTGAAATGAAAGGGATAGGAAGAAAGTGAAAATAGAGAGATGATGAATGGAATGGTATATGATATGATTGAATTGAAAGTGTATAAGAGCATGTAAATGGTGAACAACAACAACAATAACTGACCAAGTAGTCAACTACCAATTACACACCTAATCACATGTTTTTCGTTCTATCTATTCTATTCTATTCTTTTTTAATCTTGCACTCTAATATCAAGGTCACGGCCACATCACATTTTATGCTATAAGTTTCGTTTTGAATTTCGGACATTTCATTTTATTTTATAATCGAGCAGTCGGGTTGATTAAAATAGATGAATAAATAGAGTATCTGAGGTTTGAATCTCAATTTTTATTTATTATTTTGGGTTATTTTTATAAGAAATAATTAATATTTTAAGTTTATTGGATAAATAATATATATAGTCTATGTATAAACAAAACATATTAATTATTTAATAAATTTAAATGGTCAACTTTTTCTTATAAAAAAAATCGGAAAGAAGGAGTATAAAATTTGATATTTCCTATCGATTGATGTAATGTAAGCAGTAAGCTGCATGGAACATTTTGGACTCTAATGTTTTCCTACTGGAAATTGAAAAGCGTTGAATCTTATCTTATGTAGTTTTTCTACTTTTCTTTTTTTAATAAAACATTTTCCACTGTTTATTATTAAAGGTTCAACTTATTTCTATAAAGAATAAAGTTTAAATATATTATTAGTCTTAATATTTTGAATAAATAATCCACTTGGATTAGTTTAGTGGTGTTGGTTTGAGCTTTTGAAGTTTGTTTTATACAATGTCTCAAGTTTAATTATTGTTGGTGTTATTTTTGGTGGATTAGTCCGTACATTGTAAAAACTTTAACTTTAAATAAACTCTATAAATGAACGGTAGAATTGAACCTCTCAAATTATTTTTTTTCTTCTTTTTTGAAGAAGCCAGCTCAATATATACATTAACTAAACAAAGCATCAAGCACTAGATGTATCAAACAAAAGAAAAAATATACAAATGTCTAAAAGAAACAAAACAAATAAAGACCCCTTTTACCTAGTCAAAAGAGTTTTTATTTTTTTCGTAAAAAAAAATAAAGATCTTTTGACTAGGTCTAAACCTCAAATAAGAAAACATTTCTTCTTAAATTTCAACCACCACCGAGTTGCAATTTTTACCTTGTCGAATAATGCCTCTACCGATTAAAGTTTATGGAAAAAAATCTAATTTTCCTTTTTTTTTAAATAGTTCTACAACAAGCCAACCAAATCGCTTGCAATACTGGGTGAAGATCTTTACCAAAAACATAAACATTACAAAAATTGCAAAGCATAATTGTCAACAACATTTGATATCAGACCATACACACCTATTCAGTTAGGAATTTTGCACCAAAGGTCCTTGAAGAAATAACAATAAAAAAATAAGTGATTACTAGGAATGAACTCGACCAATTATTTAAAGGCTTAAACATATATTTGGTCCTTGTATGTACACTAGTTTTTCGTTTTAGTCCCTGTATCAAAAATTTTGACAAAATAGTCACTGTATTGCGCTTTTTTTTTTGACGTTGGTCTCTGCCGTCCAATTTCATCCAAATGGCAAACGTTTTGCCACCTGGACTCTGCCACGTGGCCAAAAAATATTGCTGACTGGATTAGAGGGACCAAAACCAAAAAATTGAACTGAATGCAGGGACCAAAACCAAAAAATTGAACTGAATGCTAGAGGGACTAAAACCAAAAAATTAAACTAATTGCAAAATGACACATTTAAACTTTAAATCCTTAAATTGAAATTTGTTTCTCTACTCTTCTCTTTTCATCAACCTTTCAACAGAGAGACTCATTGCTAAAAAAGATTATCCTGTTGATTTCCCTTTCAACGATCCCGATCAACAACCGCCCAACCGTGGTGGTTTTCTCGACGCGCTTTCTGATCACGTTGTCAACATTCGCAATGCCTCTCATAATTTCATCAAAAAACTCATCCAAATGGGGCGCAATGATCTACGCAAAATTATTTTTGCCATGAAAGTTGGTTTATGAGAAGAGATGAGTGGAGAAACAAATTTCAATTTAGGGATTTAGAGTTTAAATGAGTCATTTTGCAATTAGTTTAATTTTTTGGTTTTAGTCCCTCTGGCATTTAGTTCAATTTTTTGGTTTTGGTCCCTGCATTCAGTTCAATTTTTTGGTTTTGGTCCCTCTAGCATTCCACGTGGCAGGGTCCAGGTGGCAAAATGTTTGCCACTTGGATGAAATTGGACGGCAGGGACCAACGTCAAAAAAAAAGTGCAATACAGGGACTATTTTGTCAAAATTTTCGATACAGAGACTAAAACAAAAAATTGATGTACATACAGGGATCAAATGTATGTTTAAACCATATTTAAATCAACATTTACATTTTAGCCATCACCATTTTTACACACCTTGACATCAACATCCCTTAAGTAACGTGTTACTAAGAATGAACTCGACCAATTATTTAAATCAAGTATATAGTAATCAATATAAGCTTTATAACCATTTTAAATCACAGAAATCTTAAAGCCAAACAAGAAAGATTACAAAGAAATCAAGCAAGGGGAACTATGCCCCATAGTATCATTATGAATAATTTTAATTAATCATTATTTTTTTTTTTATCAGGTAATTTAGTGGCTAAAATTTTATCTTTAAAGATGAATAAATGAGTATACGAGCGTTTGAACTCTGGTCCCTGCACATTATATGCTAATGTCCTACTAATTGAGTTAAACTCATCAGACATTCTCAAGAAGGACTGAGATAAAAATTTTAGATTTACATTCTCTCTAATTTTTCTCTCATTTTCATTTTGATTATGTGACGCTAATTTCAACTATTAATCTACAATTTTTTCTCTCTTTTAAACCGCTTATTTTTGTTTATAAATTATCAATCATTATATAAAAAAAAAAAAAGAATTGAACCAAAAAACATGAGAGGATCTATTTTCAAGAATTTCTCTACTTTAATAAACTTGTTATTAACCAAAGGTTAGTTGACCATTGACGCTGAATTTGATAAAAATGACTATAATTTAATTTTTGCAACTGTATTTAAAAAAAATAAAATTATTTAATATAAAATTTGTTTCAAATTTTAAACTACTATGAATCCTTCTCTTAATAACTAAAATGTAACCCAAGGGGTATGGTTGAGCGGTTGGGGCTCATCCTCCCTTAACCAAGGGTTGAGGGTTCGATCCTCACCTTGAGCATGGAGCAGCTTTAAATCCTTGGGCCAGCTATCCCACCCATCGAGGTGCCTTCAATCTAGCGAGGGAATAGTCACTGCGTTCAGCGGTGGATATCCCGGTCTCGACAAAAAAATTAAAATGTAAAAAAAAAATGCCAGAAAGAAATGTAATGTATACAAAATGTACTCTAGTATACAAAATGCCAGAAAGAAAATAATGTAGAATATGCCATGTGGAACCAATCACAACCCTTACAACCTTATCCCACATCACAAATGCAATCACATGTTACCAATCATCCATTACAAATCCAATATCCAAAACCAACCACATGTTCATTGCCACATCAGATACACCATATCTAAATCCATTTCAAAGTCCACACAAACACACTCTCACCATACTCTCAGTGTGTCAAATTCCCAGCTAGGCTAAGAAAACAAAAATCAAAATGGCCTCTACACAATGCTTCTTGCACCACCAATATGCTCTTACAACTCCATCTAAGAGTTTATCTCAACGCCAAATTGTTAGCACCAAACCAAACCATATTGTTTGTAAGGCACAGAAACAAGATGAAGATGTTGCTGTCAGTTTTGTTTCTCGTAGGTTAGCACTTTCTGTTATCCTTGGTGCTGCTGCTGTTGGCTCTAAGGTTTCACCTGCTGATGCTGCTTATGGTGAAGCTGGTATTTTTTCAAACACTTTCTTTCCTTCTTTAGATCAAAAAATCAACTATGTTTGGTTTCAATTCTAGAGGGAGTGTAATTGATTCTGGACTTGTAAAATTGATTCTGACATGTTTGGTTTTTACGAAGTAGAATTGGTTTTACTTTAAGTTAGAAATTATAGTTTCTGACTTTAGAATTGACTTTTACACTTGAAGTTTAATGTTTAACTCGCTTTTAGTTGAATGTAGTCAAACATAAATCATTGTATCTTCAATTCAATTTTAGTTAGAATTAATTTTACAGAATCAACTCATTCTGAATCAAATTTTCTCACCGCGGAGGCATGGATTTTAACCGTTGGATTAAGATTAGGCGACTCATAATTATAATTTTATTAAATAAATTTTAATATAAAATTTAGAATATGAGTCGTCTGATATTTAATTCAACGGAGATCTTAGACTAGTCACTTAGTCAAGGGATTTCAACGGTTGGAAGATTAGAGGACTTTGTATTCTAATTTAATTTAATTAAATGTACTTTAATGTACTACTTAAAATATGAGTCTTGTGAAATTTAATCTAGATATGAAATGATGATCATTGCTCATGCATGTTATGCTGGTTTGAAATGAAATATTTTCATTTGTTGTTGAGAAAATGCGATTTTGAAAATAGAGTCTTTATAGACATAGTTGTTGAACAAATTACTTTTTACTTTTGTTCAATGAAATTTCTTGAAAAAATCAATTAAAAATTGGTGATTTGGTTTTAAACTTTTAATTGAAGTACTATTTAGTGCATGTTTAGATTGATGGCGATATTAGCTGAATCACGGTGAGCCAATGTGATTTTAACAAAATTATGGTGTCACCTTGATTTTGTCGAATTCACAGCCGATCCAAACATGGACATTGTAAAGTTTACTAGTATTGGTTTCTGTACATTTTGTCGCATTTGTTTTTTGTCATAAAAAAAAAGAATGAAGAAAATTTAGCGAATAATAAAAAGAAAGCAAGGAATTTGCATAGATATTGTGCCAAGAGTGACTGCTTTGAGAATAATCGATGTTTATCTTTGATTATTTTGGTTGCAGCCAATGTGTTTGGAAAAGCAAAGACAAACACAGATTTCTTGCCATACAATGGAGATGGATTCAAACTGTCAGTACCAGCAAAGTGGAATCCAAGCAAAGAGAGAGAGTTCCCTGGTCAAGTTCTTAGATATGAGGATAATTTTGATGTAACAAGCAATGTTTCGGTTATAATCCAACCAACTGATAAGAAGTCCATCACTGATTATGGTTCACCTGAGGAGTTCCTATCTAAGGTTAAAAAAATCTCAACTTTTTGCTTCTTTTTTGATAACAAGTCCATCTCTTAATGTTACATCCAGACCATACTCTTATCACTGAGCTGACACCTTATGGACATATTTTTTTTTGTTATGTTATCTGCTTCAATATAAGATCAAAACAAATAGGATATTTGTCGATTTCGTCCGAAAAAATGTTTGCTTGATGATTTTTGCACCAAAACTCAAATGAACAATGTCTTTGAACTTTGAAGGCAATAACTTAAGTTTTTTGCTGAAATTCAAAATTTGGTTTTCCTCTTTGCAGGTTGATTATTTGCTTGGAAAACAAGCCTTCTTTGGCCAAACTGATTCAGAGGTAATTGGTTAATGATTAATGACTATTAGGCATCAAGACATGTAATGTCAAGTCAAATTTTCTTATACAATAATGCCTATTGGTGCGAAAGCAATTTGTAATCTATGAAGCACCGACACAGATACCATATGAGACACATTCACATAGATACTAATATGCCGGTGTCTTGTTGATGTCGGAAACTGACACATATCAGACCCTTGCTAGTTGCTATGCCTTCGATTGGTAGTGTCAGTTCTTCATAGTTGGCGACTTTTTCACTAATTATCACAAATCATCCTTATGATATGTTCAACTATATATTTTTTATTCCTCAGGGTGGTTTCGATACAAATGCTGTAGCTGTGGCAAACATCTTAGAGAGTTCAGCACCAGTGATAGGTGGAAAACAGTATTTCAACATTTCAGTTTTGACAAGGACTGCTGATGGAGATGAAGGTGGCAAGCACCAGCTGATTACAGCAACTGTAAATGGTGGAAAACTATACATTTGCAAAGCTCAAGCTGGTGACAAGAGGTGGTTTAAGGGAGCAAAAAAGTTTGTTGAGGACACTGCAAATTCTTTCAGTGTTGCCTAATTAAGAACTTTGGTGAAATGATTGTTATTTTGCATGTAAATCTTATTCTTAAGTAAGCACTTGGAGTTTTAATTTATAATGGCTTTTAACTTTCTCTCTAAGTAATAATTTTAAGCTGTAAATTTTAAGCTGTTGCATGTCGTGGAGGAAAGGATATCGCTATAATATGAAAAAACATTTATCGGAAGAAATCATTCTGATAAATAGATGAGTAAAAGTATCTCAAATGATAAGTCTCTACTATTTTGGTTGAAGATATAAGAGATATAAATTGATAATGTTTGAATTACATTATAGTGTTGATCATCATCTCTATTTATAGTGGGAGAGGAGATCAATTACATAAATGTGCATGATATGTACCAGCTATACAGTAACAGAAATAATGAATACATTCAAACAAATAATTATGTACATTAATACAAATGATTATGTGCCAACTATGAGAAGAGAATAAAGTCAATGGAATTGATGACTTGATTTCCTTGATGCTTGCTCATTATGCTGACTGTCCAATAGAAGATACCATGAATATTATCAACAAATAAAGATTAGGATTGATTCATCAACGCTACCTCGTTCTCCTTCTCCACCGTCACCATTTGACCATGTTTCAAACTTTGTTTCTGAAACATCTTCCTTTCCTTCTTTCAAATCAGTTTCTGATCATGATGATCAACTGAGATCATCATCTGAACCTGTGAAACAAATCTCTCATATTGAACCGCTTCGAACCATTGTTTCTGTTAGAAGTCCCACATTGGCTAGAGATATGGCATAGATAGTCTTTATAAATGTGTGCAAACCTCAACTCTCAAGCTAGCTTTTGTGGTTGAGTATAGGCCTCTCAAATTCTAATATGGTATCAGAGCCTATCCTAGATCCATTTGTTGTTTGTTGTGGAGACCTCCCATATTTGGGGCACCCGTTATTGTTGATTCCACGTTCCAGCTTGCATAAATGTGTGCAAACCTCAACTCTCAAGCTAGCTTTTGTGGTTGAGTATAGGCCTCTCAAATTCTAATAGTTTCGAACCTTGAAGATTTGATCAATCCAAACTCAACGCTTTGTTTTCCATGATAGGGATAAAGATGGAATATGAAGATCCAAGCTTGGAATACAAAGACAAGAATGCATTTGATTCATGCAATTTTTTTTTAATTTCTAACTCCTTTTCTAACAAGACCAAAAAATCAAATAAAAATAAGAATTATAGGATACACATCGTTAATACTACTTCCACTTCCGGTCCTAAATATAAGAAATTTTTTACTTTTTAGGTTCATGAAATGATTGATGTATTTGGTTCATAATATAGACCAAATACATCAATGATTCCATGAACCTAAAAAGTAAAAAATTTCTTATATTTAGAACCGGAAGGAGTATAAACTAATTTTACACTCATAATCGATAAGAATGATTCAAACTTTCATGATATATAAAAATAGTGGATAAAATGCAATGATGTGGCACAATATATAGTTGTTTTTGACTGACAATGTAAATTTATTTTACAACGTTAATAAAACTAAAGTGAAACTTAGGCATTATCAAAAAAAGAAAAAGTGAACTTTAGACAATATAACAAAGTGGTGAGGTGGTGTAAATGACTCAAAAAATTCTCAATTCTAACTTAGTTACCTTGCGGTCGATCTCTAAACTATTAAGATAGACTTTAACGAGTAACTAGAGGTAAAAAAAAAAGGAAAAAAGTGGTGAGGTGACATGAAGAGATGTGGAAGCTAAGTAGATAGATTAGTCATTTGAGAAAGAAAAGAAAAAGAAAAGAGAAATTGATTAGAATAAAATTAATGAAAAATTTCTCTATATTATAAAAACACATATCCACACCATCCAATCCCTTTCTTCTGCTTTGGTAACTGCACACACAAACAAAGAAATCGGTTTCAGGCCAAACAAACTAATAAGCGGTGCTTTACCACCGATCGCTCATCGGAATCCGCCCAACTTCAGATCGCTTCTCTTCCTTCTCCGGTAAGTCGCTCCATCATTTTCAATTCTTGGATCTGCGGTTTCCGATTCTGATTCTTACGATTGTTTTTTTTTTTTTTCCGGTATTAAGTTCTGATTCTTGTATCTTTCTTTAGAAATTGAATTATCTTATTCTCAAATGCTGATTATTGTTCAATTTTAGGAGTTTAATTTTTTTGGTTATAATAGTTTGAATGTAATTTTATTAGACATTTCATGTGTTGTGATTTTGGAAGTAATTAGGATTAATGTAAGTATTTTGTAATGATTAATTGATTATGATTAATCGACTCGTTTATAGAATCTTTACAATGATAGTGTATTTGGTTGTTTTTTGGTCGGTAGCCCAGTGGCTAGAATTTCACCCTTAAAAGGTGAATAAGTGGGCGTACCAAGGTTTGAACCCCGGTCCTGCACTTTACGTGTAAATGTCCTACCAATTGAGTGTATTTGGTTATTTATATTTTAGAAAAGAATCTTCAAAATGCTTTATTGAGTTAGTTGGTCCATTGGCGCTGGACCGGACTTGGTAGGGAGGACCACAGTTCAATTCCTGCAACTGGTTTGGGAGGAGGTTGGAACCACTTGATGCCAAATTTCCCCTGAACTCTGGACTACTAGACCTCCTTCCCCTAGGAACCAGAGGGTGAAAACAAAAAAAAAAGCTTTATTGAGCTTTGTTATTTATTGTGGCTGTTTTTTTTTCTGCAGAAATTTGTTTCTTGGCTTTTTTTGGAGGCATTTTGTTGTTGGTTGGTTGTTATACGCTTACTGTGTACTGGAAAATTATTATATATGGGCTGAGTTGAACTTTTCATGGGAGGTGTGGAAGATGAAGAGCCAGCTTTAAAACGAACGAAATTGTCTTCTAACGGATTAGTTGGTCTTTCTAACGGTTCGTCTTCTGTGGATCGTGTTGTAGGCTCTTCAAGTGACTTGATGGCTCGGCCCCTATCAACTGAAGGGGACGATGAAGTTATTGGTTCTAAAGGGATTATAAAAAAAGGGGAGTTTGTAAGGATAATTACTAAGGCATTGTATTCTCTTGGTTATAAAAAGAGCGGGGAAAATCTAGAGGAGGAGTCTGGCATAAGTTCAAATTCGTCTATGGTAAATCTGTTTATGCAGCAGATACGTGATGGAGATTGGGACCAAAGTGTAGCCACATTGAATAAAATTGGTCTAGAAGATGAAAGCATTGTCAGGGCCGCTTCATTTTTAATATTGGAGGAGAAATTTTTTGAGCTTCTTGATGGGGATAAGGTCATGGATGCGTTGAAGACATTGAGGACTGAGATTACACAAATTTGTGTTGATAGTACTAGAATCCGTGAACTAACTTCCTGCATAGTGTCTCCATGTGGCAAAGGTGGTTCTTCTAGGAGAGATTATGTGAGGGTGAGAACTCGGTTGACACTGCTGGAGGAACTACAGAAATTGTTTCCCCCGACTATAATGATACCTGAAAACAGATTGGAGCATCTAGTTGAGCAAGCCCTCCTCTTGCAGCAAGAGACTTGCATGTTTCACAACACATTGGGTAAGGAGATGTCGTTATATTCGGATCATCACTGTGGAAAAACGCAGATGCCTTCTAGAACATTACAGGTTAGAAAATGATATGTATAACAGATGTTGACGTTTATATGAGAATCTTTATAATTGAACATTGCAGTATAATTTTCTGCACAATTTTCCATTCATAATTTGTTAGTGGCAAAATATGCTTCTGCTTATTTATGTTTCTTGCAAGCTAGAACTATCTGATAGCTTTGTACTTCTTTTCTCCAAAAGGGGTTGTATGATGAGAGGGCTACCATATGGTTGAATGTCTTTTTGTATTTCCTTGTATTGGTTAATGGCTAAATTAGTCTCTGCTGTTTTCTGATTTGCTGACACAGTCAGCATTGTGTTGGCGAAGGATTCTTACAATCTAGAATATTTCTAGTCTGTTAATCAAATTCTAGAATCTACTGTTTTTTTTCTTTCACTTTCTTCATCTATAAAAACCTGATGTAATCTTCAAATTGTATACTGAAATAAGAAGCCAAAATATTTGCACCTTTTATCGCAGTTTATTTCAGTTTACTTTCCATTTCTACTATTTATGTTACCTTGTTACAATTGATAGTTGTTACATCTGTTTCTGTTACCTTGGGTTCCTATTAAGGATGATTAGTTGCTAAAGAGTTAGACTAGATAATAAATTTCTAATAATTGTATTACTTATCCAATCTAGTCTTGTGCAACCACTAATCTATCACTACATTCTCATATTTGTCACATTGAGTTACTTTCTTGTTGGGCTTTACCACTTTGCATTCAAACCAATACAGCATTGCCAGATCTTATTGTTTTGCAGCAATATTTTCCTTTAAACTGTACTTGTATTTTTCTATCTTGATCATTGTAATGTATGTTTTTTGATTGTTGCATAAGGATTTGTGCCTAGTTTATTTTGATTTCTCTTAAACTCAACATTAAACATTGCAGACGACAATCTGAATCAGTGTTGAATTGTTATGCATATACTCTTTTATCAGTTGTACAAAGATACTGTATAATCTTTTGCATCAGCGCACATGTCTAACCTGCATTGAAGTTGCTGTATAATCCCTATTTTTGTGGCTTCTGATTTTTGTTTTCCCAGTTGCTGTATAATCCCTATTTAATATTCTTTCAGTATTCTTTTGTGCTGCATGTATAGTCTTTTGAATAATGAATAGACTACAAAATTTTTTAGAATAACCATGACCATCTTGTATTTCTTTCTATAGCGTGAGCTCTGATGCTATTTTTCGTATTCATCAAATATCTGACAGATATTAGACGCCCATGATGATGAAGTATGGTTTGTACAATTTTCACATGATGGGAAATATTTAGCCACAGCATCAAATGATCGAACGGCAATCATTTGGGAGGTAATATCTGATGATGAAATATATGCTTCTGTTCTGTTTTAAACATCAGATCCTAAATGCAGAATCCAATTGTAAGTTGTTATTCACGTCCTGTACCCAAATTGACATAATACATGCACTCTTTCTTTCACAATTACAAAGGATATCTGCATCTGTTAGCAATAGCATAATCCCTGATCCAATAGTGTCCAATTCTATATTAGATTTTCTTAGTTCATGTTTTTGAAAAATAGTAAAAGGACATAACCCTCTTTGTGATATATTCAAAGGTGATAAACCATCTTTCATATAAGATGCAAATTTTGGATGTTAAATTAAGTGTAGTGTACAGTCATGCCCAAATTGATATAATTTGTGTTTCCACTGTGTGTATGTATATTGAATTCATATATCATAATATTTTACAACGTATATGTCATAATTTGACTGGGTGATCGTATAAGAATTAGGTTTTTTATTGGTGTTTGATGCATGTCTGTTGCATTGTGCTCCTGTAAATATTGATCTGCTACTTACACAGATACAGAATGTCACTTAATGCTATGATATTGGGTTTCATTTTGTTTTTGGCCTTCCTTCTATAGGTTGACTCAAATGGTGAACTGTCTATGAAGCATAAACTATGTGGTCACCAGAAACCGGTTTCATCTGTTTCCTGGAGTCCTAATGGCCAAGAACTTCTCACATGTGGAATAGAGGAAGCTGTTAGGCGTTGGGATGTCTCTACGGGTAAATGCCTGCAAGTTTATGAAAAGAATGGTTCTGGCATGATCTCTTGTGCATGGTTTCCTTGTGGAAAGTATATACTTTCTGGCCTCAATGACAAGAGCATCTGCATGTGGGAATTAGATGGGAATGAAGTGGAGTCTTGGAAAGGACAAAAAACCCTCAAGATTTCTGATTTGGAAATAACGGGCGATGGGAAACATATTCTCAGTATTTGTAAAGAAAATGCAATACTACTCTTCAATAAAGAAACAAAGGATGAGAGATTTATTGAAGAGGATCAGCTTATAACTTCATTCTCTTTGTCAAAGGATAGCCGATTCTTGTTGGTTAATCTTTTGAACCAAGAAATACATCTTTGGAGTATACAAGGTGATCCTAAGCTTGTTGGCAAGTATAAAAGTCATAGACGCTCCCGGTTTGTTATTCGATCTTGCTTTGGTGGAATTAAACAATCATTTATTTCCAGTGGAAGTGAGGATTCACAGGTATTACTCTAATTCTATGAAAGACACTATTTTTTACATTGAGGTTGCCTTTCATATAGTTGAATGATGAGTGAAATACTATTTTCGTCCATGAATTGTAGGGTGTTGCCAAATTAGTCTCTGAAATAAAGAAATTGACAAAAATGTTATTGAAAGTGTTAACTGTCCGTTGTTTTATTTACACAACCTTTTGGGTAGTATTTTATGTTTTAGCTTTAAAAGGACTAATTTGACAAGTAAATTTTTAGGGGAATAATTTGATTTTAAATATTAAACTATAATGACTAATTTGAAATATTTGCCCATAGAAGGCAGTATCTAGTGTGGCTAAAATGATCAAGAATTTAAAATTTCAAACGTTTTGTCAAATTTAAAATGATCAACTTTTGAGTATCTTACAATTTCAGAAACCAACTTAGAATTTATTCTTTGATTGACTTTCTCCTAATAATATCTTTAAATTCTATCGCATAGTCGTTTTGTGTTTATTGGATTTCCTTGTTTGTTAGGTTTACATATGGCACAGAAACTCAGGGGACCTAGTAGATGCATTGCCCGGTCACTCCGGAGCCGTTAATTGTGTAAGCTGGAATCCAGCTAACCCTCACATGTTGGCCTCAGCCAGTGATGACCGAACAGTCCGGATATGGGGATTAAAGTGTCTGGATGTGAAGTATCCCAATGCATACAGCAATGGTAACAACCATCACTGCAATGGTGGGGAACTTAGATGAAGGCAAACTATTTCAGTTTCATTTTTTTTACCATTGCAATTGTGTAAATAAATACCTTTACTATCCTTACAAGTAGATACATTCATACCAAATACCCATCCAATGTTTTAGCAGTTCAAAACTATCTTCATGGTTCGTCTTTATTATTGCCCTTGAAATTTGATTAATTGATTCTCAAATCTCAAGTGATTAATGGATTCGTGGGCAGCTTGTGATATTAGCAGCTTTGTATAACTAATTTTTCAAGAACCAACTGAATACATTAAAAAAGAAGCATATCCATGTACTGGTGTGCCGATGCGGTAGCATGATTCTGCAAGAGTTAGGCTACTGCACATTGGGAGTAAAATAAATGTCATGTCCAAACAAGTGACAACCATATGCACTTGTATAGTAAAGTCTGGTGGCGGAGATTTGGAAGGAGGATGAGTTGCTTCTCATGCTATGAAGCATGGATACTCTTTCGGATTAGGTGTGTCCATCGTGTCCGACATTGACACTGACACTTACATTCAATTATATTGTTTTTCAAATTTTTATCTTTTGAAGTTCTGTGTTAGTGTTTGTGCTTCATGATTCTGAAGTGTCGAGTCATTTTGAAGAGGTCCATTGGAAGACACCATAATAGAGGTGGCAGACCTATGCGGGAGTAATAAAGGTCCAGGTCCAGATAATGCAAAACTTCAAAAGATTTTTCTCTCTTATTTTATTCCCTTGACAATAAATAAAGTTACGGGGCAAAAATCTCTCTGCATTATATTGTTCTTTTTAAAAATAAGAACAATATTGGTCCCAACTACTTCGGACAAGTGCCTAGCTTTAGCCACTAGACCCGTCTTAACAGGTGGAGTTTAACATGGGAAAATATAAAAGTTTCCCACCATGGACCACATGTGATTATGGGTTGGATTTTGAAGTTGTATAAAATTTTATCATAAACCTCCCACACCATATCACTTCTCCTCCTTCTTCTTCTCTCTCCTTCTTCCTTCTCTCTCTTTTCTCCCCACCGGCCCACCCCATCTCTGCTCACAGCCACCACCGCACCAGAGTCTAGATGACTAGATCCCCACCATATCATTGGTAGTTACATTTTGTAACAAAGTTCCTATCATTTTTTTTTTTTACAAGAAGTTCATGTCACTTGTATACTTGTATTAAATGTTTTTGCTAAAAAATGAGTCTTGAAAAAATTCCTATCATTATTTTTTGACAAGAAGTTTCTGTCACTTGTATTAAACGTTTTTGCTAAATACAAATGATAAGCTTTATTTAATTTTTTTGGATAAGAATTCGTTTATAAACATGTATTTTTCATTGAACTTCCCTAATTAAAATATTAGCCTGATTTGTCTTAAAAAAAAAAAAGCTTGATTTAGTCAAAACAAATTAGCTTGGTAAATTTTTGCGGTACAATTTAACTGACTATAAAAAATAAATTTGTATACAGAATTGTGAGCAAAATTTTTTGAATGAGGAGGAAAGAGAGAGGAGGAAAAAGGAGAGAGAAGAAGAAGAAGGAGAAGTGATATGGTGTAGGTAGTATATAATAAGATTTCATACAACTTCAAAATCCAGCCCATAATCACATATGGTCCATGGTGGGAAACTTTTATATTTACCATGTTAAACTCCACCGTCTTAACAACTTAATCCTCATAAATATTTCAAAAACAATATTTGGAAATGTTTTAATCGGCCAAATTGAAATTGAATGGAAATGTGTGAACCTTAAGAGCAAAGGAGAGAATCCAAAAACAAAATTTGGAACTCAGTGGTTGAATTTTCGCAAAGATAAGTTTTTTCAACCAGAGCACTTTTCCGAAGTATGGTACGAAGTTATGTTTGGTATAACGATGTATTTCCATATAAATTTTAGTTTCAAAATTTTCACATAAACTTTATATTGTATGTATGTCATTTGCTTAATATTTAGTAACTATTCTGATGTACAGACCAAAAAAACAACTCTTCCGATGTACAGACCAAAAATGCAAACACCAATTTTAATGTGTTTCAGTGTGCAGCCCGTGCAAACTGTTGCTAGTAGGAAACATGAAAGTTTTCCGACATCTGACTTGTCAACGTCTCCACAAAACAAAGGCAAGCAAGAAAACAACAGTCAATAGCATTCCTGCATATTTGATCCATTGATCAACACGGTTTCGTCTCTCGATTAGTCTCAGAACTCTGTTTGATATCCCCACTGTATTGAGGACGTCCAATGCTTTTCGGTGTGCACTCTGCAGAGACATAACCAAATAGTTGAAACAAGATGAAAACCCAAATTGGATTTAGTGCAATTTAAAACAGAGAACACAAATGAAAGTATACGGAAAAGTAAACTACACTTGTTTTTGATCGAAGAATAAAAACCACAATTAGAGCATCAAACATTTGGAACAGACACACGACAGTCTTGCCTAATATGTATTTTTCATGTGGAACAACCTGATTAGGATTTCATAGATTTAAATGTTTAATAGATCAAACATTTGGAACGGATAATATAGTTAAAAGAATGAAAGAGACAACGGGAAACAGAAAATTACAGATTTCACACATTTATATATATCAACTAATGAACAGCGTTGTCAATCGCAGATCACATGTGATAGCCGTTTATTCAAATTCTGCTATGCAACGGCACTGTTACTTGACAACAGTGATGAACATATTAGATTGCGACAATAGCGGTTTGTTTCAATTCCACTATGCTATAGCGCCATTACCCGATGACACTGACGACATGCTAGATAGTTGTTATTTAAGCAATGTTTCCTAGGTAAAGCAACGACTGCTTTAGTTCACATTAATATTTATTATGATTTACGATACAACTAGATAAATTGACCTTCAAAAAAATGTAAATAGACCAATAAAAAGAAGTGTATTAAAAAGAGTGTTTTGCTAACATTCTTTATTAGAGATAAATCTAAATACCTTCAAGCGTTCCCTTTGGCCGTGTATTGAAGAAAGAATGGCCTCCCCAAGTGCATTAGCATTTTCAAGCTCCCTGTGAGAATTGCGAACTGAATTCATTGCTTGTGCGTCGTCATCGAAAATTCTCAAAACGTGAGCAGAATCCCCATTCTACAATTGGGAAATGAGATTGTTATTTAGTCGAGAGGGAAAATTACACAATCAGGCATTAAATAGAGCATAATAGCAATGATGTACCATTCGTCCCATCAGTTCTGCTCTCTCTTTAGCTTCTCTAGTCCGCTTTTGACTCCTTGAGTTATATTTATCCAAACTTACTTTCAGTGATTCAGCTTCTTCAGCTATTTGTTCAACCTTTCTGCTCAAGAAACATAACGCCCCACTTAAGTACAAATGTAATAAACTAGAGACAACATATATAATATATAAATATAAACGAAACATAAACTAATAGATTTATAACAATTAGATAAACCAAATAGATTTTTTGTTCAATTGAAATAAACAAGCTCATTACAAATGGCCACATGGTAAAGCAATGAAATTATTACTACACGTTATTGTCTCATCATGCATTATTAATATATTATTTATTTATTTAAAGGAAAGGGGATAGTTGTTTGTAACAAGGAGAAAACCAAGAAACAGAATGAAGAAGCAGAAGCAGAAACTAAGAAACCATGCACACACTTCGGTCAGAGTTATCATTCATTAAGAAAAAAAGTTTACAACCGACAAGTCTCTATTGCTACCACATGACTAAATCTGAATCAATTGACAAACTAATTGTTTCCTATTCACCAATAGTATTTGTCCCTTTTAAGAATCATATACAGCTCAACGCAGTCCATATGTAAAATCCATCTTTTTTATCACTAAATGGAGAATTTATGACCACAGATCATGTTAAGGACCGGTTACTTTGAGAGAACATTTTCTATTTTCATTTTAAATAATTTGTGTTAGATTAATTGTTTACAAGGAGAAAGACAGCTCATGAAGTGAAAATGATGAAAATGTCAATGATTACTTTCATTATTTCCAAAAATGTCAAGAATAGTGTTCTTAATTTAAAAAAGAAAAGTAAGCCCTCCCCTCCCCTACAAAAACCAACTAGCAAACAAAGCCTTCAAGTGTTATTACACCAATAACATAAAATCGCCAGACCTTTTCCTAAGATTCATTATATGAATCAATAAAAGAAACAAGGCAACAAAGAAACATTACAAAAAGAGAACTTCATAAACAAAACTCCCTCGCATGACATGAAAATATGATGCACCAAATTTCCCTCAAAATTGAGTTCAACTCCATCAGATGCCTCTTTTCATTTTACATCTCAGGTATTAGCTCAGTGGTAAGAGTTTAGCCATACAACCTCAAGGTAGTTTAACCTTGCAATTGCAACCTCACGGTACTAAATTCAAATCTCATCAGATATTGTTGCAAAATGGTAATTAGTATCACTTTAATCAATAAATTTTCCCTCAACAGACTAAAATCTTTCTGACTTCTCCACTAAATCGCAAATCATCAATAAACCAACTACCCCTGCATTTTTTCATTGCTCCATTTCTTTTATTTGGTCAGGTAGCCTAGTGGCTAGAATTTCAATCCTTAAAAGTAAACAAGTGGACGTATGAGGGTTCGAGCCCCGGTCCTGCACATTACGTGCAATGTCCCTACCAACAGAGCTAAGTTCACGGAACACGGGGACTCATTGCTACATTTCATCTTCCAAACAATGTGAATAAACTCAACTTCAATTCTACATTATAACAACACTGGTTACACTGCACATACCTTTCTATAACAAATCAATATCCATTACCTAAGTTTATTTCAAAAATGAAACTATCACTATTCTTTCACATTCACAATCAAAAACTACAATAAAGAAACTAGTTAAAAACAATCACAGAAAAAAACTATAAAATCATAATAACACACAAAAATAAGCTCAACGAAACAACAAATTCACCAAAATCAGAATCCGAATAACTCAATTTCAATTCATTCACCTTTTCCATAGATCGCGTTGAGGTTTAGCTGCAACAGAACGCCATAAACGATCCATCTCAACACAGAGCGATTGGATCTTATTGATATCTTTCTTGACGGCGAAAGAGAGATCAGAATCGATGGCAGCGGAGGTAGAGGTGGAATGTTCGAGACGCTCCAGACGTTCGAGGCCGTCTATGCATTTAAGCAATAGCTTCTTCGCGGTTTGGTGAACTTCAGAGAGTGTTCCTCCGCCTCCTCCTTCCATGGTTACCGGCGACGGTTACGGTGTTTCTAAGTATTTCTCCGACGGAGATAAAGCTTTGCGGTGAATTACGAAAATGATTTTTGTTTTGGCAAGAGTTACGAAATTGATGACATGTAAAGAAAAGTAGAGTTAACATTTTTAATTTTTTTTGACAATTTTAGAGTTAACATTTTTTAATATAAGTTAAGTTGAAATTTTTTTCTTTCGGTTTTCATCGTCAGTTTAATATGATTGAGATATTACTTTTGACATCGTGCTTTTAAGGATAAAAATAACAGGGAATTATAATTCTAACTTCAAATTAGGGGTGATCAAAACCGAACCAATCCAAAAACAAAACCGTAAACCGAACCAATCTTAACCAAAAACCGCATTTGGTTCGGATAAATTCGAATGATGTTTTTGCCTAACCGTATGGTTTGGTTCGGTTCGCAGTTTTCATTTCTGAAAACCAAACCAAACCACAGTTTTTACTTAAGTTTTATTTTTACTACAATATTAGCCCATTTAGTAAGTACCATGAAACCTAATTTAGTAAGACTAAATTTCTTCATTCATAATTCAATATCCATCTCTCCCACTCTCTCACTCTCATTCAGCATCGACTCCCTCTATTTGATATTGTAATGTTATTTTAGATATACAATTTTTATCATGTTATTTTGGAATTTATTTTTTTGATATTTTAAATTGTATGGTATTGTAATGTTATTTTAGATAAACAATCTTTATTAGTATTGTAATGTTATTTCGAAACTTCAAGTTTTTTTTTTACTGTTTAAAATTGTTCGATACTACAATAGTACAATGTTATATTGTAAACTGCAACGACCGAACCGCATTGGTTTGGTTTGGATGACTTTTTAAAAATCAACCAAACTGAACCGCATGTATTTTAATCTCGTAGTTCGGCTGACTTTTTTAGTCAAAACCAAATCAAACCACATTGCGATCACCCTACTCAAATGTGTAAATCATTGTCGAATTTTTTCTTGAATGTTTTTAAACTGCTATATATCCTTAAATGAGTCCAAATTATTCCTTGATGTGTCTATTTTTTAAAAATTAAATAAAAAGAAAAGACGAAAAAGGAAAGCATAATTGGATGGGTTGATTGTTATAATAATATAATATATGTCAAAAGATATTTTTTCCATCTATCAAAATCTCAAATGTAAGGGTCAATAGAAATAATAGAAAAATAGGATGGAAAGAATGAGAGGAAGCAAAATTGTTTGCGTAGGTGAAACTAAAAGAATTTATTAGATTTAAAATTTGTTTGTATTGTTGATTGTAGAAGAATTGAAGATGAGAAAGAGAGTCGAGGAGGTTAGATGAAGTTGGTTGCAAGTTGAGAGGATAAACAGAGTAGTTGAGAGAAAGTGGAGGATTCAAGATATATGAACTTAAAAAAGAAATATAAATGTAAAATTAGTATTTCTTATAATGTTTTCGGCGACTTTTGCATAGTACACCACATGATAGACTTGTGCACCATAGACTTTGCATGTATAAGATTGAATTTGGACTATCAAAGAATTAATTTCCAATGCAATAGCTAAAGATGGTTAAGTGTAACCTCAATCCGCGTGTGAATATAGTTTGGAGGGACTAGAATAATGGTTTGGATTAGGGATTCTAATAGAATCATTCTATACTATCCCAAAGCTCGGAAGTAGGTGAAGTGGTGATGATACTACTCTGTCTTAAAATATAAGACAAAATTAATTAAAGAAAGTTGATGTATATGGTTAAATAATTAGTCTAGATACATCAATTTTTTTGACTAATTTTCTCTTATATTTTAACACGGATGGAGTACTCTGTAAATTCATTTTTAAATGTCATAATTACTACATCACATATATATACTCCATCCGGTCTTAAATATAATCAAAGTCAATCCGTATTTATCCTGAATTTTGAACCAAATACAATTTACTGTTGATCTCCATTATTATTATTATTATTATTATTATATACATTACGATAGTTCCACGGAGCTCTCTCGTGCATTCTCAAGAAAATTTGCTTATGTGTCATTCAATTAGAGCTTCTCGAAGATTTTTTTTATATTTTTTTTAGATATTTTTTGTAGCGTAATTCAGTTGCATTCTTAGCATATTTTTTTTAGATTTTTTTTTGGGAATAAATACGTTTGCAGTCCCTATAAATATACAAAATTTTATTTTTAGTCCCTAAAGAAATTTTCAACAGGTTATGGTCCCTCAAATATTTCCTATCATGATTTTTGGTTCTTATTTATCATTTAACTCGAGTATATCATTCAAAATTTTAAAATTTTTTCCGCTGACATGTTTAGTACATTATGGGGATCTCTATTACAAAAGATGAATTTTTAAAGTTTTTTGCGTTTAAAATTTTATAAATAATTCATTTTAGGTTAAAAAATTCTAAATTTTTGTGGGAGAGGTTCCTATCTCTGTTATTATTATTATTATTATTATTATTATTATTATTATTAT
Source organism: Trifolium dubium (assembly GCA_951804385.1). Lineage (NCBI taxonomy): Eukaryota > Viridiplantae > Streptophyta > Magnoliopsida > Fabales > Fabaceae > Trifolium > Trifolium dubium. The sequence continues at coordinate 7,988,756 of OX638064.1, forward strand.
TATTATTATTATATACATTACGATAGTTCCACAGAGCTCTCTCATGCATTCTCAAGAAAATTTGCTTATGTGTCATTCAATTAGAGCTTCTCTAAGATTTTTATTTTATTTTTTTTAGATATTTTTTTTAGCATAATTCAGTTGCATTCTTAGCATATATTTTTTTTTTTTGGAATAAATACGTTTGCAGTCCCTATAAATATACAAAATTTCATTTTTAGACTCTAAAAACATTTTCTGCAAGTGATGGTCACTCAACTATTTCGTATCATGATTTTTGGTCCTTATTTTTCATTTAACTCGAGCATATCATTCAAAATTTTAAATTTTTTTCCGTTGATATGTTTAGTACATTATAGGGATCTCTATTACAAAAGATGAAATTTTTTATGAAAGAGGTTCTTATCTCTATCTCTATCTTTATCTCTATTATATACATTACGATAGTTCCACGGAGCTCTCTCATGCATTTTCAAGAAATTTTGCTTATGTGTCATTCAATTAGAGCTTCTCTAAGATTATTTTTTTCAATTTTTTTTAGATATTTTTTTTAGCGTAATTCAGTTGCATTCTTAGCATATTTTTTTTAGATTTTTTTTTGGGAATAAATAGGTTTGCAGTCCCTATAAATATACAAAATTTCATTTTTAGTCCCTAAAAACATTTTCAGCAAGTTATGGTCACTCAACTATTTCGTATCATGATTTTTGGTCCTTATTTTTCATTTAACTCGAGCATATCATTCAAAATTTTAAATTTTTTTCCGCTGACATGTTTAGTACATTATAGGGATCTCTATTACAAAAGATGAAATTTTTTATGGGAGAGGTTCTTATCTCTATCTCTATTATATACATTACGATAGTTCCACGGAGCTCTCTCATGCATTCTCAAGTAAATTTGCTTATGTGTCATTCAATTAGAGCTCCTCTAAGATTTTTATTTTTAATTTTTTTTAAATATTTTTTTAGCGTCATTCAGTTGCATTCTTAGCATATATTCTTAGCGTAATTATGAGAATAGTTATAGGGACAAAAAATATATCACAATGTGGGAGTTTTGTGATATATTTTTTTAAGGTAGAACGGAAAGATAAATTGCTTCCGCCTGGAATTGATCCCTGGACCTCTCCAACTCATAGGTCCTTTAGCTCATACCACCCGAGTTATGTTACGGGGACAAAATCTCTCCAACTCATAGGTCCCTTAGCTCATACCACCCGAGTTATGTTACGGGGACAAAGTTTTGTGATATTAAGAATTCTATTTTTTTTTTTTTAAATTTACACGTAGATTACTATGAAACAAGTTCAATCAAACTGGGACAACGATGAAAAAAGATATCTCAAGTTACACTGTTTTTTAAAAGAGGTCAACCCCTTTAAAATTTACACTATATGGAGAAATATTTGTTAGAAGATGTCAACCCCTTAAATGGATTCCAGTTATCTCGAGTAAATTAATCTCTGCAGTTGCGTGCGTAGGATACCTTTGGTTTACCAAAAAAGTATCTCAAATTCATTATTAAATACTAATATAAATTTAAAATAATAATTTAAAATGAATTAATAAATAATATTAAAAAGAAAATTATCCCGTGCACGGTACAGGTTAACATACTAGTTATATTTAAGACCGGAGGAAGTATGATATATCAATACATAAGTTTGACCATTAATAATAGTCAAAAAAAAAGTTTGACTATTAATAGTATAATTACTACATTACATCTATGATATATCAATGCACAAGTTTGACCATTAATAACGGTCAAAAAAAGTTTGACTATTGACTATTAATACTTAATACAGTCACTATGAGTCTACTCATTTAGGAAATATTGCACGTTATGTACAGATATTGATATTTGAATATCTGTATGCCACTGTTACAAGATGCAAGAAGAAAAAAATTTGACCACTAATATATTTAATTATTTATGTATAAAAAAATTATAAATAGTTATATTTTGAAAAAATTAATCAATGAAACAAATCAAACAATATTTTACATACTAAAATTTACTTTATTTATTAGTATAAAAATATAATCAAAATAGACTATACGAATATTGTAAATGGTTAAAATGCGATACTTAAAAATGAATGGAGGGAGTATATTTCTTCCAATATTTCCAATTTTGTTTTTAAACACAAAAAAGGCAATTAATGAAAAAAAAAACAAATAAAATAAATGTATAAATATTTTTTCAAAGATGGTAAATGTGTAACTAAATTGTCTATTTTGAAAAAGTGATTCCCTATTATTATTATTATCAAAATTACAAATTCACCCTCATATAGATGCATGAACATTTTTTCTTATCTTATCTTATATATACTAAGTTCTATCATCACAATCACACCCTCTTCCAAACACTCTTTGAATCCTCACCTAAAATGGCTTCCACAGTAGCCACCACACCGAAAACCGTCACTAACGAGATAGTTACCAACATGGGGATATTCATCCGTATCTTTAGCGACGGTTCAATAGAAAGACCGTTGCAATCACCATTTTCTCCTCCAACACTCAACGACCCAAAAACCGGACTTTCATCGAAAGACATAGCATTCCAACACAACCCCGCAATTTCATCTCGAATTTACCTTCCAAAAATCACTGACCCATCATCTAAATTACCAATCTTGGTCTATTTTCATGGTGGCGCTTTCGTTTTCGAATCAGCATTCTCGAAGCTATACGATGAACATTTGAAAACATTTGCATCAAAAGCAAATGTTATAGTTGTTTCAGTTGAGTATAGACTTGCTCCTGAATATCTTCTCCCAACATGTTACCATGATTGTTGGGCTGCACTCAAATGGATATCTTCTCATTCTTCCAATAATGCCCTCAACAATCAAGAGCCATGGTTGGTTGAACATGGTGATTTCAGTAAAATTTTCATTGGTGGTGATAGTGCTGGTGGAAATATTGTTCATAACATGGCAATTCAAGCTGAAATTGAATCATTACCTTTTAATGTGAAAATATTAGGAGCTATTTTAATTCATCCTTACTTTTGCAGCTCTTATCAAGTTGGGTCAGAACCTAATATAGAGCCTGAAAATAATCTTTTGCATAAGGTTTGGCATTTGGTGTATCCAAATGCACCTTATGGAATTGATAACCCTTTGGTTAATCCTTTAGGTAAAGATGCACCTAACTTGGAAAAACTTGGATGTTCTAGAATTATTGTTTTTGTTGCTGGAAAAGATAAGTTAAGGGATAGAGGAGTATGGTATTTTGAAAGTGTGAAGAAAAGTGAGTGGAAAGGGACATTGGAATTTTATGAAGAGAAAGATGAAGATCATGTTTATCATTTGCTCAAACCAGAATCTGAGAGTGTCAAAAAATTTATTGAGAGATTGGTTAGCTTTGTCAAGGAGTGAAAAAGAAGCATATCTTTGCTTGATTTGGTCTTTTGCAGTTTATTTTTATTTTTATGAATAACAATAATAAATGTGATTTTGCTTAAGGTAGTTTCTTTTAAGGATGTATGTTTTTGTGGAAATAATAAAGATATATTTCTTTAGACAAAAATGTTAGAATGTAAAATTATGGTGTGTTCTTTATCAAAAAATAAAATTATGTAGTGTCTTTGATTTTCTTATTCATGTGTAGTTATTGTTTATTGATTTATATCCTAAATTTTCAGAGAAAAAATTATTCTAAATTAAAAGTCATTTTATCAATAATGAAGTAGCAATATTATTCTATTATATTCTTTATTATTTTTTATTTATTACTCTATATTTTTTAATTTCTCCTTTTCATATCTAGTCCAACCCACAAGTTTAATTTTTGATGTTATTTACAAGAATAACTCTTTTTTTTATATTAAACAATTACTTACAAACAAGGCCGGTCCAACGCATTTTGAGGCTCATGACGAATAAAATAATGAGGTCTTTTGAACATAAAAAAATATTAGTATTTTTTATTAGAAGAAATACAAAATTGCTATAGGTGGGATGAGAGTTCGACCCACAAATTAAACAAGGGCTCTTTAAAACACTTCTCAAAAACTGTTTTTAAGTTTTTAAAAATTAAAAAAGAGAAAATATGTTTAGAAGACATCTTTTTAAAAATCATTTTGGAAAACTAATAGTTTTATAGTTTTAAAAACTAAAAAATAGAAACAAATTTCACAAGGTTTTGTTTTTCAAAAATTGTTTTTGAAAACTAATTTATAAAACACATTTTAAAAACTAAAAAACAAAATTGTTTCAAACAGACCCTAAATATTTTGACGGTCCTATTTACAAATTATTTATAATTAAAATTGAAGTTGAGTTTTTTAAAAAATTTATTCTTTTTTTTTGTACATAAAATTTTATGCTTTTTATTAGTGTCAAATATTTGTTTGACACAAAGTATCTAATTTTTAAAGATTTAGAATAGTACTTTAAGCGTGTGTTTGATTATGCGGTGAGTAGAATTGATTTTGATTGAATTGATTTTGGTCAAAAGTGAGTTGAATATAAAATTATTTATCTTTGGATACATTTTGATAAAATTGATTCTTGCCAATATAATATTATTTTGATAATTTATATCAAAATTGATTTTGAATGTATAATTACCAAAACGGATTTCTTCAAATGAATTTATATTTTAAATTTATGCAGTATATATACATATTCATAACATAATCTATTAAACAATTGGTTTTCCTGAAAATTAAACAAACTATTCCGTAAAATAAAAGTTGAAACCATAAAAACAACAAATACAATGGGCCTTCAAAAAAATAAAATGGGCCTTCAAACCCATAAATCTGTTTCTTTTTTGAACCTGTAACCCTTATCAACTCTAACAGACACGGATACTGTAGCATACAGAGAAAAAAATGATGAAATAAGAAGGAACAAGCTTGAAACTTTTGTGTGATTTTCTTAGGGAAGAATAATAATAATAATAGAAGTTATTGGTGGCTATCATAGCCGGTCCAAAGTATTTAGAGGCCTTGTTCAAAACTTAAAAAAAGACCCTTAATAAAAAAGTCCAAAAAAAAAAAAAAAAAAAAATTAACTTTAATTTAAATTACAAATAATAGCATAAAGATTTATATTCAAATCAATAACAACATAATACATTTTAGCTTACATAAAATAAGACATTCTTCTAGCAACGTAATAACAACGTAATATACATTTTCCTCTTTTGTTTTTATTTTATTTTCTGTTGGATTGACATTGGGCTTGGGCCACTATATTAGACATTAGTGATATTTTTTACATTTAACACCCTATATATATTAATATTGCTACTACATAATTTTTATTTTGAGGAGCTCATTTTTTAGAGGCCTTGTGCACAAGCTCATGCAGCACATCCTTGTAGACCGGGCCTGATGGCTATTGTTTTTATTGGTGGCTATTATTAATGGCAACAAATGAATAGAAAGAAAAAGCATAATAGTCGTCCATTAATATCCATGAAAATCAATTCTCTTCAACAAGCTATAAATTTTGGCTTCACATCTAGAATCGATTTTAGATGTTAGAATCAATTTTATTTCTACATGCCAAAGACCTTATAAAATTGAAAACTCGCATTTTTTTTTTTTACCAATGAAAATTCGCTAAACACATGTTTTTCCAATTCCACCGCGTATCCAAACATACGCTAAATTGTTTTAGAATTATGACCTAAATATATAACACTATAATGAGACAGAGTGTACACGCCATTTTCAAAATTTTAAAATTTTGCTTTGTTTTTTTTTTTTTTTGATGTAAGATGAATACGTCAACAATTCGCCCATATTTCAAACACATTTTTGTAATGTTTTATTGACTTAATTAAAATGAATATTTAAATAATGAAATAGTATAAGAATTTTACGTTTACAACTGGTATACAAAAATTCAGGGGGGAGGGGATAAAAGCGACAAAATAGAAGACGAAAACAAAAGGCAACACGTATTCTAAGGAAACATATTTTACTAGTTTGAGCATAAGTATTACTCAAATATGTTTCAAATCAATTATTGAAAGCATGTTAATTGTTAGTGGATTAGCCCTCCAATTAAAGTAAATAAGATTCTTATTTAATTTTAAGTTTCACCGCAAATAAACCAAGATCAAGACATTCTCTTAATCCTGCCAACCATTTTCACAATATTTGAAAATTTTCTGTTGAAAAAAATGTTATTATTCGGTTCTAATATGAGTGGTTAATTCTCACATTAATTATAAACGAGAAGAATATCGAGTATATAAAAGATGTGATTTATATATATTTAATACCTGGTGAATTCTTAGGTACCCATTTTAGGTGGATGGGTACCAGTACCATGGTGAGGTGGAGAATAAGTGGCACTGCATTAAATGTTAAATTTATATCTTTTTAATATTTCCATATTTACCAATATTTTTTAATATGCAAATATATCATTCCCACAAATAGAAGCATAAATAGAATCACTATTTTAAAAGTTTTTTTTGGATGTTATAATGCATCAACGTTTTTTTTAATATAAAAATGGGGTAAATTTTTTTTGCCTTATATCTCAATTTTTGGCATTAAGATTTTATCATTAAAATTTGGTGTATTATACCTCAATTTTTCGGTATATATATATTTGACCTTTAAATTATGTTTATTATTTACTCTATCAATATAATTTTTATATTAAAAATTTATTATATTTTATTTTCCATCTTATAAAAAACATCATGATAGCATTCCTACAAAATTATTTTAGCTTTATGATGTTAAACCGATGTGTATTTTTTAATTATGCATATTTAGAACATTATCAAAATTCTTTCAAAAATTAAGAGTTCAAAATTTAATTTATAATTGAATTATTATATTATCGAAATTGAAGTTATTAAGTGGTTGTCATTCTAATTAGGTCAAAGTTGAGTCTAAACTCACACTTCTCATTTTGTATTAGTCGAAATTTGAGTTCATGAGTATTTGTCATATCAATTAGGTGTTCGAAACCCCTTAACTGATGAGACAAAATAAATTAATGTATTTTTTGACCAAGTGAAACTAAGATCGAAAATAATGACTAATAATTCAGCATTAAACTCACATATTTGGTGGTCGAGCCCTTTAGCTTGTATAAGCATCGACTAAGTTTTCTGTTTGTTTTGTTTCTGATAGGTTGTTGTTTGATGTATTATTTTTGAGGTTCTCTCTAGCACACCTTGAACTAGTTAGGACCCTCAACTACTTTAACATATTCTACTTTTTATTCTTCAAAGAAAAAAAGCAATTGATGGTTATGCTACTAAATTCCGAGAAACTATAAAGGCATCCACCAATATTATTACTAACGATGTCACTATAATTAGGTCTACCAAGATTACTCAAGGAACTCTCATCAACGTTACATTTATAAAATGTATGTGAAGACGTTAAAGTTGTCAAAATTGAATAACCTGACGCCAATTTGCCAAACATATAGGGTTTGAGCCTTAAAAATCTAGTCCAAATTTTATAAAGCCTTTTAAGTTCATCCGTTAAAAAATTATTTAAAAATCTACGTATTATACTTTTTTACTCAAAATATTATAATTTGTATTATCAAAAAATAAAAATGAAAAAAAGTAAAATATTTTTAAAAAAACAAGAACAAAATTTACCCTTCAAGGAACCATGAACATTTAACTAAACTCCCAACCAAGTTACCACCCGGACAATCAAATTCTTCTGTAAATTTTGTTTGCTATTAAAATTTAAAGAAAACAAAGCCATAAACCAATTTGATTTCCTTGCTTCCTTCAAACCCCAATTTGTCTTTCCTTTTGTTTTTGTTCATGTTCTGAAGCGACCAATTTGCAAACAACCCCATAGCTTCGGTAAGGTACTTTATTCCAGTAAAGGATTTGTAAATCATTACGAGGGTTTTTAATGGTTCTAATTTTAGAGTCCAACTACATTCAATCATGGTTTTTTGTGTATGATTAGTCTTTAAAAGTGTGCTCGATTAGTCTGAAATGACCGCTTTCTTTAACTATTTCTATGATCATATTTACAATTATATCTTCAATAATGAATATGTTACCTGTTTATTGTTTTTACAATAGTTAGTGTATTAAGCATGCATCTAAATTGCATTTGTGAATGACTTTGCATATGTTTACGGTTTTGCAGGTGAGACTTACTCAAAGTCGGCGATAGCAGCGGCGTGACAACGGATGAACGCAAGAAAGAATGCAGGTGAGATTGTCAATAGCACGACGGTGGACTGACGAAGGCACGACGGCGGACTAATAACGTCGTACCGGCGGCGGAGATTTGAAGAGTGAAGAATACCCAATGAGGTGATTTGAAGAGAGAAGATATCAATTTCTTGATAGATTGAAGATTTGAAGAGAACCCTAAAAATTGAAGAATTTAGAAATAAGAGAGATGACAGATGGTGACCTTGTTTTAACTGATGATTTGTTTTTAAATCTTTTTGGTCGTGAGTTTTTTATTTTGGTGGTGGATGAATTGTTTTTAATTAATCAATTAATCAATGTATTGCAACTTAAATTTATAAGATTGTAGGTGTAATTTTGCAATTTTTAAAACTTCAAAAAGAATAATTTAAAAAATTTGTATAAATAAGTGCTATGATGACTAGGATTATATGTGGACCTATTAAACTAAACCATGTCATCGTGATACGGTACCTTGATAAAAAGAAAGGGTACCAGAGTGTTCACCTTAATACCTTAAAATTTTAAGTAGAGATGTAGAGTTTTCCTTTTTCGTGATCATTATTATCTGATTGAATAATCATTTTTTCTTTGTTTGAAAATTTCACGTTATATTCTTATACTCTTTTATTTTCTTACATTTGTAATTCTAAGACATTGACTCATTAATATATATATATATATATATATATATATATATCTTCTTATGCACATTCAGACTCTCCAATAATCATTACACTACAACCAATGGGAATAAAATCTATTCTTCTTACTAATAGAGTACTATCTCTGTCCTTAAATTAAGATATTATTTGACCACTGCATGTCTGCACGTACGTCAATACACAATTTTGATCACTAATATTTTTAATAATTTAACAATAAAAATTATAAAATGTGATATTTTGAAAAATACTCATTGAAACAAATCAAATAAGATCTTATATGTTAATATTTACATCTATATATTATTAAAAAAATACGGTCAGAACATAATAAATAATATAATTTGATCAAACAAAATCTTATATTTAAAGACGGAGGTAAACATTCAGTTGTACCGGTCTATGTTGGCATTTATTAAACTCATTTAGCTTATAAATTTTACTATATATTATTACTCACTATAATTAATTGGAGATTTTTTTTTTTGCCCAAATAATTAATTGGAGATAATGAGTTTGATAAGCTGAAAAGTGCTTAGTGCCCTGTGGCCTACATATCAAGTTGGGGACCAATATAGGCATGTGGAAAAGGAGGCAATAATAATAGAAAAACTAATAAAACTTTCCAAATTCAGAATTAAATTATTCCGTTTGACTAACATGATGAGGAGTGCCCAGTTGTACTAGTAGAATAGAAGTAGATAATAACATTGTTCACCTAAAAACTAAATCCAACACTGTGCATATACACATAATTCTTTATCAAATATTGTCATTTAGCAAAGTTTTGAAGATTATCTTGTCACTTTTGCATTGGAAAATTATTACTATCATCGATTATGTTCTTTTGTGTCACATTTAAAAAGAACTAGTGGCACCTTTGATTTGAGTTATGGAGCTAGCGTCTATTGGCACTTTTTTGGGTCGGTCGATGTCTTCTCAGATAGTCTGGAAATTGAAGAATGTCTTTCTAAAAATGGGATTAGAAATTGACCTCTTTTAAGTAGTGATGTGTGTTTTGGTATTTTTTTATTGATGTTTCATCTATATACGGCGCCTTTGTGTTGTAGTTCTTTCTTATCGGTCTTTGTTCATCTTGTACGAAGATCTGGTTTATTAATATATAAATATTTGCTGTTCAAAAAAAAACATTTAAAAAGAACTTGTCTTATAGTTAATGTTCATTTTCAATTTTCAATTATTGATTACAATATTTTCTAACCATAATACAAGCTTTAAATATTATACACTATTTATATTATGTGTCAGCTAAGTAATAAAAGTAATACTCAATAATTTTATGTGACAAAATTCAAATTTTCACTAAAATAGTCCTATATAGATGTTAGCCTCACTTTAGTTAATAATACTATATCTTATTCTCAAAATTAATTCCTACTTTGCTTTATTTTATTTTATTTTTATAAGATTTATACTTCCTTTGTCTACCTTATAAGTTCCTGTTTAGGAAAAGAAAACCATAGCATATATAGCCTTGCCTAATCCAAGACTAAAAGAACACAAAGTGGTGTGAATGAAGAAACACATATAGCATATATGCATGCTTGATCTTAATTAGTCTCTATATGTGTTAGCCAGCTATGAATGATTAATTTACGTGCATGGAAATGGGGCCAATCAAAGGAGGATGGTCAAATTCATGAAATCATATATATAGGGGTAGCAATCAGTGGTGTGGTCCATAATTTTTCATGGACTATAAGATGTATTGGAATATATGAGCCATATATATGAAAAAAATTCTAAGTTGGATAAGTTTCCTTTTTCTTTGGTGCTTGAATTTTGAGGTTAGTTTAGTATTGAACACGGCATAGGTCCAAAGAAAGTAGGCACCGTCTATTATTGACATGATGAAATTGATAGGAATAGGGCAAATGGAGTACTACACATTCACAACCTTGAGTCCTTGACTAAAGGCATTCTTTATGATTAGTAAATTCCTTATTAAGATCTTATTTATAAGTAAAAGTGAATTTTTTAAATTTGTTGAATAATTGATATATCTAACTTATACTTAGATAAATACAGCGGTACGTTATTCAATGGATATAAAAAATTCATTTTTATTTATAAATAAGGTTGAAAGAAGTAAGGATTAATTTAATAAATTTTAGTAAATCATTTATATATATTTCATTCACTTAATTAATTTTTAAGTAAAACATTGAAACCCTTTTCTTAACTTTTTTTTTGTGTTGAAAATCTCCAAACACCATTTATAGCAACGAAATTGAATTAAAATTCTTGAAAAAGAGTTTTTTCTTCCACGTGGTTAATTATACCCAATCAAGGGCTGAGATATTCAATTTACAAAATAGGAAACATACAGTTGACTTTTTTATTTTATTTTATAAACAAATTAAATTGTATTAAGAAAAATTAAAGGAGTATAACAATTACTCAATTTATTTACACTTTTTTTTGAATAACTATGTTATCTTTGTTTAGTTTCCTTAATCCTAATTTAGTTGGTAGAAATATTGTATGTAAAGTGCAGGGAACTGAAATTCGAACTATGGTTATGGCATACATTAATTGTTTATACTTTATATTCGCTTCTAGGATAAAATATTATTAATTGTTTTTTGTTTCATTTATATATTCCGTTATGTGAAAATAGGATAATAAGAGCACAAAAAGAACGACTAATTAAAACTAGAGGAACCAAGTCTTACAAAAACAACTCCTACAAATATACAGCGGAGCCAAAACATTTATAAAGCTCGGGCAAAATATCAAACTTAAATAAAAAAATTTAGTTTTGTAATAAAAAATTTCAATTTCAAAACCAAATCTTAGTTTAGTCCTAAATTAATCCTTAAAAATTTCAATTTTACTCTAAACTAACCTTTAAAACACCAAAATTTTTGTTTTGCAATGAAAAATCTCAATTTTAAACAAAAAAAGTTCAATTTTGCCATAAATTAATTTTTAAAAATATCAGTTAGTTTTACCCTAAATTAATCCCTAAAATATCAAAAAATTCCGACCGAACCAGGACTAGAGCCCTAGCAGCCCATATGGTGAATCCGCCCATCTTGAGTTTGATGACATGTATCGTATTTTGAACTATTTTTTTTATATTTGTTATGACCGATCATAACTCTTAAGTCTTTTGTATCATTTTTTTGTTGTTGAAGTATTGTATTTTTTTTATGGTACATTAGAATTATAAATGCTCCCGCCAAGATTTGAACCTTTAACCCCTCCCTACCCAACCAATGTCCTTCGCTCTTACCATTTGAGTTATCCTACGGAGACTGTTGAAGTATTGTATGTTTTTAGTGTTGTGTAAGCTCTCGTAGTGAGTTAAAAGATGACTCAACTCACTAGGTTTTAGAATTGTATATTTATAAAGCATTCTTAATCTTGATAGTTCACGATTTTTCGTGCATCAAAACAATAACCTATAATCGATGATACGCGCAAAAGAGCATTATGTCGGCTCACATGTATGCCATTGACAATATTTGTTTCAGGCAAAAATATTTTTTGTTTTTTGTTCAATCCCTTGACTCTAAATTTATTTATTTTTAAAAACAGTTTTAAAATCAATTACAGTACAAACATACACGTAAGATTGTAGAAGGATGAAAGAAGAACATAAGAAAAAAATTAAAAAAATTATGTTAATTAAAATGAATAAAGATGAGATATATGTGTGAAATAAATATAATGGTTCTTCCTTCAAAAAAAAATATAATGGTTCATTTTTTAAAAGGCACGTGGAACAAGAAAATACATGGAATGTTCAAACCTAACAAAGAGAGAATTCTTTATAAAAAATGAAATAAAAGAACAAGACAAAAAATATATATAAGAATATATGAAAAGTATAGTTTTATTATATACACTAATATAAGTTTTCTGAAATAAAAAGTCATTGACCACAGAAAACATTCTATGATTGCTGCTGCATCATTTGTATAAGTCTATATCAAGAAACAAAACCACTATCTTATCTATCTATATATATGGTCTTCCATAAGCTTCTCTAGCTGCTGCTCTATATCATCTCATAAGTTAGTTGAAAGTTGAGAAAATGAAGAATATTAATAATTCTAAGAGAAATGGTGTAAGAAAATACCAAAAATCAGAACAGCCACGTTTGAGATGGACACCTGAGCTCCATCAATACTTTGTTCAAACTGTTGAAAGTCTTGGTGGAAAACATAGTAAGTTTTTCTTCATCTTCATCATGTTAATTATAGGGCTCATATATAACAACTTGAGATCATTGTCAAAAAACAATTTGAGATCATTTTCAATAGAATTTTTTATTTTTTTTATACATAATATAATATAATATAATATAATATAATATATGTTTGTTATCTTGCATATATCCTTTAATTTGTTCAATTTTTGTTTTTTTTTTCACTTTAATTTCTATTATTTGGAGAGCAATATTTGGTTTTCACCACGAGTTTAATCTGATTCAATGGTCACTTCTGACATCACGTGGTTCCAGCCCCTCCCGATCTCAAATTTCATCTTAATTTTGTTGCTAAGTATGGAGAGACAACAAATTTAGTGATCAGTTTAATTTTTTCGGTCTATAATTGTCGTCTTTAATTATTTTCATTTTTCTTAGTGTATATATTCCCCACTTATAGGCCAAGAGAAGTTATTTTAAACTTTTTTTTTTATAATATATTCGGTTTTGTAAAATAAAATGTATATATAATATGAACAATAGCAGAATTTGTTATGCAATTATATATTTTTTTTCTCACCATTTGAGCGTTATAATATATTTAGTGATTCAATAAAGATGGGATGGTGTATATAGGGAATTTTTTTGCTATGATTCAATAACCGCTAACAATTTTGTTAACTGATTTTGTAGAAGCAAGTCCAAAACACATTTTGAATATGATGCAAGTGAAGGGACTGAGAATCTCTCACATTAAAAGTCATCTTCAGGTACATATATCTAGTTCATGTTCGCCCATATTTGATCCAACTTCATATTAGTCCTAATTTAAATATACTTAATTAACATAATCTAGTTTAACTATTGATTTTTTTTTTGACTCATAGTTTAACTATTGATGAATTGTACTTTTCTTGCTTATTTTTATAAAAAAAATTAGACCTGGATCGGATCTTCTCCTATTGGTTTTATTGTGCAGTCAATTGTAGATCGTTTAATTTAACGGCTTACAATTGACAGCCGTGTAAATAAGATTCATTTTGTCTTTTTTAGGAGAACATCAAGATTTAAAAATTTGTAACAAGGTTTTCCTAATATGTTCATTGGACATGTTCCTAATTTAGTCCTATTCTATTCAGATTGGGTTTTCCAGCAATCAACATAAACCTGTTATTTTAGTAAAAAAAACATGTTATCACGTAGTCTGATATATGAGACTGTCCGATCTCGATTAAACAATTTAGATTGAAATTTACTATTCTAATTTATAAAATAAAAATATCAAATACACCTTTTTTTTAACCGTCCAATTAGGATTGGACAATCCAATCCCATATCGTCATGATTGCGTGAATGCGATTCCATTTAACTGCAAAGAACCCGGATTAATTATGTTTTCTTATGGAAGATTAATTTCTCTTTTTTTTTCTTTTTTTCTTTCTGTTAATGAAATCATGATCGAGACTGAAGAAAGAAAATCTTTGCAGCAACTATAAGTTAAATTACTGTAGAAACAAAAAACAAAAGTTGTGACTTTTCACAATTCCCATGTATATCTCACACTCATTGATGATTATATCTTCCTTTTACTTTTCATTTTTTGATGATAAATTTTCATCAAGAGTACTCATCTCTATCATGCTATTATCAACCCCAATTCTCTAAGTTGATACTTTTGTTGGTAGAGTTTTTTAATGTGTCAAGAAATTCTAAAATGATGAAAATTACATCTCATTTTTATATAAGACTTTGATATATGAATGTGCATTCTTATATGAAACTCATCAACTAATATTATGCTAGTTATAATATTATGCTAGTTGTGAGTCCTACATTGATTATTAATAAGTAGACATTTTACTCAAAACTAAACAAATAGTAAATTTTTTGTTAACTTCAAATTATTTTAATATGTATTTTGAGCACGCGCAATATATGTAAATTAAATAATTATATGAGGCAATTACCATAAGCTAAGTTAGGTATATGAGCATTATATGTAATTATGTGCTACAAGAAAAAGTAAAATTTAGACACACATGCATGTAATTCCTTTTATCTCGTCAAGATCAATGAAAACCAACGTGTTCTAGCTTGCTTTTTGAGATGTTGTAAAAGCACACGGCTGGTTATGTAAGCTTTAGAGAAAGTAATCACTTTTTATACTTTTAATATCGGTTTGAAAATCGGTTCTACACTTTGAGCTAGTCTTCAATATGATTACGTACATATGTTGCATTCTTTTTTTGGCAAAAATATAGGTTACCCTCTTTGCTAATCGCCTAATCCTATCCTATAATTAACTTTATAATAATGTATGATTAGTAAACAAACATTATATTCATTAGGTGAGTATAATAATGTGAGTCTAACTACTTTTTTTGTGAAGTAGTAGTGTAATAGTCAAAATTTTACATTTAAGGTAAATTAGCTCACAAGAACGATAATGAGTCTGTAATCTAATTGTTAGAATTCCAACCAATAAATAAGTAGGCGTATCGAGATTGAAAACTCAGTTTCTGTCCATTAAGTGCAATGTTTATATTCTTGTATACTTTTAATTTGGAAATTACTTTCTTTATTTTTCTTTTCTTGACAAATTATTTGTTCTTCATTTAAATTAAATTTCCAAATTGGGTTGTTAATTTAGGTGAATTATATATATTCCCATCAATATCTTATGAAAAATATGCTGGGTTTGTTATTAGATGTACAGAAACGTGAAGGGACAGAGGATACTTGCACCAATATTGGAAGAAAATGCACAATTCAATAATCACCCAACCAGCTGCTCCACTAGTTCATCCCAAAGGTACAAAATTTATCATAAAAATAATAAGAGAATTAAAAAGAAGGTTGTACATAAAAGAAGTCTTGAATTTTTAATTTATGGACGTGGTTATATTTTTTTTTTCTCTTAAAATTATATATTTATGAGAAAGTCGATAAAAATCTCTGAAAAAATAGTTTAAAAATGGATCATTATTATTTTAATTAAAAATTAAATTTGATAAAAAAATAAAAAGTAAATATGAAATTTAAAAAAAAAATGGAAGGTCAATCTTTCAACCAGACTATATTAAACGCCTCATATTTATATAAAAGAATTTGTGAAAAATAAAATTTTAAAATAATATATATATCTTAATAAGGGATATCTGATTTCTCTTATGAATTCAGTTCAAAGATAAACTTTATTGTTTTATTCAATTTTGAAAAATGTTGTATTTTCTTTATCAAAAAAAATGTTATATATTTTTTTAATATCATTTTATGGCTCTTCAGATCGTGGAATATCAATCAAGAATTTCAACCTTTATACAACAAAGGACTTTCACAAACAAGTGAAATGGATCATTATGATCTAAATCAGGTATCATTTTAATAAATTTCGTTGATATAACATTCTACCTCTTTTCTACTTTTAATTTTATTTTTGGTACAATGTGATTTGACTAATTTAATTATCATATCACATTGTACCAAAAATAAAATAAAATTATCAAATCACATAAAAACAAAACAAGTATTATATTCAAGCATGAAAACATTTTCTATAATTTTTACTTTAAATTGTTTAGTATTACACATAAATTTGTTTTTTTTTTTGTTTTGTTATTAATAATAGTTATTATGGTATACATTGCAGGAGCCTGAGTCAAGTGCATGTTTTGTTAGTGATATGTCAAATGAAGAAGGGAATAATAGGACTACCAAATATCTAAATCTTCCATTCCCTTTCAGTTCTCTACTAATTCCAGTGGTGCATAATAATGATCAAGACATAACACATTTTTCTTCACCAAATACGATAGATAATCACTTAGTAGGCTCTAGTTCTGTAAAATCTAATGGGAGTGATTATATAAACTTAGACCTATCAATTTGAATATATATGTATGCATAAAATTTTCTAACTTGCATGTATTAATAGTTAACATTGTCTATCTATTCTATTATATATAAATCCTCTTGAGTCTCTATATAATCTAACTCTTATAGTTAACATTGATTTGGATCCATTAGATTTGAAGTAGTAAGATAAAAATTGAGTAAAAAAAAGGTTTTCAAATAAAAGTTTAGAGATTTTTGCTTTTAGGCCCCTCTAAATGCTCCCAGGCCCCCCAAAAACCCAAAAATACCCTCAATTTAGTGAAATAAAATTTTTGGTTTGTATAATCCGAAAAACCACTTTTTTCGGATCGTATCCCCCAAAATCACCCAGCAAAATATTAAATCTATTATTTCAGTTTTTTTTCCAGATCTGACGGCGAACACTGCGAACTGCGACTTGGTAGGGAGCGAAGTCGAACACTGTGAACAACGGTGAACACTGCGAACTCGATCCATAAGAATAATAAATAAGCAGCAATAAATAAGAATAATGCACATTTGTTTACTACTAACCCAGTTTGGAAGTTATCTTCCAAAACAATTCGAAAGATATCTACCAATCCAGTTTCGGAAGTTATCTTCCAATATTTATGTACACAGAATTTCTTAAAAAAATCAAAAACTAATCGGTTTAAAAGCTATGATTATCTGTTTTATACCTTCAAATGAGTGTTTGATCTTCCAAATGAGCGAATAAAAGATGATTTGAAGCTTAAAAACGCAAAACCCTTAAAAAAAATTGCATGTTACTTTTGAGAGGTTGAGTGTTTGAGTTTTATATGATGGTACAGGTCTGCTGCAACTTGGCTTTTAAAAATATATTTCGGAAGATATCTCCAGAAAAGTGTGGTTTTTCAGATCGTAACTACCAAAATTTGTGTTTCCAATCGTATCTACCAAAATGCCTCCCGTCAATTTAACTTTCACATAATTTACAATTTCGGTTTATAAGATCCAAAAATTGTGGTATTTCGGATTATATCTTCCGAAATTTTTTGGCCTTGATGTATTTCGGAAGATAAAATCCGAAGGACAATTTAAGTAGTTTGGGGGGCGTGGGAGTAATTGAGGGGGCGGATAAAGCAATAATCAAGTTTAGATCTCACAATTTTTTCTACAGTCCTTACCATTAGGACTTACATTAACAGGCTACTGGCGACTACCGACTAAAGTTAATTTCTTCATGCAAGGAATCTTAAATAATGATGCTCAACTTTGTATCAAGGTTGTGAAATTCAGAAACTCTTATCACATTTCTTTTTTGAATGTCTTGTTTTTTATAAGGCGCGGAGTGGTGTCTTAAATTGGCTTGGTATCTTAAGCACCTTATCTAATAGTGTTGTTACCCATGCATGTCAATTTAGTCGGTTACAAGTTAAGTTTTTGTAGAATTGCTTTCAGCTTATTTGGTTGGTAACGACTTGGATGATTTGGATGGTTGACAATATTATTGATTAGGTTAAGATTTATGTGTGATGATGCGTTAAGGTGAAAAATAAGACTGTGGTTATAACTTTGCTTTGTGGTGGAATAATCCTTTGACTTGCATTGGGTGTGGATTTAGCTTGGTTTTGTTGTGGTTTCTTGTAATCTCTTTTGTTTTTGCCTCTTCGTTGCAAAGGCTTTCATTTGTATTATGACTTTCTGTTCTTTATCTTTGTTTTGTGCACATCTTGTGGCAAAATAGAGATATTTTATATATTTTGTTCATGAACTTAGCTCAGTAGGCAGAGAAATTGTGTATTATACGCGGGATCGGAGTTTGAACCATGATACGCCCACTTATGCTCTAAGGTGAATAATTTATTTTAAATTTTAAAACAACTAGATCCATTTTTGACGCGTCAAACACTAAATATAAGTATCCAATACAATCCACTTATATTTATCTACATTAACACCAAATACAGATTCAGTTTAGATCTACATGGGATCCAAACAAAACAAAACTATAATTGGATACTGTTACATCTTTCAGTGCAGGTCAGACAAGGTGGCATATATAAACAAGGAAACCTAACCTACATATGTTTCTGTGGTAAGCATTTCTAAGCAGATTATTATTGCCTCTTTGCCAATGTCTTCCTCAAGCCTCTAACTATCTTTGCAAACCAAACCAAGTTCATAACAGATAATACCATTGGCACAACAATTACCAATATCTGCCCAATGATGTGCATCTTCTCAACCTGTTGAATGATTGAAGCATATTATGTGATATATGAACATGTCTATAGGCACAAACAATACACTAGCATAGTAAATACTATTGATCTTTTTACCTCAGCCACTGATAATAAGATATACATGTTCATAGAATGATCTTATGAAATTAATAGATTCATAATTTAGATAAGTTATCATCTAAGATAGTATGCAGATACAACAGCAACCAAAACATTTTTCCCCTCATGCACACCCTGGTATGTGTATCCTTTTGATGCCTTGTATTTTTTAGTAACTGTGTTTATAGCATTAATCATGTAACATGTCCAACAAAATAATACAAATAAGGTTATCCCGCAACACGCTATCCCGTTATCCCAATTTCAAGGTTGGCCATTCTGCGCTGCTATCCGGATTAACAAACAGTTTTAGGAAAATCTTTTTTCCTAATGGTACTTCTTGCGATAACCGTTTGAAATCTTCCCAAAACTATACTTTCCGGTGCTCTAGTAAATCCTAATTGAGTTTTAAATTTTAAATTCAAATATACAGATATATTTTAAATTGTAAAATGCCAAAAGTTGAAGTCAAGATGTGCAGCCTATAAAGCACCACACACCAGATAATTTTCAAGATAAGTGTGTTTATAGTAATTACCTGATCAAAATGCAAGTAGACATGGTAAAACATGTAAACGAAGAGAAGTATCCTGGCAACCTGCAAAAAGACCATTTCGGTAAGCAACAAGTCCATTAAGCGCAGAATGAGAATTATATAATTCAACATGATACAAAATAAGGATACTGCAACAAACATGACAAGAGCTATACAAATATATTTCAAACTTCAGCAGTT
The DNA here is from genome assembly GCA_951804385.1 of Trifolium dubium. NCBI lineage: Eukaryota > Viridiplantae > Streptophyta > Magnoliopsida > Fabales > Fabaceae > Trifolium > Trifolium dubium. Next base: position 8,008,681 of record OX638064.1, read on the forward strand.
TAACCCACCATCCAAGCAAGGAATATTACAACTCCGTTGATGAGATAAGCTTTGGACCTTTTCATACCAGCAACATCGAGATACCTTCACAAAAACAACAAAAACATAAACAAAGAAAAACATTGACACTAAAATTCACATATAAGAGCAAGATTACCATCTCAAATTGATTCCTGGAGTAGTTGTCTCCGAGATCAGGACCATGTATGTGTAAAGCTGCCCTTCCCCACTCAACATTGAATATGATACTGCTATTAAAGAAAGCGTATGATGAACCACCTGAACCAATGTTAATACGAAGTCAAGTTAAATCCGACGTTAATCATCTCCAGCTGGGTTCAACTACATAAGACAGTTTTCTAAAACTATGCAAGTTGAGAAGATATAATCCTTACATACTCATATCCACCAAGAGAAGGAAAATACCAAAATATCATCGCTAGATCAGCAATGAAATAACCAACAGAAACCTGTCGAGATAAATATCAAACATAAGATATAGAGACTTTTCCACCAGATAAAGAAAATGCTTCAGGTCACAAAATGATTCAAAAATGAACTGAATCAATATGAGGAAAAAGTAGGAAGAGTGTGAATTACTGTATTAAGTTCCATTAGATCCCAACAAACCATTCTAATTAATCACAAAGAAAGGTAACGTGATTTATATTAAATAACAAAAACTATAACATGTGCACCACAGCAACAAAAGATCACCAAAGTAACAATCAATGAAAATAGTTCCATAAGCTTGGAAAACATTCTTTAACCATATCCTTTGAATGCAAATAAAAAATACTATTACTAGAGAATTCACAATTGCATACCATGTTCATGCAAGTCAACAAGATTCTTATATAATTCCATATACTTGGAAGTCTCGATCCCCGAAAATAAATAAAAACCTCAGGAATCAAACTCCCTGCCACCATTATACAAATCTCTTACGTAACTAGTTTTACATTGACCTCAGGAATCAATAATGCAACAGACATCAGGTTCCCTGCCTAGCTCTTTAAGATAATCTACTTATAGAATGAATATGTAATTCTTCTGTTTCTTCGCTCATCATGTCAGTATATAGTACTTGAAAATCCACTCCGACAAGTTTTTCATCAAAATTTTACTATGTTAGTTTTAAAACCCATGTAGTAAAACCAAATGATAATCAAGGTGATGCAAATTAAATATAAGGCTCACACAATTAAACTCTATCTCCTCATTTCAGCCACTCAACTCAACGAACTTGATTTTCAAAAATTACGTTCAGATTGATATAACTACAAGATACCTTGTTTTTCGCATGTTGGGTATATATTCATTGCAGATTTATCTTCACACTCACAATCTATATTTGACATAAACATCACAAGTTAAATTTCATTTTTGCGGGAGATAAAACAGAACTATACTTTATTAGTATATCCAGTTTTCTCATTGACTAATTTTGTAACCTAGAAACCCGTGACACAAAATATCTTTTAGACTCCCATAATTGCACATACAATAAACCGAACAAAAACTATGATTCATAAACATCCAAATAAATATAATTTCTGAATGCAAATTTTACTATCAAGAGCCCTGGAACTTGCGTTTGAATAAGAACCAGAGTACGATATAACATAAGGAAAATATAGGACACCCTTAGGTTTATATCAGAGACCATATTAGTAATGGAAGGAACTCAGAAAGGAAAAAATGAGACCATTCTTACCCCTAGTGCAAATGTTGACAATGAAGAGCTTCGAACAGTAATAGGATCAGTAGACTGGTTGTCAGAAAATAAATCTGAGCAAAACACCAAGTATAATGACATGGCTGTTATGAAAATTGAATGAATAGTTGATATAGCTCTGCGCAAATTATAGAAGTCCATAAATATCTTATATCATGAGAAACAAAAGAAAGATATATTACACTCGGTGGAAACATGCCATTACCGGTTATTCCACTCAATACGTTGGATTTTTGTGAAGCTGTTATAGGTCTTAAAGTAATTAGTGCCAATAAGCTGAGTAAGATCATAGATCTGAAAAACAAGCGACGCCGTATGTAAAAATAGATAAATAAAAGTAATATTAGCTTTATTATACATTAAGAAAATAAAATGACAGCATACTAAAATGTAAATTACCAGTTTGCAAGCTAAAATGCCACCAACAACAGAAGTATATGGAATCAAAGAATCTGCTAGTATATAATCCTTCACGAACAAATTAGCCTGATCCTGATAAGATTTGAACGAAATCATTTCTTTAGTCTCCAACATTGCAGCACTATCTCCCTTGGTTGAGAAATCTCTTATAGACTTTTTGTTTTAGTTTTGATTTCCACCTAAAGTCACCTATTATGAAACAAATACAGTTTGAAGACATGATATTAAAAAATTGAAAACCAAAAGGATGAATCACAACATTGTTCATACTTGAAAATGATTTAAGTTACTGATAACATTAACCTTTATAGGAGTTATTTGTATTCAGGTTAGGGAAAAAGCAACTGGAAAATTCAGTCGACAACTCTTTGTCTATAGTGTAGCAAAAAGACTGATTATGCAATTAAATCCACTAGATCAAACCATAACTGTTTCTAGGAGAAGAGAAGAAGCGCACAGAAAATTTAGGATAAGTTTAGTTTTTCTAATTATTGAAAATAATACAGAAGGTCACCACAATAAAAAAAAATAGCCTTACTACCAAAGAGCTTTCTAGCATCTTTATATATATCTAATTTACAATGCAATTCTGAGAGAGGAACCACCCAAGCTCATGAAAACAATCTTATGACTTATCCTAAACCAACTATAATCATATTAGCTTCCCGTGGAATAGCAACTAAAAAAATAATTTCATAACATAATGTCTCCTCGATGTTGCAAAAATAGTGTTCCAATTCTCAAATGTAGCATCTCATAAAATGAGCAATATCACAGATACGCCAACCAACAAAAGCAATATAGAATCATTAATATCACTGAAACAAAGAATCACTCATCCTAAGAGGCCAGGAGATAAAGGGGAAATTCTAATATGCTTCAATATTGAAACAGTGATAAACGGTTACACTTATTATGGATAATATTAGTTATAGTTTTTTATTTAAAATCAAGCCTAATCGGTTACAACTTACAACTCTAAATAACTATGCTCAGAAAATCAGGTTAGTCCAGAGTATCAGTAACTAGTTCTCAGAGCTGATTATTCAAGTCCCTTTCAAAATAACATATCCACAGTGAGGGAAAAATAATAAATACATAAGTAAATAAAAATAAATATTTGACGAAAAACATCATCATCATCATTTATTAATGAAATCACAGAAAATTTTATTGCGATTCAAAACCAATGACATTATCTATGATTCGATTAAAATACAAAAACAATAACCATACCAAGCCTCCTCCCACTAAGTGGAGTCAGCTACATACAATGATACATGGATCAAACGCCGCTATAATGTTATGATCAATACCACATTTCTATTCAATACATTAATCTCTAGATATTCTAAGTCTTCCTCTACCTCTAGTGTTTTAACTACCCTCCACTTGATCTACACTCCTTACAACAAACATTGTCTCTCCAAGTGCCCAAACCACTTAAGAGTTAAGCCTAGTTTCCACCGTCTTTTCTACAATCGGCGCTACCCCACCTAAGCCTATGATTCGATTAAAATACGACAGAAAATAGAATAACATTTTTGTACATGAAAATAGAACCGTCTAATATAAATATCTAAATATTCTAAAAAAACAAAATTTGAGACATTATGAAAAATTACATTTTTTTTATCAGGTAGCCTAGTGGCTTGAATTTCACCCCCCTGAATACGTGGGCATACCAAATTTCGAACCCTGGTCCGTGCACAGACGTGCAATATGTCCTACAAATTGAGTTGAGCTAAGCTCGTGTGGGACCATAAATATTTTTCTCTGAAATTAATAGCACTTACATCATTCATGAATCAATTATAATAGGACCATCAAAATCTTCCAATAACAAATCCATTCCCATTCTCACAAACAATACCATATCACAAATTTCAATAATAATCATAATAATAAATAAACAAAAACATTTTTTTTTCATTTTCAAATCAAACACTTAAGAATATGTAAGAAAAAAAAAACATCATACCCAGTGAAACGACAATGTGATCTGGGATCACGCGAGTTTGTGTTGGATTGAAACAACGGAAGAGTGGGATCGAAAACTGCGTCGTTTTGAGATGAATTCAGAAATGCATTGATTGATTTGGAAGAATTTGAGAAAACCCTAGAAGTAGAAAGATGAAGATGATGAGAAGATTGTTGGATTCAGATATATTCTCCAACATAATTTTGTTACGTAACTGCAATGTCCCAACCGCTAATTTTCTTTCCCATTTTTTTTTGTTTTTTTTTTAAGTGATGGAATAATGTATATATTACCCTATAACCAAAACTAAAATACTTACCCAAAAAAAAGTTAACCAAAAATAAAATAATATATCATCCATTTTTTTTTTTACAAAATATATCATCCATTTTTTAAATAATATATTAAGGTTAAATATGTTTTTTGTTCTTGTAATATTTAACCTTAATCAACGACGGAGCCAGAATTATTAGAGAATCCGAGCAAAAATTTTCCCGCAAATTTACATGTTACATAATAATAAATGGTTAAATTGCAGTTTTGACCTTCTAAGTTTCGTAATTGTGCGATTTTAACTCTCTATATTTCAAATGAGCGATTTTGTTCCCCGAAGTTTCGTAATTGCGAGCCATTGAAACCAGAGCTAGCTTATGCTGGTGCACAATTTGATATAGGGTGTGATCTATTCAAGAAAACTATTTTTATTGGGATTGTATATTTGCTTGTGAAACGTTAAGTAAACTCACTACATTAATTGCAAATGTTCAGATTCACTCTTAAACTTAGATTTTGCATTTTTTTTATGAAACTCAAGAATTATTCAATAGATTTAATTATAATAAAACTAATTATTTATACTGTTTCATGCAACTTTCTACGGTCTATTGATTTAGTTGTCTTATCTTCACATGTTTAGTTGTGTTCTTGTTATTGTAGAACAATGATAATTATTTGTGTTCTTATTATTATAGAAGTGGGCAAATATGAGGGGCTAAAATTGCACAGTTACAAAACTTCAGGGACCAAAATCTCTCATTTAAAATATAGAGGGTCAAAACTGCAATTTAGCCTATATAAATATAAATAGTAAGGTCATCAGAATCGGACTGGTTATTAAATCGGTGTGCTTATTGGTTCAATATTCAATTAGTCGGATCGGAGTTCAATCAAGACAAACCATTTTAGTTAAATACATATTTTTATATTTTTAATAATATATAAATTAGTAATAAAAAAATTACATAAAATTCTCATGGTCTCACACTATTAAAAACATAATAAATTTTGTACAAAAAAAACATATACTGATAAATTTCATATTATTTAAATTTTTTTGTCATAAATCAATATCTAACCTATCAGATATTATAATTTTATTATTTTCTGATGAGTTTATGTTACTCCTTCCGTTTTAAAATAAATGTTATTTTTGGTATTTTCACACATATTAATATTATGTTAAAAGTAATAGTACTTTTACTAAATTAACCATACTTTTTTCTTTGTTTTCTTGGAAATAGTGTATAAAGTAATAATTAGAGGGTATAATTGGGAAATATTGCATTGCGAATTGAAAAGCGACACTCATTTTAAAACAAATTTTTTAAACTAAAGTGACACTCATTTTGAAACGGGGGAGTAGTATTATATTATAGTTACAGATTGCTATTACCAACACAATAAAAGTGCAATTCCAATTATTTATATTTCATTTAAGTAACAATTGGCCCAACAATGAAATGGCTATAATGAAAGCCCATATTTATAGTTAAAAACCCTAAAATTAGAAAAAGGAACCAATAAGCCGCAACTTTAATCTTTATTTTTTTTGGTCAGGTAGCTTAGTGACTAAAAATTCATCTTTTAAAGGTGAATAAGTGAGAATATCAGTGTTCGAACCCCGGTCGCTGTACTTTCGTGTAATATGTCCAACCAATTGAGCTAAGCTCATAGGACGCCGCCGCTTTAATTTGTTAAATCTGTTAATGCTGTCCGAGTCTCGCGCGGTTTGCCCTTTCTTTTTTTGTTTTTGCCCTTTCTTATTTTTCTTTTCAACTATTTTTTTTTTGTATTAAACTGAGCCCGGACACTAGCCCGTGCAGCCTTGATGGTGTCTCTGCCTCTAACCTTCATATATTACAATTTTTTTTATAAATTAAATATAATAAAATTATAACACCTTGTATCGATTGATTAGTATATCGGTGAGACAATACATAATTGTCTCAAAATAGGTACATAAATATAGTGATCACCGCCATAAACCCCTTACACAAACTATATTATCTATCCATCTTAATTTGTATATCATTATTGTTTGAACATGCAATGACATAAAGTTGATTTGTCACTCCGAACAAACAAAACCCAACACTAAGATGGGACAACTAAAAAATTTCGCATAAGACGATGAACAAACTGAATACGCTCTACTTAAAAGACAAAAATAAAAATAATAACTTAAAATACATGTGAATAACACTTATTTAGATAAATAATGAGAAAACGGTGATGAAGATTGATGATTTTTTATTCAAAACCACCCTTATTTGATGAATAAATTAAGAAGAAAAGTTAGTGAGAAGAAAGAAAATTAGGGCCAACAATGTTTGGCTCAGACTAGCTACTAGTTTTTAGCTACTAGTTAGGGTTAGAGTAATGTATCAGTATAAAAATAAAAGACAAATGTTAACAAGTGTTCTTAAAGAACATGATAAATAACTTATGATAGAAATATTCTTCTTAAAAGTTGTGTTTTCAGTTTTTTAAAAGTTAAATTGTTATATTTTCAATACAATAATTCTATTTTGAAATTACCTTATATTTTTCTTCTTTTGCATATTCTACGTTTACTTTGTTTACGTTCTTTATATATATTTTTTTGTTGCATAAATATGTTCTTTATAAAAAAAAAATTGTGAACCATATCATCCGCGCGTAATTACAGAGATTAATTTTCTCGAGGTATTTGAGATCCATTTAATGAATTGACCTCTCTCAATAAATACGGAATCGAACTCATAACCAAATAATTAAGGAGCCCAAATACCCACAACTTGTGCCATACTTTATTGATTGTTCTTTATAATTTATAATTTAGCTTATACTCTAATGTGTAAATAAAAAAGAAGTTAAATGTTTTGATAATAACTTCACATCTTTAATTTTTGAGCTTTCACTAACTAACCAAAACATTTAATTAACTTCAGGGAAAACACATATATGTGAATTTATTAGAGATAGACGAAATAAAAAATAGGTCTTTTTTTTAGATAAAGGCTAGTGTAATGCAAAGGCATCATTTGTAGAAATTTGACATCCCAACTATGTTGGCACCCCAAGTACCACCAATCATTTGCAGCACCACACACAATTTATTGAAAAGAAAGCAAACAGAACATTGGGGGGACTAGGCCAAAACCCAATAACAACAATCATCTGAACCTATAGGAAGGAAGGTAAAACCAACCACTACAAGAAAACTGGTTGATTGCGGCGGTTTTTTATATATGATACCGGCGGTTTACAACCGCCGCTGGGCTCTTTTCGGTTTCAGTAGTGCCCACATCATCTGGCGAAAGCTCATTTAGCGGCGGTTTTTAGAACCGCCAGACAAACTGCCATTCTATTTTCGTGGCGGTTTTGAACTGCCACAATAAAAATCTGTAGTGAAATATTGAATGATATAGCGGCGGTTTTGAAACCGCCGCAACCTTTATTTAATTTTTAAAAAAAAAATTTGCTCTTTTTTTTTTCTTCTTCAAATAATTGTTCCTTTTCTGTTTTTTTTTCCCCTACTTCCTGACTAAAAATTTCAATGTAATTTTTTTTGAATGCATAATATCAGTTAATTAAAGAATGTAACTAAAGTATATATACAGTATAAGTTATAAATACATAGAAGTTATTTAGAGGTGGATATATCATGATAAAATTGAAACAACTATATTGAAGGCAAATAATAGATACTTTTTTTTAAAATGATAATGCTAAGAAATCACAAGTTTTTAAACCTCCCCATGATAAACAATAAGGATAGACAATCTCCACTACATTAGCAGCTGGTGCCTTTGGCTGAATCATATCAGAGAATAAGTTCTACAACAGATTGTTGAACTCCAAGCCTCATAAGATTTGGAAGTAACTACAAAACAAATTAATTCATGTCAACTTCACAAACCATCACTACACATCAAGCCTTTAAAATGTCAAACTAACCAACCAGCAAAACTTACCAGCCAGCTACAACATCTAAACTTCATTTGACATTAATGACATCCTATGTAAAGAATAATATCAATAATGATATATTAAGTGGATACTAAAATGAATATCTAGTTATACCCACATACTTCCTTTTTGCATAGTGAATATATGTTTGGAGCAATTTCATTATTCCCCTTCAGAAAGCTCAACAACGGCAGATGCAAACTTAGGCATTAAGTCCTGCATTTACCATAAAATTGTCAGATTCAGCAGAGCAACTTTTTTCCATTAATAATAACCTGAAATAAAACTGCAAAATCCTCAACAACTAATGTATCCTTTAGCTCGCCAACGGGGTCAAACAAAGAGATATAAGGCGCTAGACATCCATCCATCATTGTGCAACTTACCAGATGAAATAGAAGGACGACCAGCCAATCCAGATTCTGCATAAAAAACAGTGTTGCCATCAAATGTTACCGAAAGGTAAGGAAGATAGAATTGCCATAACAAATGTTACCGAAAAACAGTGTATAACAAAATTGAGTTTATGTATCATTTTCCTTCATTATTGCCCTGATATATGAAACTAATTAATTCTACAATAAATTGATTTCTAACTCTCTTGTGACAAATCTATTTCTACATTGATCTATACCTGTAACAGATCTGATATAGCAAAAAGGTGAGGGCTTGGCTCTACAATTCATCCTCCTTTCTACTGCAGCTCCAACATATGATTGTAAAAAAAGATAGAATGAGAAATTGACTATGAGATAAGCAACACTAAAGTTTATCACATAAGAACTATAATAATTTTAATTTTCTATACCTACATATTGGTACGCATCATTTGAGAATTAGTTCGGATCAGCTCCAACAGGGCATTCTTAATGGCATGAGAACTCTGTATTTAAATAAGAAAAACAAATCATAACAGCATAATGAATGAAGTATGCAGGTAATAGAATATTGAGTTTAATACAGTGTTGTTTATAGTAGTAATATAATATGATATAATATACTCTGCACATGCCAATAGAAAGACTTACAGTTCCAGTTCCACATTCAGCTTCAAGAAGAGGTGCTATTGCACCTCTTAACTCGTTCATTGTCAACCAGTGCCTCTTCTTCCACAATGACCCTTTTATATTCGATAGTCACTTATATATTAGCAACATCAATACTCAGGGAGGTCAAATCTATAAAATTTAAATTAAATATTACCAAGTCTTTAGAAAAGGAGATGGTATATCCATATCACAGTATATTAGTAGAAGCTCAAGTCCAACCTTTTAAAGTATTCTCAAAGTTAAAATATAGATAGCTGAAAATAGTCAATATCATCAAGCATTCAATCTTTTACCGTATGGCTTACTCCACGAAGAACATAGATAGCAATACACTTGGATTTTTCATTATGATTTTCACAAGTAGACAGAGCATGTTCTTCTGTCATTTCATTAAAAAAATAACGACGGCGGTCAATGAACCGTCGGGACAATCGCCACAGTATAAAAAGCGGCGACGGTTATATAGCAAGTGCAGTGGAAGGTCCGACGCTATTGACAATTTTTCTTGTAGTGAACAAAAGTTCAACACATGTGTCTAATAAGCCAAAATACATTCAAACACATTATGTCTAATAAACATAAACTATAAATCTAAATAGTCTCACATGAAGCCGCTTGATCCCTTGGCATATCATAGCTACATTTAGCAGAGCGTCGTACTCATATGGTGAGCCTATGCCATACACCTGAAAATAAAGTATAAAGTTCAAATATACAACTTTAAGCTTGGTAGCACATTGAAAACAAATCAACAGTACACATAATGAAGAATCTATAATTGTATAAATGTTGGAAACGTATAATACAAGTCAACAAGAGTTGAAAATGTAACATAAGAAGAAAAAAATTACATTAAGAAACTCAAGTCTAACTTAAATATCACGGAAGCACCTTATTACCATTTACCAGTCATCATTTGAACCATGGGGAGTAGCATAAAGAACACCATTTTTTTCCAATTTTCTATAAGTCTCTTGTTATTTGGATTTTGAGCAGGACCACCGGTTACTCGATTAACATGTAAAATTATAAGTGGCAATCTCTTTGAAGGGCTCAATTGACGCAATTGTCGAACAACATAATCAAGCTACAACCAATTGGAAAGAACCATGAAGTAGCTGCTGTCATAAAGTGCTAATAAAGTTAACAGTTCTACACTCACCTGAGAAAAGCTGAAATCAGCAGTATTGGCAAGTCCTAAATTTGCACCATCAACAACGGCGTCAAATGGGCCATTCTTCTCAAGCCACTTCTGCATATATATATATATATACGTCAGTTCCTATGCCTATATTAATTCTTTTATGTCATACATAACTAACTAAAGCCAGAAACTTGAAAGCATAGCCAGTAGTCAAAATGATTGAAGTTTGCTTTAGGTTGTTTTTCACAAGCCAGTTTAGACCCACATACATAAACTCAGAGCCACGGGACAAACAAAAATACAGGAAAAAAAGCAGGCCAAAAGAGGAACACTATAGCAAACAATAGGCCAAAGCAATAATTGCAACTCAGTTTAAAAGCTCGAAATCAGAAGAACAAAATAACAAATTGCTATACCTCTCATCCAAAAGAACAAATCAACAAACATAAACAACAATCATATTAACACGATAAGAGAGAACATAAATTCATATCATTAAACATTATGATTGAAGAGAAAGATGAAGAACCTCGTTCTGGTTGTGCGAACAGAAACCTTTTGTGTCGATTGAAATTGAAAGGATTTTAGGGTGATTGAATGAAAAGGGTTTTCGGTTTTAGAAAGGAATTTGGGGTTGTTGACGTGATTTAATGAAAGGCATATTGGGTTTTCAAAAGGGATTTAGGGTTCGTGAAGTGATTTAGGGTAATTGAATGAAAGTGATTTAGGATTTTTGAAAGGGATTTTGGGTTGCATTAGGATTTAGGATCGAACAAGAAGCATATATGAATCGTAAGCTGTAGCGTTTCTTTATCTCTAATTCTTAGAGTTTTTATTGTCAAAGTTTTGTGTGGCGTAGATTTTTAACATGCATATTGTGACCGCCAATGTTTTTAACTGAACCGCCGCTTACAATTTTAATTATCACAGTCTCTGCTTGAAAGAAAAAAAAAAGTAAATTTAAATACAACATACAAACAAACTCTATTATCAAGCAAGATAACCATGATCCCAAAACACAAATCATGGTGCAACCAACAAAGGAATACATTATAGGAAGAAAAATAAGTTAATTTGAGTGATTTGTGTATCATTTTATGATCAGCATATAGTCAAAACATCCATAATGCAAGTTGAGAGAGGCATCTCAAAAACATGATATTAAAAGAATTCTCACAAAGAGCATGCGACTAACATGATATAATCATATTTAACAAATCAAATAATTAAGGGATGAGCTCTCAAGGTTCAAATATACTATCAAATCATACTAAAATTAAATCTATTATAATAAGCTTCATTCAAACATCAAATTTTGAATCTAAACACTATTCATATATAACTGCAGATGATGCATCTACATGAAGAAAATGTATAAGAAATCCAACAAAAATTAGAAGAGAAAAAAGCAAAAAACAAACAAGCCCACCAAAAAAGAAAGAAAACTAAAAGAATTAAACTATTTGTGGTTGTCATTATCAACAAAACTATACACTATACTAGCAAGTGAACCAAGAATCACAGATTATTAAGCATATAGATTAAGTCAAGTAGCATCAAATTGCATATTAGACAAATGTCAATATGCATATGCAAAAAAAAGAAACACAACAGCAATTATTTCAAATTCAAAGGCATGGGAATGAAGAGCACAGGAGGAGAAACAGTTCTAAATTTTACACAATAACATAGAAATTGTGCCCTAGAATACAGAAATTGAACCAACAACCTCTGAAACGTGCCCTAAAATACAGAAATTGAACTTTAATATGAGATTGAAGAACCCACAAATCAAACACAAAAATCAATTAACTGAGAGAAAGAGAGGTGAAACCTGGGACAAGATGAGTTTTGAACGACACGAGATATTGAACGGCAACGGGATCTTGTAGACAACGATTGAAGAAGGTTGCATACACGGGTTGTGCAGACCGCGCCAGGGTTGAAGACGGCGCCGGAGATTGTGAGATGGGGTGGATGGTTGTGCGATTTAGGGTTGAATTGCGATTTAGGAATGAAGAGGAAATTTTAGTCAAGTGAGAACGAAATTGATTTTTGTGGGATGATCTGATTAACCTTATTGTTCAATGTATGACGGCTGTTTATATTTTCTTCAAAACAAAAACAAAAAACAAAACGTGTTTGTTTATTAAGCCCAGACCGCCAGTTTAGCCATTAAACTGCCGGAAAATCAAACATTTACCGGCTGTTGGAAAAAACCGCCGCTTCTCCATTCTCTCATCAACAGGACCGGCGGTTGCGGGTATACTGTCACAAATGATGTGCCGCAATTCTCAGTTGGATCAAACTTTGTCGCCTCGATCAATCGTTAGTTGGTTCAGTGGTGATTGACGCTGAATTTGGTAGGGAATACCACAATTCGATCCCCAGCAACTGTGATCGGGAAGAGACTGAAACCGCCACTTGTCAGAACTGACCTCTGAACCAGATTAAGCTGGTGCTAAAAACAAAAAAAACTTTATCGCCTCGATATTTAGGCTAATATAGTTTGTCTTGAACCATTGATAAAGTTTTATTGCATACACATAATATAGTGACAATTTACTACACGTCAGTTATATATACTTGATGCGCAGTGGCGGAGCTAGCCAACCCTTAAAGATTGAGCCGGAAAAAAAAATTAATTTGTAAATATAAAATGCAAATTATATAATTCATATTATATATCAAAAAATGTGATCATCAAAATACATCATATAATTGTTATAAGCACACAAATGTGATCATCAAAAAAGTTAAACTACATAATTTAAAATACATCAAAATGCTACATTACGCGTTGAGAGAGCCTTGAATTCATCAATAATAGTATCTGAACTGATAGTTGCAGCAATTTCCCTTTCAATATAAACTGACATGCTATCTGCTAGAAAAATGGATTTCATCTTGTTTCTCAACCTATTCTTGATGATTTTGATTGCTGAAAAAGACCTCTCTGTTGTGGCTGTAGAAACCGGAAGTGTCAAGATAAGACGGAGTAATCTATCAATCAAGAAGTATATTTCTACCTTTTCAGTTTCAATCAAACATGAGCATAATTCTTGAATTGTTGTTAAATTCTTCAAAATTGAATGTTGACGAGCATCAACAATGAAGTGTCGAAGCTGAATGCGCAAATAAACTTGCTCTTGTTCAGTGAAATCCATGGGATAATATTTTTTAACTAAAGTGCAAAAAGTTTCAACATTAAAACCACCATTAATGAATACATCTGGTACGGGACGTTGAACATTCGGATTCGAACCTTTGTTAAAAAGATAACACGGTAAGCAATATGCAGCATCTTTTGAAGGTGAGTATTCTAGCCATGAAGGAAATAAGCTAAACCACGATTCTTGAAAACGTCTAGATGGAGATCACTACCGGACAATGGATATTTTTCTAGATGCGCTTGATATGGACCCCATTTTAGATAAGCTCTTCTTATTTCATCTTGTTGATTTGGTGGATATCGCCAAATTGGAGAACGTTTTCCAGGATCGCGTTCTAAAGAATGCAACATTTCAACCGTGTCTTTCAACTCTTCAAGTCTCGAAACATTAGCAGGCTCAGATGCAACATTAACATTAGCAAGTTCAGAAGTAGGACTTCTATTTTCTTCGATTTCAATTCTTCGATCACCTTGAGTTGTAGGATTATGAATTCTAATTTCTTCATCTCTTTCATCTTCACAAGTTCTTTTCTTAAAAAAATAGTCAATTTTTCTAAACTTCATCTTCAATTTTCTAATACAAATCAACAAAAAAAAATAAAAAAAAATAAGTAATTAAACAAGGAAACAAACAAAAACAAAGGAAGATATTTAACAACAAACAAGGAACAAACAAACAAATAACAAGTGTTTTTTCACTTATTTTGTTGTTGTGATTTTTCAGTGAACTAATTTTTCGTTAAATCATGAAAAAAATAACAAAACATCTATCCAAACTTTCATTTTGTTCAGTGATTTTTCAGTATTAGCATTATATATTAGCAACAAAACAATTAACAAAACAAACAAATAATAAAACCCTAAAATAGCAACAAAACAAAAAATAGGATAACAACAACAAAATAATGAAGAAAAGGAAGAGTATTTGTGATTTGAACAACAACAAAAAACTAAAACTTGTAAAAAAATAAAGGGTTTTGCAAATAGAAAAATTAGATTTTAACTAAGAAAGGGAGATTGATACCTTAAGTTGTTAAGGAGATAAAGATGAATTGATGATGATGAATCAGTGGCCGCCGCCGGTGCCGGCGCTAATTAATGATGGTGAATCGCAGAATCGGTGATGGAGGATTTGGTGTAGAATGAAGATGAAGAAAAGTAACGATGTTCTGTACGTCGTTCTGGTTTCTTTCTTTCCCTTCTTTTCCTTTCCTAGATCGTGCGTGTGTAACAAGTTAGGGGTATAAATGTAATTGCGCGCGTCACTTTTCATTAAAAAAGAGTTAAAAAAAACGGTGTGCGGGATTCGAACCCGCGCGTACTCGCTCAATAATTCCATCTGTGGCGTTATCTAAACCACCGAGCCATGTTTGTTATTTTGTAAATATTCTGCAACTACAAATATATATAGTAATTTCTTTAATTAAAAATATGTATATATACCTATAAAAAATCGAAATTTTGAGCTAAGGGCCGGGCGACGGCCCGGCACTGTCCTTAAGGAGCTCCTCCCCTAATGATGCGACAAATATAACTCTAAAAGTCTAAAATGATAAAAATTCCATAACTCTAAAACCATAAAAGCTCCTTAACCCTAAACCCAAAAATATTATTTCATATTTTACATTTTATTATTAAATAATCTTTTCCCAAAATCCCAAACCATAAACCCTCTTAAACCATAAAATCATATCACATAATCCCAAACTCTTTCATAACCCCCACAACCCCTAAATCTAAAACCAAAAAAAGAAATTGAAAAATGAAAGAAAAAAAAAGTAGCTTGTTCTGAACTCACCACATACTTCCGTTGGCACATTCACTACTGTAACAAAAAAAAATAACATGTTGTGAAGTCGTCACTCTCAGTGGCGCGTTTAATGAAGGAGAACATGTAGTCAACTCGTCTCTCCTAATAACATGTTCGTTTTACTTTAAATTGGGACAATTCATAAAAAAATGAGGTATTTTGGTGTTTTTTTTTTAATACAACAGGTTTTTCTTAAAAAAAAACTATTTTGGGCGGTAAACTCTTCCTAAATTTGAAGTTAAAAAATCAAATCCATATAGTTTTGATAATAGGCAAGGGTGAGAATTGATTTTTATAAATGAGCAAAGATCTATCCTTGTATCTAATACCTGTATTAGTAATTTCTTATCTAAACTGAGTTACGTATTCAAATCAATTTAAGTACGTCTCGGGTTGATTTTGATTTGATCAAGTCTCTAACTAAGTTTATTAACTTACAATATTTACTTGATTATATATGTGGAGAAGGCAGTTACACATCTCATAGTCTGTAACTTGACTAAAATCAAGTACACATGCATATAACCCACAAGCAAGTGTACAACTGCAAACAAAAAAACAAAACAAATGCTTGGACCACAAAAAAGTGCTGAAAAAGAGAGAAAACAAAACCTTGTATTCCAATACAAACAAACAAGTTTTACAAGTACTGTGGATTACAACACCACTGTCCATACATTTGCAAGTGTCAGCTAAGGTTTACGGATTTGGATCGCATGTGGTCAAAACAGCATGCAGTCATATATTTAAGAGAGACCTGGCCGTTTAATCAAGATCGAACGGTTCAAATTTAAAATAGTTTTAACAATAAGAGGTATGTGTTTTAAATTTGGATAGATTGATCTTGATCAAACGACCAAATCTCTCCTGAATGCATGATTGCATGCAGTCTTGACGGATGCGATACGCGTCGAGTTTACATGTGATAGCATATTCCTCAAAAAAATATGTGCCATTACATAAGCCTTTCATTCACATTCACATTTTGCTTTATATATCCTCACATTAAGAATAATATTCGAAGTCCTAAAAAAATTTAATTGCCTCACAAAAATTTTCAGCCACTCTACTCTATCTTTCTATTTCACTTCTTTTGCAACCATTCAAAGAGAACCAAATTGTTTTTCTCACAAAATGTCTGGTGTTCTTCTTTGGGTGAATTGTGGACTCAAAGAGAATGCCATTTCCTTGATGGGTTTTGGAGGAAAAAGTGTGAAAACAGAAAGAAAGTTTAGACATTGTTCTGGAATTAGTTTTGCTAGTTTTTCAAGTGCAATTGTTGAACCTACAAGATCCTCAGAGGAAAGGGTGTATGAAGTGGTGTTGAAACAAGCAGCACTAGTGAAGGAACAAAGAAAAGTTAAAAAGAGAGGTTTGAATTTGGATAATAAGCCTATTGAAGGTGATTTCACCAATGAGGAATTGTTGAATTCTGCTTATGGTAGGTGTGGTGATGTTTGTGCTGAGTATGCAAAGACATTTTATTTAGGTACGTAACCTTTTTCTCTCTATGTTGGATTTTTCTCATTCATGTTGTATCTTTGATAAAATGAATATTTTTTTTTGGAAATTTTATTAAGTTCATTGTTATTCATGTTGTATCATGGAAGTTTTATTTGGTTGATTCTAGAGGAATATTCAATTTATATGATATATTGTAGGTATATTTTTATTCACTTTTTCCTATAAATCATTCGGGATAAGCTGAGTAAAATTCTGGCTAGAATAATCATTGGTCAGACTTTACTTACCTCCTGCTCTAACTTCGGATTATCAAAGCCTATTTTCTTTAGAGTTTCCTATAGTCACTACAGTCAAACCATATAAGTCGTTCAATAGAGATTAAATGACTCATACGATAACTTTAACAAATTGAGAAAACAAAACTCCAACTCTCCGATCTTGATCGACAATCAAGAGCATTAAACTATAGTAATTGCTCACTATTTTTTGCAAAAATGTTACTACAATGGAATCACAGTCAGTTAAACAAAATCACAATGACACCATATATAGTTTTGTTGAAGCTCAAAGGTGTAGCTTTTACCAAAACCACGATGACAGGTTGTGATTCTGTCAAGCTGACCGTCAATCTAAACTTTCAATAAGGCCGTTAGGCCGTGTTTGGTTCAACCGAGGGGGAGGGAAGGTGAAGGGAGGAATTTTTAAGGAGGTGAAGTGAGAGAAAATATAATTTATTATATTGACAAATTTACCCTTACTTTTTCATTAAAATCCTAAATTATTCTTGTTGGAATATTAAAAATTTAGTTTTTATTTTTTTGACAACAAAAAAAAATTTAAGTTTTCTACTCATTAATTTTTTTTGGTTATATATATCCTTTAAATTTTTTTTGACGTAATATATCCATTATAATTTAATTCTCATTTTGAGTTTATAAAGTTAAGAATAAAAAAGTAAATTAATTATTGCCTCCCCTCCCCTCGTTACAAAATTGAACCAAATACAAAAATTTAAAATATTTTCTCCCCTCCAAAAACCCCGAACCAAACAGGGCCTTAGGGTGAGGGTTAGAAATCATTTGATAAGATATGCCTTTTAAATTTCATCTACTATCATTTAATCCTTAGTATAACTGTATAAGTTATTATCAATTTGATTGATTCCTTCACATCTTCAAATCTCAGGCACACAATTGATGACACAAGAGCGAAGAAAAGCCATATGGGCCATTTATGGTATGTCCAATTATAAACCTCAATTTCCATTCTTCAAATACTTCTCCAATGAAGAATTCTTATTCTGTTCATCCATTGAATTTAACAACTCTATGTATTATTATACAGTTTGGTGCAGAAGAACTGATGAACTAGTGGATGGTCCTAATGCTTCACACATTACACCAAAGGCATTGGATAGATGGGAACAAAGATTAACCGATGTTTTTGAAGGTCGTCCTTATGATATGTATGATGCAGCACTTTCAGATACAGTTACAAAGTATCCTGTTGATATACAGGTAGGCCACTTGCCATAAACTCGGTATATGTTTGGTTCTGCCGTGATTAAAATTGATTTTGACAGAATTGATTATGTAAAATTGATTATGACCAAAATTGATTAAAATTAAAGATGTTTGGATACATTCATGTAAAAGTGAGTTGAATAAATAATTTGATTGTAAAAATCAATTCTAGAATCATAAACTATACTTTCTTTCTAGTAGAATCAATTATGGACTCAGAAGTCATAATCAATTAACTTTTTGATAGAATATTGATCTTATTTACATTGAATTGTGTGTTTGAATAGCCTTTTCAGGACATGATTGAAGGGATGAGGCTGGATTTGAGAAAGTCAAGATACAGTAACTTTGATGAGCTATACCTTTATTGCTACTATGTTGCTGGGACTGTTGGCCTTATGAGTGTTCCTGTGATGGGGATAGCACCACAAACAAAGGCTTCAACAGAGAGCATCTACAATGCTGCTTTGGCACTTGGCATTGCTAATCAACTTACCAACATACTCAGAGACGTTGGAGAAGAGTAAGTTTCTTTTACAGTTGCGCGCAGAGGATATCATTTTACATATAAAAAAATATAGGGACACTTAAACTACATGTTTCATAATCTCAAATCCCTTAAAACATTAAAAAAGCAAAACCTCAATTCCTACAAATTCCTAGTAGGAATCTAACTCAGTACTCCAAGAGTTATGATACTCGCACACACTGCGCATCAATCACTTGCGCTAGATCCCAGTAGTAACTTCAAGGACAAAAAAATAGATTTTTTTATCTAATTTTTTTTGGTAATATTATAGTGCTAGAAGAGGAAGAGTGTATCTTCCACAAGATGAATTGGCACAAGCTGGCCTATCAGACGATGACATTTTTCGAGGCAAAGTAACCGACAAGTGGCGCAATTTCATGAAGGGACAAATAAAGAGAGCAAGAATGTTTTTTGATGAGGCAGAGAAGGGAGTTTCAGAGCTGAGTTCTGCAAGTAGATGGCCTGTTTGGGCATCACTGTTGTTGTATAGGCAGATATTAGATTCTATTGAGGCTAATGACTACAATAACTTCACCAAACGGGCTTATGTAGGAAAAGCTAAAAAGCTCTTATCACTGCCTGTTGCTTTTGGAATAGCAGTTTTTGGCCCACAAAAGTTAACCAAAATGGTTGCAAGATGAATATGATATTGTGCTACAAAAGTAATATTGAATTGTATGGTTTGATCATGTAAATTTAGTTCCCTAGAAATCATAATGGTAAAAATTATAATGTAATTTTTTGTTTACATGTATACATCTCAACCTCAAGTTAAATAATATTAAAGAGGAATACATTCATTATCAGTTTGCATCAAGTAAAGTATTAGGCTGTATTGTTAACTCTCTTTTTCTCATGTAAATATTGATTTCATTGATTTTACTTGTTTTCATGGACCAATATGCCACTATCTAGAAAGCACCACAAAACACATAATACCTACATATAACAGCATGGTATTGGTATGATCATACATATGTGAATGTTCTGGACTCGGTTAAGGCTCAATCCGACTTGCTTGGCTCAAAGAGCACGTCGGTCCAACTCACGTGCATTAGTCCAATGGCCACATAATTTTAGCCTTCTGCAACGTAGCATTGGAATGAGTAGCCATTAGTGTCAATCATGACAGTCCGACCATTATTCCGACAGTCATCAATGTCGTGACCGCCACACTCGCCCTCACATTGATGGTCGTGGCTCCACATCGGGGGCTTAAAAATTATTATTTTAAAGTTATTTTAACATACACAAATTAAGTTGAAGTTCTTAAGAGTTTTTCAAACCTAGCCATTATCACACAACATGTTTGGAGCTCTTCAACAACGTTCTTCCATGCAGATCATAAGGCGTAGCTTGCAACAATGATACCCCCAACATACACGATAATTAAATATCTTTGCTGTGATTTAAATCAATGTTGAATGAATTTGAAGGTTGAACTGTGAACAATCTATGGAATGAACCACAATCCTGCAAACTCAACATTCGTAAGTTAATCATTCTTTACTCTCAATACAATACAATGTATCATTTTCTGATTTCTAGAACCATTCATAGGCTTCTTCCGATAGAATTTAAAGTCAATTCTTAAACCCTAAAATCAATCATGTTAACCATCAAGAAATAATATAAACATAAGCGGAAGCGTACCTTAGGTTTGGATTCGACATAGATGGTGATCAGAGGTCACGGGTATGTGTGATCTTCCAACTGCAGAATTCCTTATGACTCCTTGAATCTCCTCTGACGGGGATGAAGAGAAAACCTTATGAGTTTCATGTTATTCTACAATTGGGGACCATAACCCCTATAAATAACTTTAGGGTTATTTCCTATTTTCAATATTTTAATTTGGCCCCTCATCAAATTAGATATTGACTTATGGTATCTACACAATAAATTACCTTTCATGATATTTATGCTTTTAGCCATAGACTTATTATTAATTAGACCACTGATGCTTTGGCTAATTACATAATGGCCCTAACACATGTAATATTACGTTTGTGACCCAAAAATCCTAACAATCTCCCACTGGTCACATATGTAATTATACACATGCGTTAGACTTCATGAGCTCAAAATCTGCCATTATATTCCTTAAGCATATCCAAATTATCTCGTCCATTAGTCATGCCAATATATAGAACCAATGTGATTTTCGTTATATCAATCATAACGTATCAATGATCACCAATAGTGACACAACGAAATGACATAGATCCATCATGAAATGTGTAGCATGAAAATCACATAAAGTTGGTCTGTATATATCGATTTTCAACTAGTCCTCCTTAATCTTTAGTGAGATCAAACCTTAACCAAAGTCAGAGTGTAAAAATACCAAAACTTTATTTCTGCAGAAACTATTCTTAAGCCTTACTTGAACTGAAGTATGTCTATATCATAAAAGCATTAAAAATAACAAACTCCCACTAGAACTGAATATCACTTAATGATTTGACATCATACGAGCAATATGCTCATCAAGTCCTTTTGATGAAAAACTTTAGTAAGCGGATCCGCAAATATGAAGTTTGTATTGATATGCTATATAGACAATTATTCACTCTGAATTTAAATTTAACAACAAGAACTTTCTGTTGTTATTGAAAATAGAACTACTGATTTATTGTCACAAATTACTTTAGTGGTCTTTTAATTCTTTATCCACTATGAGCAACTCCGTGACAAAATTCTATGATCAGATGCCTCATGATACATTATCTTTGCATCTAACAAAATTGGAGTCATTAATTATACCAAATGATCTCAAACTGATCTGAACTCCAATATATGAGCATGTGTTCTTTAGTTCTCTTTAAGTACTGTATGACTCATTTTATTTTCAAATGATCTAATATTAAATTACCTAAATACTTGCACAACATCCCAAAATTGTGCGCAATAGCCAAACACGTACAAAACTTAACATACATTAGACTTCCTAATACTTTTGTATAAGGAATCTTCTGTATTTACTTTTCTTTAAATTTATTCGTAGGACATTGATTGAGATGAACTTGTCTCCCTTAGCCACCTGCTTTACTGACTTGTCATCGACATATAAAACCAAGAAAATATACTCTCCCACACAACTCATGGTATATACAATCATCAACCAAATTCACCTCAAAACCAAACGAGATGACCACTTAATGAATTTTAAAATACCATAGTTGAAATGTTTTCTTGAATTCATAGATGGATTTCTTAAAATTTGCAAACCATATACTTTGAATCTTTTGAAACAAAATTTTCCGGTTGCACCATATACATTGTTTCATCAATGTTACCATTTAGAAACGTTGTCTTTAGATCCATCATATGTAACTCAAAGTCTAAATGCATTACCAATGCCATAACATGTTTTCTTTATGTGTAAATCCCTTTATGACAAGACGAACTTTTTACCTTTCTACATCACCTCACGAATTCCTCTTGATCATAAATTTTTATTTAAGCCCAATGAGTTTCGCACCTTATGGCAATGAGAAAATGATCCTAAATGTCGTTGTCATTCATGGATTTTATCACTTTATTCATGGCATCGATCCACCTTTGAGAGTTAGAACTTTCCATTGGTTGATGAAATCTAATCAGATCATCATCCATCATTCCAATGTTAACCTCATGTCCCTGAAGAAATACAATATAATTATCTGGTATTGTATTTCTCTTTTCTCTCGTGGATCTTCTGAATGACATATGTTCTTGAGGTGTAAGAGTTTGTTCTTCTGGAACAATTTCTTGTATGAGGAGTTAAACATAATAGGAACATCAAAATATTCCCCTTTAAAATAAATTCATAACCATATCTCCCCCCGCAAACTCGACATCCTCAAAGAACCGATATTTCCTGATTCAAAAAAACCAAACTTAATTGTGAGATCATAAAACATGTACCTTCTTCTCATAAGGTATTGCTTTAACTTGACATTAAGGACATATGCTGCAGTTTTAATTAAAACATGAAAAATAAAGAAATAAAAAAATATTGGATGTTGTTCACCTAAATTGTTAAATCTACTATAGTATTTACTACCACGGTTAAACTTAACTCTTTTTTGATTCTTTAGTCGAGTTGATTCTCAACTTCAACCTTAAAAATTGAACATGTCCAATGATTTTCCTTTTCACGAATGAGATAAATGATGCCATAAAAAAATTGTCTATGAACATTATAAATATTGTTTACGATTCCAAACAGCCGGAAAGAATGACACAAAAATCATTATTTATAAGTTCAAGGACATCTGAAGTCTTATTGGCCTCATATCTCCTTTATTGGTTTGTTTTCCCTTAATTTTGTAAAACCTAAGTCTGAGATTTCATTTGACATAAGTCTCTTTATTCTTCATTTGGAGATGTCACTCGATATCTTATGTCAAATGTACCTGAGTTCTCAATTAAATGAAGCAATTATCCCAAATTAAATATAGATTATTGTAACCTGACAAAGAATCAGAACCAACTAATTTTGAATTTTGAAACAATTTAAATTTCTATTTCCAAATAATCAAACCAACTAATTTTTAAAAGAATGAGTTTTGCAATCCAAAAAGGGGTAGCGGCGCAGCTTGTTAGCCGATTACCTTCTATTCATATGTAATTAACATTTTATCTAAAGATGAAAATAGATCAACAAAATTGAACTAAAAAAAAAATAATCAAGAAAAGCCAAATAGGTTCAAAATATGAATAGAAATTAAATTTCATTTCGACTGAAAAAAACATGTTTCATCAAAATTAAAATAAAATTTAATCTTTATCAATAATCTAAAATTTTCAATTGCCTCAACTTGAACTGTTTTATTGTCGGCCCTATAGATGTATCTTTCACCATCAACTGATTTCCGACAATACATAAAATCTTGCATAGGCACACTGTTGTGAGCTGTAGCACCAGAGTATATTCAACACGTGTGTCTACGTACTAAAGTTAAATTTACCTCAAAACAAACCAACTTGAGAAATATATACTACCTTAACACGCCATTATGACAGTTAAAGTAATGCTTCTTTAAACTTTACCTCCTCAAAAGAAACAACTATTGTTACCTTTTGAGGTACTCTGCAGTCATCCTTATACTTTATTGAATTAAGATTTTTCAAAAGCGTAGGTATATCACACTTTTCCTTCTTGAGAAACCTCTTTTCAATTTCCTTGATAAAATTTATTACCATATTTATCTTTTCATATAGTTTGCCCTAGAATGTTTTCAGAATGACTTTCTTTATGATCATCAAACATATGCAATTTGACCTCTCTCACCTTTCCAATTCCGTAAAAGGTGAGGGAAAATCAATCTTTAACATAACGTCGAGATCCATACTTCAAGAACTATCAAAAGATTTACTTTCTAGAACTTGACTTTTGAGCCATTTAACTAAAATGATGTTGGAAGTAAACTTCAACAGATCATTCAAACTGAAGAGAGAACAAAAATTAAGCAAAACATGTTCAATTAAACCTTAAAATAAAAAGTAATTTTAAATTCAAATAAAGGTAAACCCCATAACAAGATATCGAGAATCCATTAACATTCTATCTTTGGACAAAGTATTAACTTTTCAGTGATACCTTGGCGTAGTAATCAAACACTGATAATAAGAACATGTCAAATAATAAATTTTCCTTTGGGCCAATTTACCATTCACACGCAAAACCGAATAATTATCACGCATTTATTACCACAGGTGCACTTATAATTCTATAAAATATTCACCTTCTTTTGGGCCGGTTAATTATTCACATAAGTTACAAGCACACAACCTTTTATATTTCAAAAATAAATTAATCTCCATAAAAGAGGTTACTTTGGCAACATTATGTTACAATCAACTCACCTCAAAATATATAAACCGTTAAATATTTGAATTTAAATTATTACTTAACCAAAGTTGTAACGAAATTTACAATTATAGCTTGCAATTTCCATAAAAGTACTTAAGTCTTGTTTCAATTCCTTTATATCTTAATAAGAAAAACATAACATGCATGATTTCTATATGTCACCAAAAGAAAATTTGAAACCCAAAAAAAAAACCAAAGTTCATTCTTACTAAATTGAAACCAAATCATATAAAATTGAAGTCTCTTATCATATGAATCTGGCTTGTATAATTTGCCATAGCATTAATCCGATTTCATACCAGGAACCAAACAAACATTTAAAAAAAACTGAAAACTGAATTATAAATTTGTTCAAATAAAGACATAACCCATCTCAAGATACCTAGTGCACCATCAATATTGAGTCTTTGGACACTAATATTAACTGCTAGTGGTACTTTTGTCGTAACGATCAAACATTGATAGTAAAAAACATATCGAATAGTAGACCTCTCTTTGGATTGATTTACTATTCACATGTAAAACCTTATAATTATCACATGTTTACCGCACCTTTTAATTTATTCCAAAATATATACTTCAACTGTCGACTATTTTGAACAAAATTTACTTAACCAAAATTGCTTCATATATGAAACAGAATGAAAACAATACCAAATAGAAGTCATAAGTTAAAAAAATTGTTTTCATATACAGTAAACCAAAGTCGCACAAGCCATGAATTGTTTCAAAATTGTTGCATAATAGATTAAAGTCACATGATGTTAAACAAAGTCAAATCCACTTATTTCCATCATAGGATGCACGTATACAAATCACAGTACCAAAATCTATTGCAATTACACATAGTTTATTTTGTTTACGATGAGAATATGCAATTATATAACCGTAATCAACCGAACCAGATATATAGCTAGATCAAATCCTGAATTCATATTCTTCTGCCGAAAAGAATTTCTGAGAAACATCTTCGACGGCAGAAAACAAATATAACATAAAAACATTATTTCTTAACGATTAAACATGATAGCTCTGATACCCCTTGATAGAATTTAAAGTCAATTCTTAAACCCTAAAATCAATCATGTTAACCATCAAGAAATAATATAAACATACGCGGAAGCGTACCTTAGGTTTGGATTCGACATAGATGGTGATCAGAGGTCACGGGTAGGTGTGATCTTCCAACTGCAGAATTCCTTATAACTCCTTGAATCTCCTCTAACGGGGATGAAGAGAAAACCTTATGAGTTTCATGTTATTCTACAATTGGGGACCATAACCCTATAAATAACTTTAGGGTTATTTCCTATTTTCAATATTCTAATTTGGCCCCTCATCAAATTAGATATTGACTTATGGTATCTACACAATAAATTACCTTTCATAATATTTATGCTTTTAGCCATAGACTTATTATTAATTAGACCACTGATGCTTTGGCTAATTACATAATGGCCCTAACACATGTAATATTACGTTTGTGACCCAAAAATCCTAACATCTTCATCACAACGAATTTTCTCTTTTATTATCATTCAATTATCGTTTGTTAGGAAGTTTGGAGAAAAACTTAATACCTCATTATAAGATTATTAGAACGCTAGTTCGCGATGATCAAGAGGTAGTTTCAGCATTGAAGAATGGTCCGTGGAACTTTCAGCGTCATTCGTTGATAAATAGTTCTGTTGCTAACATTGATGTTTTGAGGAACCTTGATGTTCCTCAATGTTCCATTTCGCTTTTGGTATCTAATTTTCGTGTAGTGTTAAGCAACCATTCCCGATTTAGTTGAGGTTGTTAATTCAATCAAGGAAATGGGATTCGATCCTATAAAAACAATGAACTTTTTGGTTAAGGATATGTGTCTTACTGAAAAAGACATTGTTAGACGCCCTTGTATTCGGAACTACAGTTTGGAGAAATCATTGGTCCGTAGAGATGTGAAGTTGTTAAGATTTTGAAGTCAAAGGGTTTGATAAAGAGTGAATTTCGCATAAGTTATGTCGATAAGTGAGAAAATGTTTATTGAGAGATATGCGATCCCATTTCAAGAAGAATTGCCTTTGTTATTGAATGCATATAATTATATAAAGGTTAGATGTCAAATTGATCGATCGTCTAGGAATACTCTAAACTTTGAAAATTTTAATTGGTTATACCTGATTCCTGAAGTTTACTATTCATTTTTTTCATGATTTTTAATATATGGCATATGGTTTTTGTAACTTGTTTTTAGCATTGAACCATTGATGTTATTTACACCACTCACTGGTTACCTAATTTTCAAACATTTAGGAAGTTACCTAATTTAGGAAGTTACCTAATTTTATGATGTTATTACAGGAGATACTTACCAAGAAAATAAGTTTCCTAGCAGAATATAAATGAGTTTCTTCATATTCTATCCTAAAACATGGAGGAGAGAATTATTCAAAGACTCTTCGCAATTAAAATCTTCAAATCGAAAGGTCTGTTTCGGAACGGTTTGTGCACACCCTAGAAAGCAAATTAGAAACAACGAAAAATGAAAGCAAATTAGAAAAAATGAAAATGAAATCAAACCTTAATGCAGAAATCGCTTTCCTCTCCGTCAATTCTCCTTCAGATTGCGTTCTACTTCGTCGCTTTTTTCGGTTGTGTCTGTGTTCTTCTCTCACTGAAACCCTTTCATATCCTCTCTCTGTGTTTGTTTTTGTATAACACAAATTCTGACCAAATGTCAGGTCAGATATTACCTTCTCACAAGCAAAACTGCTTATTTGAAAAGAAAAAAAAAAAACTACTAATAGAAAGGATCAAAGTGATTGACAGAAACAAAATTAAGGGACGGAAACGGAACTTTTAATAGTTAAAAGACCAAAATGAAACTAAAAAAATAAATTAAGGGACTAAAAAAGTAATTAAGCTAAATATAATAAGTAACATCTAGTCCTTCCATGTTACATAAAAATAGGACATATATATTACAAATTACAAACTTAAAGGACCTATGGATGTATTTTGCCTTAAATCACCTAGGATTCTAGATGGACATACATATTTAGATCTGGATTATATTAATATTACAATAAAGTAGTTCAGCACATAGTACAAATACATAGATAATTTGAAATTAATTCCAATACTACAATGGAAGTCTGAGAGATACAATGAGTCGTAAAATAAATTTTCAATAAGTAACTAATACAAAAGAAAAGTCTAAGCATAAGGCCTTTCTCCTGCACGAGCTACTATCTTACCCTTGGAGGCTTCAACCTGCTTATCTGAAAGAAAGAAAAATTGAAAGGCGTGAAATGAGACTACATATCTCAGGGAGTTCAACTAGTCTAGGGTGTTAACCGTAAGAACAAGTTCTCTTACTGATTAGGTTGTCCTATGATAAGTGTAGACTATGAATGCCAAACATCCTAAGACATAATTGATTCTTGGGCTCATCATTTTAAAATAAGTTCCTGAAAAGTTTGTAAAGGACGCACCGATTCAAGTTGCATTACGAGCTGGTTTATCTGCGTTTAACATCATTTTTCAAGTTCCAGGAATAATGCACCGGTGCATCCCCATTCTTGCACCGATTCATTATTGTTGGCTTTTCTAATTTTACAAACAGAAAGTTATATGTACCGGTGCATTTTAATTCAAAATGATTTTTCCTTGTCTGGTGCACTATGTATCGGTGCAACTGAGTTATGCACCGGTGCATCTTCGTTTAAAATTTCATTTTTCTGGACAGTGATAAAGATGTATTGGTTCATTTTTCTAACAAAGAAACTTTCAACACAGACTAAGAAAAAATAAACGAAATGTAACACAAACCTTTCCGAAAAAATAAAACACTTCACTATCAAATGATACTGATAATAATAATTTTCCGTGGATAAAAAATAAAACGCTTAAAAGAGAAGGATTTCATATTGCATACCTTGCAAATTCTATGATATAATGGTCTCATTCAACAATAGAACGTGGGACTTCCTGTTGATAAAATGGTAACCTTAATTATTAACAAATATATCAGCCCCTTACTAGCTAGGTAATGGTTGCTCAAGAAATTCGCAATTAACTAATGTCAAAGTGCTTATGGACAAAATGTGTTTTTGGTCCCTGTAATGTGAGCAAATTTTAAGATGTTTATTTATTTTTGGTTACAATAGAAGGTTTATTTCAATTTTCATCACTTAAGAAACATGGAATTTTGTAGACTCTAATCGACTGAGGGGTGAAAATTTCATTTCTTAATCCAGTGTTAACCACATCTACATTGGTAATTAGAGCAGGCACACTCTCACACACATATAAATAGGTGGGCGTGCATGGGCGGCGCACACACATAAATGAAAAAAAAATTGAGAGAAATAATTTAGTCATATCATTTAATAATTTTCTCTTTTAATTTATATTTTACGTGTGTCTAAACATCTTTAATCATTTTCTCTAGTAATTAAACATTTTTCGTAATTAACAATGATAATGTGTACCTGTTCTATGAACAATTGCTCAATTGTTGTATTAAGATCACCTTTCCACCTATTATTTCCTTCTTCCACTTCAATTTTTGTCAAATACGGTGCTACTATGACTCCTGATGAGAATATTTTCAATCGAAGGCACCCTTTAACAACAAAACGTTGGAAAGACGGGAACATGAATGCTTGTTTCGCATTGCAGAAGCTTTTTATACTTGGCAAAGAAGTAAATTCCATGTTTTCCAAGTTTTCAAATATGATGTTTTCCTCTGCTTTTTCTTCATCAATCTTCACAACATCCAACATCTTCTCACAATTCATTATTTTCAAGTTTGTGAGTTGTACAAGACTTTTAGCTGTTGAGGATGTTATTAAATAAACAAGTTCATTGCAATTATCCACTTCCAAATATGTTAAATTTGCGAAAAATGTTGACAATGGCACCAAGGTTATCAAACTCGGACAATTCCTTACAGAAATTTTTTCGATAAATTGTAGCAAAGGATGATCCAATGAAAAGTCTTCCTGCCAGATGTGTTTGAGATTTTCCAGTTCATAAAGAAACAAATTTCTGATTTGATTTGAAATTTGAATACTGAGATGACCAGTGGTTGCTTTAGTAGGGAACAATGTTTCAAAAGAACTGTCACGCACTTGAAGTGTGTCCAGATTAGGAAATGTTGTATGGAAATCATTCAATGAAATAGATGGAGTTTCATTGAAGCATTGCAAACGAAGGTATTCAACTTTATCAAAGATATTTCCTTGATTCAATATCCTCACCGCATCTTCACCTTTTATTGCCAATTCCTCCATGTTGGGGCTCAACTGAAAAATTAAACATCCAAAAATAAAATAATACTACAAATTTATGACAATTACAAATAAAAAAAAAGGTATGATGGGATTTACCTTTTCAATAGAAAATAGAGCTTGATGATAAAGCATATCTAGATCGGTGAATGAAAAAATTCTTAATCCTTCGCAACGGTATACATTAAAACTCTTCAAGGACGGACACTCTAAAGCATGCTTTCCTCGATAGAAATTCTTGAGGTTTCTCAAATGATATAGTGTCCATGTTTTCAATTGTGGAAAATTAAAATTGATTTCCATTGATCGTCCTTCTTCCATTTCTACAATTTCTTCAACTCCGGAAGACGTTATATCAAGCACTTCAAGATGCCCAAGATCTTGGCATAGTGACAATGGAAAGATATATAACAAGCTTTGGCAGGTAGAAACATCGACTTCATACAAGTTTTCAAAGCTCATAATTTCATATGGGTCCTCATTCCAGATATGTTTCAATTTTGGTAAACTAGATAAAGTCAATCTTTTCAGCTGAGTGCTTTGTTTTATCGATATATCTCTAGACTTCATAGTTTTCACATCAAACACTGCTTCTAATGAATCACATTCCGTTACTTTTAAATCTTCCAATCCGTGCAGCGCTTGCATTACATATGATGGTAAAAGTACATGCGATAAAAATTCACATCTTTGCACTACCAGGGATTTCAGATTACAAAACACGTTGTGATTAAGTTGGCCATACCACAAATCTTTTAGCTCAGGGTAGTCGGATAAAGCTAAACAGTTGAAATTACGAAATGCAACCTGTTACACCAAAGAAATACTCATGTTTAATAATATAGTCTTAACCTAACCTAACCTAACCTAACCGAAAGAAAACAAATAAATTGGAGGGTTAAATTAAAGCATACCTTGTCACCAAATAATTTCTTTATCGTTCCATCGAGATCACCCTCCCAATGATTTTCTTCATAAATTTGTACATTTTGAAGAATTGCAGTGTTTGTCACACCCAATGAAAAATGTTCCATTCGAGGACATTCTTTGACAACTACATCTTCAAGCAACGGAAACATAATGGGGCATGGGCACGAGCAAAAGCGACAGAGCCTTGGTAAAGAAATTAGTTTTAGAGATTTTAAACTGCAAAATTCAATCTTGTTCATGTCATCTTCTTCTTTACTGTTGATTATATCCTGAAGCGAATTACACATTTCAATCTTCATGGTTGTGAGTTTGACAAGACTCTTTGCTGTTGAGTACGTTATCAAATCTATCAAACCATTACAGTTTATTACCTCTAATTTGGTCAAGTAATAAAAGGTAACAGAAGAAGGAACCAAATTCTTTAGACTGGAACAATGACCAACATAAATGGTTTCAAGAAAATGGAGAACAGGGTCCATTTGAAACCCTTCTTTGCATATACATTGAAGCTTATCCATGTGCCATAAATTCAAATACTTGAGTCGCGGCGTAATTTGAGTTTCCTTTTTTTCCGTACTTATGAGTTGTTCACATTGAAATATCTCCCGGAAGGAACTATATTGGACTAATAGGGTTTCTAAATTAGGAACATTTTTCAAGAACCAATATGGAAAAGTAGCTTCTTCATTGTAACATTCGCTCACACCAATGAATTTGAGTTTGTTGAAGTGAATCTCAGAATATTGGCTATGCAATATCATGTCAAAATATTTAATATTCATGCTCAATCTCTCCACATTGTTAAGAACCTGTTACAAAACCTAAATTAGAATTAAAGAAATCTATATTTTCCTTCTCTGTTTTTCAAAGAATTAATACTACCTCCATTCTTTATTATAATATAGATCAAATACATCAAATTTTTAATAAATCTAAAAAGTGGATTGTCTCTTATAATAAAGGACGGCTGTAGTAATACATTAAAAGCAATTAATAGACAAGTGGAATAATTTGTCATAACATTAATAACACATTAAAACAAGGGGGCTTCTACGCTACATTCAACAATTTGAGTGTACCAATACACTAGTTTTTTAAATAAATAAATTAACGATTATTTTTATAAATTAAAATTTTATTTGCCAACTATTGTATTTTGGAGAGAATATTTGATAAGAAAAAACACAATCTTATTGTTTATAACTATTATACTAATTTTATATTTTTTTATTACAAAAAAACTTCAAACTTTATCTTTTTGACAATTTGTTTTGATGAATAATATTTAGTTGGCCTTGAGCCGGATACCGAATTTTCAAAAAAAAATAGTTATTATCATTTTTAAATGATAGGAAAAATATTTATTTCAAAATATACTCATTTATCTATTAATTTAAAAATTTAATGTTTACATTCAAATATTTGAATCAATATTTGTACATGTAAAATCTATATATATTTAGAGCAAGGACGATATATTTTGTGCTACACTTACCTCTTCAATCATGAAAAGAGGTTGATACATTGAGGTATTGAGCCCATCACTTTTGGGGCTTTCTTGGTGTTGAAAAGTCTTCATCTTAAATAACTCGATTTTTGGGCATTCGAACAAGTGGATCATTGTCAATGATTTACATTGTAGAGAATGGACTCCGGCGAAGAATCCCTTAAGTTTGGCCAAATTATGAAGTGTAATGGATATTAAATTAGGAAACACAAATTTAACTATCTCCTCTTCTGTTCCTTCCTCCTTGGCAACAATTTCTTCAATTCCAGATTCACATATTCTAAGACTTTCAATTTGCTTCATATCTCTAGCTATTGAAAGAGGAAAGACGGATTTCAATTTATCGCATTCCTCAATCGATACTTCACTTAAACTTTGAAACCGCATCTTGTAATGGGGGTCCTCCTTCCATATATGCTTCAGTTTTGGAAGATTAAACAGTTTTAATTTCTTCAATTGAGTAGAATTCTTCACAAGAAATTCACCTTTCAAATCAAAAACTGCTTCCAATGAATTACAATCTTTGATATCCAATTCCTCCAAATTCATTACCACTTCTAGCAAATTTGATTGGAAGAGCACCTCAGATAAAAAATCACATTTATGAACCACAAGATACTTCAGACTCCTAAATACATTCTTATGCTGAGGTTGACCGTACCATAATTCTTTCAACTCCGGATATTCAGACAGTTTTAAATGCTTAAAACTACCGAATGCCACCTGCCAAAACAATTGTATTCAGTTACTTCAAACAAAAGTAATTGATAATGTAGTTACAATATCTATATACATAGTAAAATTCTTTGCAATTTTATTACACAAGGGAAAATCATGATATTGTTACAACAACAACCAAGCCTTATCCCACTAAGTGGGGTCGGCTACATGAATCGAACGGCGCCATAGAGTTCTGTCAAAAACCATGATACTGTTACACAAGAAACAAATTGGAAAATCAAACATACCTTTTCTTCAAATATGTTCTTTATTGTATCATTTAGGTTTCCCTTCAAAAGCCATTCATCCTTTTCTGCAATTTTAACTTTTCGGAGATTTGGTGTACTAGTGTTTCCATCTGAAAAAATCTTCATGCGAGGACAGTCCCTCACAAATACTGTCTTCAACAAAGGAAACTTCATGAAGCACTTGCTAGAACAAAATTTGTTAAGGCTTGGCAAACAATCCAACATCAATAATTGTAAACGAATTAATGCAATGTCGGCATTGTCCTCTCCGGTAATTATTTCTTCAAGTGAATTACAGTCTTTAACCTTCAGCGAAGTGAGCTTGTCCAAACTTTGTGCTGTAGGAAATGTAATTAACTTTTTTAACCCATTGCAACCTGTTATCTCCAGATATTCCAAATGATTAAAGGTGACGGAGGAAGGCAATAAACTTATAAGACTAGAACAGTTAAGAACCCATAAATGTTCAAGGAATGCAAGAACTGGATCAATTTGGAATCCTTCCTGACATATATGTTGAAGTTTAGGTAATCCATTCAATGTGAGTTTTTTGAGCCGAGTATAAGTCTTCTCACTTATTTGTTCTTCATCTTGAAATATTTTGATGAAACAACTCCATTCAACCAATAGTGTTTCAAGAGTGTGCACGTTTTGAAGAAACCAATAAGGAAACTTAGCACTTTCATTATTATAAGAGGACAGACCAAGAACTTTCATTTTAGTGAATAGGGTACTTGAGTTTTGGGCTTGCCATACCACATTAGCTTCCTTAAGATCTATTCTCAACTCCTCCAAATTTGGAATCACCTAAAACACATAAGAAACAATTTAAAAGAATTTAAACATTTAATATTTACTCAAAAAGTAATTAGTATTGACTCAAATTTGCGTTTTATATGTTTTACATTGCCTCTATACATTTTCCAATTTTGTCTCCCATACGTTATTAAATTTTAATGATGTTTTACGCTATCCAATTCATATGTGTAAATTGTCTGGTGTAGAGTTGTTCTATTTTAAATATAGAACATTTAATATTTATCTTATTTTTTATTTTAAATATAATGATTTAGACGGGTCTTAAATAGTTCCAAATTTGACAATTTGTTGGGTTTTAACTTTCAAATGTGAGTGGTTAAGTCTCACATCACATTCTAATGAAAATAATATAGGATATATAAGGGAGGTGACCCATATACCTAATGCCCCTCCCTCTCTTGCGGTCCTTGAGCATTGGCATGTTGCTACTCCCTATACTCCCCCGGACTCACCCAACAAAATTAAAACTGCTATGATTA
Organism: Trifolium dubium; assembly: GCA_951804385.1. Classification (NCBI taxonomy): domain Eukaryota; kingdom Viridiplantae; phylum Streptophyta; class Magnoliopsida; order Fabales; family Fabaceae; genus Trifolium; species Trifolium dubium. The sequence goes on from OX638064.1 coordinate 8,043,583, forward strand.
TCATATGTTGTGTATATTTAAATAATAACACAGTCCTACAACTTGATCTAAAAAAACATAGCCCAACAAATATATTGTTTTAAGGAGAAAGTTAAGAAACTTAAAAAAGTAATTTTTGCATCAAAAGTTGTGTATTCTACTTCATAAAAGTCAAAATATTACTATTTTCAATAAATTTTTTCTACTTTTGGATTCTTAACAAGACCCTTGTTTTAATGCACATTAATATATGTAAATCTATATGATATGCATACCTCTTCAACAATGAAAAGTGAGTGTTGCAACAAATATGGGAGCTACAGTCACCATAGGTCCTGTCTCCTCTGCAACAATTTCCTTCATATTAGGACAGTTTTTTATATGAAGTTCTTTGAGATGTGAACAACGAGTGACTATAGAAAGTGGTAATAGATACTCCAAGCTTGCACAGTTTGTAAGTTTTACAGCAATAACAATTTGAAAGCTAAGAACATTGTGACGATGCCCACTCCAGATATTTTTCAGCTCCGGCAATCCATCTATAATAACTTTCAAATGTGTTGTATTCTCTACACTGTTATTTTCAATGAAACTGAATTGAAATATCTCTTCTACTAAAGCACAATGAGTAACCTCCAACATTTGAAGCTTATTATATGTGTTTTGCATTGAAGAAGGAAAAACCACCACAATTTTCTTACAATTGTTCACTTGCAACATCTTCGATGTTTCAAATTGTTGGTACCATATTGTCTTCAAGTTGTCCATGTCCTTCAATATGATGTTCTCTAATTTGATAAAATGAACCTATGTATTCATAAATAACATTATTATAAATAATTATTTAAATTCAAGTTTAAAATTAGTTGGAATGTTCCCAATGGTAGAATAACCATACATACCTCTTCAATTTCATTGTTATTCTCTTCTTTAGCTATTATCTCCTCCATCAAAGGACAATTACTTATTTCAAGGTGTTTGAGGTTCGTTAAACTTCCAATCATAGAAGACGAGAATAAGTACTTCAACTCGCCACAATTCTCCACAATCAAGCTAGTTAAGTTGCATATAGAATGATGATTGTCATCCCAAATTTTAGTCAAATTGAGAGAGCTCAATTTAAGCGTATCTAAATTGGGAAATGCAACCTACATAAAAACAAATTAACAGAAATCATATAATTGAGGTGACAAAAATATATATTTGGAGATGCATCACACATTCCAAAATTAATACAATATAAGGTTTGTCTATCAATTAATCTGTTTATACTCAATTGTTTATTTACTAAAAGTACCAATTTAATTATCTAAAGAAGCTTATGAATAAAATAACATACCTGAGCGTTGAACAATGGTGTTGAAACACAAGGCTCTGAACATTGATTTTTTTGGGCACTTGTGCAGAAGAAATTCTGAAGTGTCTCCAAATGTTCTAAAGTTAAAGAACGAAATAGAAAAACCTCAATTCTTTCATCTGCACTTGAATTGTTGTTTGCGAGCACTATCTCCTTCATAGAATTGCACTGACAAACTTCAATCTCAGAAAGGTGGGAAAGTTCATTAACCATTGTAAAGGAGAAAAGATATTTTAATTGAACACAATTTTTGACTTTTATAACTCTAAGACTTCCAAAAGAAGTAATTGAAAGTGGACCAAGACATATATGCTCCAAGTTTGCAAGATTATAAAGTTCTAGTGTTTCCAAGATGGGAAATGACACATGAATTTGATGATTCCTCTCCTGAGAGTCAACAATATGTTTCATGTTTGCATTATTTTGGACGTGGAGACATTTCAGCAACGGAAATCCTTCTCCGTTTAGTTGATAAACCACATTTTGAATTCCATCTACATCATCCAAGTACAAATTCTCAACACCTTTAATCAATGCTTTGATTCCATGCTCCAAATGTATGTTAGTACCAAGTTTGAGCATCAATGCTTTTGAGGTTCCATGCTTGATGTCAGACCATTCCCAAACATCACCGATAGCTATTTTATATCTTTCCAACTTCTCAAACACCAATTGCAAGTCCCTTGGCAACATCCAAGTCTCGCGAATTTGTAACTCTAGAGTTGTCAAGTTGGGTAGTTTTTGAATCTCAACAAGGCTTGCATTTCTATTTTGAACCGTTGAATTCACATCTCCCCAATTAATAGAGGTATTGCCTGTGTACAGCTCCTCCAAGTTAATCAAACTTGATATAATGTTGGGTGGGATTACCTCTATTCCTGAATTGGTCAAATCAAGCATTCTCAATTGAGTTAATTGCCCTATTTCACTTGGCAACTTGGTCATTGAAGAACCTAAAAGGCAAAGAGTTACTAAATTTTGCAAAGCTTTTATTTCAACCATATCCTCCAAAATGCAAAAATTCAAACACAATGTCTGAAGGTTGGTTAGGAACCGAAACGAAGAGGGTAATGAAGACAATTTCAGAAATGTTAAATCTAGGACTCTAAGGCTTCCCATACCCTCAAAAAAATTATCAAGGATTTCTAAAGAAAGATTCTCACTGGACAAATAGAAAAACTTAATGTTTGGACAATTTATCATTTGAAGATTCTCATGCATACTTGATTGGTTTCTTAGAACGACCTGTGTGCACAATAAAAAATCCTTGGTTGGACATTCCCTATCTGATTGTTTTCTTAAAAATACATATTTGTCCCTGCGTGCTATGGAGATAGCAAAATCGCGAACAAAGTCATGCATTTGGACATTTCCAACTGTTTTAACTTTATGCAAAAAACAAGTCGCCTCTAGAGTTTGGATTATTGTATAAAGTCTGTTTCTTGCGTCATCCAGAATACTGACATGCTTTAACATATCCAAACCCATTGCAACTTTCAGATAGTACAGTGTATTTTGACCTGGCATTACTCCAAAAAGCAAAAAGATATCCCTCATTTCATCAGTCTCCAGTGCATCGTAACTCAATTCCAAAGCAGAATAAGTTTTCGCTTCCATATCTGTATAATGATTACTTTGTAATTTTCTTAATGCATCTTTCCATGATTGAACATCCCTCTTATTTTTCATCGCACGGGCTACCATCACTACCATAAGAGGCAAACCTGCACATTTTTGAGCAACTTGATATGCTACATCTTTCAAATTGCTATCTTTAACCACATCACCAGCCATAAACTTAAACAAACTCCATGTCTCGTCATCAGTCATAAGTTCAATTTTGAAAGTGAAATCCTTTAAAACATCCATTTGCAACAACACATCTTGATTTCTAGATGTCATCAACAATTTGCAACCATTATGTTCATTACCAAATGGAATTCCAACTTTCTCCAAATCAAGCAAGGTCCATATATCATCTAGAATGATGAGGATATTTGTCTCCATCTTTATTCTTTTTTTAAGACGATCTGCTCTGCCAAGAATAGTCTCCTCTTCGAATCGTAGACCCAATAAATCTGCAATCTCCCCTTGAATTCTTTTGATGTCTGGAACTTTCGTTACACTGGTCTTAACAACTGCATCAAACAATTTGAGTTGCTTAGATATTTCAAAAACTTCCCCCACCAGAGTAGTCTTGCCTACCCCTCCCAATCCATAGACCCCAATGTTGCATGAATTACGGTGTGATAGAGCGTTCATAATCTTCTCTTTAATTGACTCCCTTGTCTCGTAATTATCACCAGCTCTTGTTGAAGACGACGAGGCTTTTCCATCTTGGACGGGAAGGTAACCAACTCGGTCAAATTTCCCTTTTCTTTGAACTTCAATAATAGCTTCTACAATTTTTGTGGACTTCCTACTTAGTTGATGACGCGAAATCAAATTGGGGAGCGGCCATGCTGAGCACCTAGCATTGGCACGACGAGGATCATTTTGAAGCTGTTTTGCCTTTTCAATGACCTCATCCACTGTCTTCAACCAGTTCATCACATCATTTTCAATATTTTCACCGTTTCTCGTTGCTTTTTCAACCGAATGGATGATTCTTTCTTTTGCAGCCTCAAGTTCTTTAACATCATCCGCTAACATACTCAAATTGGCTTTGTAGAATATTAAGTAACTTGCTTGGCGTCCAATAGGCTTAACAGTATAATCTACTACTGTTCCAACAATAGAAGTTATAATTTCCATTGATTATGTTTTCTTCTTCGCTTCCTTGTGACTTGAGTTAGCCTGAAAGTGAAAGTAAAAGATATTGTTTTCAATGAGCGAAACGAAAACAAAGGAAATATTTGGAAAGGTGAGAACATCATCAAATTACTGTTATCTTTGACAAACAAATGGAACAACTGCTATTTGTTTTTTCCATGTTACATAATTACATATTTTTGCTCAAATTTTGCAAAACTCCGATCGGGATATGTAATTATAAAGTCTAAGGAAATGATTAAAGTAAAAAAAAGAGTATTTTTTGTTTCCTTGATTCATTTATTTTTCAAACAAGTTGGCAATGATATATTTATATCCCGGTAAAGAGATCAAATTTTAGTCTTAGGGTCTGTTTGGCAAGACATGTAAATGAGCTTAAAGCTTATAGTACTACCCTTTTAAAAAAAAGTCTAGTCGCTCATCGTATGAACTTAGAAGTTATTATTACTCCCTCCGTACCAAAATATATGTCGTTTTGAGAAAAAAATTTGTACCACAATATATGTCGTTTTACATTACCAATGAAGCATTTAATGCACTTTTTTCTCTTATACCCTTAATTAATTATTTCTCTTTCTTCTTTTAATTCTATAATTTATCTTTCTCATACCATTAATGAAGGATAATTTTGTAAATTAACCCATAATTTATCTTTTCCATACAACAATGATTACATTTCTTAATTTGTGTGATATGGTCAAAACGACATATATTTTAGTACGGAGGGAGTATTATTTTTAGTTGAATTACTTCTTTTTTTTTCTTTCATGTAACCAAAACAAAAGTAGACATTAAAACATGCGGAAAATAATGAAGAGTTTAGAGTCTTAATAATTACCTGTATTAGGAACAACAATGAACGGAACAATTGGTGCTGGTGACTGAATGCAAAATGGGTTCCAAAAGCAGAAACTAGAAATTAACAATCTGCAAAACAACAGCAACAATTGGTGCTATTAGGACAACATTTCATAAAATAAATTAAGAAGAAACAAATAATGCATTGATGCATGCATTACCTCTAAGTGAAGCGTTGAAATTTTTTTGGGTTTTTTTTTGTTTTTTGATATGAATGGGTAGTAAATAACAAAAATCTGAAAACCAAATTAAAAGAAAGAAAGACACAGCAAAAGGTTGAAGACACAACAATTCAAGTGCAAAAGAGATTAACAGAAAATTGATTAAGCTGAGACTGAAGAAACAAAAGAGAGACAGTGGGAATCTGAATATAATCATAATTATTATTTATTTTCAAGTGGCTCTTTTATTTTACTAATTTTCTTTTCATGGGGAAGATCAAAGATGTTACTACTTTTGATTTGATGGAGAAACTACTCACGTGACTCTACCTAGGAGAAATGTTTAACCCTTTATTTTTTTCGGAATAAAATAGTAGTATAGGACTATAGGCATCTTTTCCAATGAAGCAAAAAAAAAAGTATAGGACTATAGGCAACGGCTATTTCAAGAGAGTGTCATGAAACTAGTGGTATAAGAATTGAAATAAATTAAATATTATGTATATATGCAAAATAATTACATTAAATGTGAGCAGGTAATAAGCCGCGTCGTTATTTTTTTTTTGGATGACAAAATTAATCTTTTGAAAAATTACATCTTAAGACCTAGGTGACATTATATTATTATGCATGAGTTTTTAAACTATTTTTAAAATATTCACGGCCTCTAGTGCCAGGAACTCAAAAGTGTCAAAACCAAAAAGTTTAAACACATGTTGATTGTCAGAACACGCTCTCTCATGTTTGAGCACTTTATTTGAAGCAGTTTTGAGAGCTGTCTGTCCTATAATAAAATTCTCACTTGTCAATTCAACAAGTGGATAAACTCCAGTCAGGTCCACGCATGCATGTTTCCCTCATATCCATCCGTACACCAAAACATCAGCGACCTCAACTTAGATTTCCCCTCTAGTGGGTCAAACAATAAGTTGACAGTCGCCTCTTTATTCACAGACACTTATGCGCACTTAAAAACATCAAACAGAACATCTCGAACAAGGTCATGTCTGTATTTGAAGCCTGGAAGCTCTCGACAATGAACTATTTGCTCCTGAAATCTATCCAGACACACCTTACGACAAACAGGACACACCTCATCAAGAGGAAATAAGAGAATCAGAATAGTGCGATACTCGACCGGGGTCATATATTGACCTAACCCATCGATACGAATAGTTAGAAGAAAATCCTAAACATGAGTGACCTGAAAACATCCGAACACTATTTTTTGTCTGGTGGTCAACTAAAAAGTAACTTACATATCTTGAAATAATAAAGATAGAGTAGTGGTACTTAGTACTACTCACGTGACTTTGCTAACTAAAATATAAAATGATCTTGTTTCTCAATTACTCAAATCTCCCAAAGTAAAATACTTAAGGAATGTATGTATTCTGGGACATTTTTTAAACACGTTAAATTAAATTTTAAGTAGTATAATTTTGGCCAAATTTGATTCTTTTAAGTTTTTAGTTTATATTACATTTTATGTTTTTTTCGTAATACATTGATTTTTTAAATTTTCAATTTATATCACATAAGTCTTTTAAGTTTTTTTTGGTATCACATAAGCTCTCTATGTTTAAAATGTAACACATAAATCATTTCAAGTTATACTCATTGTGTTATACAAATTTTTTTTTAAAGAATCTATGTGTTATTGTTTTAAAACTTAAAGGATTTATGTGTTACAAAAAAAACATAAAGGACATATGTGGTATGTGGTACAAACTGAAAAATTAAAGGACCTATGTGTAGGGATGGCAACGGGTAGAGTCGGACGGGAGTTTGACACTACCCAAGCCCGAAGCCGAAATGGACACCCGAACCCAAATAAAAATCGGGTGGTAAAATATCACCCAAACTCGTTGGGTTCAGGTTTTTTCCACCCGAACTTACAATAACAAAAATAAAAGAAAATGACAAATTCAACGAAATTACGGTCTACAACATGTTAACATTGTTTTCAACATTAAAATAAGGATGAAAAATAGTCTACAACATTAAATTAAAATAGTCTACAATATACTAATGTAAGAGAGATAATTATATAATTTAATATAAAACGGATGTGGTTTTGGGTTTCGGGTGTGGGTTTAACACTACCCAAACTCAATAAATCAGGTGTCACCCGAACCCAGTCAACTCGGGTTCGCGAAAACTTAAAGGAGTCGTAGATGCATTTAGCCTTTAATTTTTATTAAAATGTGTAAGGTCAATGTATTGAAAATTATTGTGTTTATTTGTTTTACTAAATTTTTTCTTTAAATAGAATGTTTAAGTAGTGTTTAGGGGGACTCGTTTGTAAGATTCATAAAGTGAATGATTTGGACCATAATATTTTTTATATAGAGACTAAAACCAAAAATTCATACAGAGGCAAAAATGATATTTAAGTCATCTTTTTATATATTATGTGATGTCTCTATCAATTAAACTAACTTGTTAGGTATTTTCACATATGCACATGTAATATGGAAAAAATTTAATTTACCTCATGTAATTTATGTTTTACTAATTCCTCTTGCAATGTCAAGATAACAATCCACACATATTTTAAAAGTTTTGACAAAAGAGATAAAGAAGAATATTTTGGGTAAGCATCGTAGATCTGTATAATGCGAGATTGTGTTGCCAAGCAATCTATTGTATCTTTTTAATCTTTCCATTGTTAATTGTTACTCCCTCCGTCCCATTATATAAGCACTTTTACTATAAAAATCTAGTCCCAAAATATATACCCTTTAGTTTTCCATTGATTATGTTTTCTTCTCCTCTTCCTTGTGACTTGAGTTAGCCTGAAAGTGAAAGTAAAAGATACTGTTTTCAATGAGGGAAACAGAAACAATATGGACTTATAAGCTATATGCAGCTGAGTTAGTTCTACTGCACAAAGCAATACTAATTTATTGGGGCAAGACCTAAACTTATTATTATTATTATTATTATTATTATTATTATTATTATTATTCGGCTAAACTAGTCTTTTGGTCCATTAACTAAATTGTTGGTTTCATTTTAGTCTCTTAACTATACTTCCGTTAGTCATAAAAGTTCCGTCCGTCAAATTTATTTATTTTTTGTTTTTTTGAATTGGCAAATTTTATTAAGATAAAAACTCAAGTACAAGAAGTGTACAAAGTAAAGAACAACACAAGGCCACAAACCGGCCTACAAACAAAATACAAACTTACAATCACACCCCATCACCAAAGAAATTTAACTTTTTTTTGACAAGCCAACCTTTTTAATTTGTATGAACTTCACATTGAAAAATTAAATTAACTAAATATTTTACTCTTTAAATATTTAAAACGAAACTCTATTTTTAACATAACAAATATTCAATACATCTGTCAAAATTAAATAAATTGAATATATTATAATTTTAACTTTTTTTTTTGTACTCTCATATTATAATTTTTACTTCAAAAACAAAATAAATAAATAAAACTAAATAAACCGAATACAACATACTTTGCATATTTTTAAAATTTCTCCCATTTTTAAGATAGGAACAATCAATATAATAAAATATCTTTTTTAAGATAACAAATATCCAACATTATTTTGGTCAAAAAAAAAAATATCAAACATTTTTAATAATTACATTTTAAAAATAATAATAAAAAATATTTTTCATTTAGCAAAATATTATACTTATCACAATTATTTTTAATCCAACATTATATACTTATCACAATTATTATTTTTTATTTATAAAAATATTTTAATTATATAATTTAATCGAAACCGCACAATGCGCGAGTTTATTTCTAGTGTATTATAAAACTAGTATGAGATCCGTGTTGTCGAGGGGTTTGAGAAAGAGTGAATTTCGCATAAGTAGCGTTATGTCGGCAAGTAAGAAAAAGTTTATAGAGAGATGTGACCTCATTTCAAGAAGAACTGTATTTATTAATCGTTATTGAATGCATATAAAGTTAAGGGATCAAAAGAGTAATTGAGTCAAATATAGGGTGCATTTGTTTAAGATTAAAAAAAATAGATTTTTTAAAAAGTAGATTTATTTTGTAGAGATTTTGAAAAAAATCTAAAGTTGTTTTCTGTTTGTTTAAAATTATAAAAATCATTTTTGAGAGTAAACACATGGATCTTGTTTTTAAAAAAAATAGATTTTGAGAAAATCAGTTGAAAATAGCTTTTCATTTTGGACTCAAAAATGATTTTTTTTTAACAAAATGTTTTTTATGAAAATCTGAAACAAACACATCAAAAATGAAAAACGTGATTTTTTTATAAAAAAAATAGATTTTTTCTAAAAAAATCACTAACAAACGCACCCATAATAAGAAAGATTTAAGTCCTTCCAAGTTATCCTCTGATATTTAAAAATAGGACCTAGATATTACAAATTATAAACTTAAATGACTTATGGATGCATTTAGCCATAAATCTAAATTCAAGAAGACCAGGCCTATTACGATGATAAGCTTCAAAGACATAAAAAAGAACATGATCCCTCCAAGTGAAACTAGAACCACTAATATAACACATTTCTTATTTCTAAAAGTTGTAAGATTGGCTACAACTAATTCTAAATTTTTCCCCTCCCATTTACAGCATTTAATACTTCTGCATTTGTGCATATCTTATTGGTGCATTTAAATCTAATTTTTTTCCTCCCATTGCTCAATTTAAATTATAGTTATAAAAAAATAATAAGAATAATTAGTGCATAAACCAATTAATATATTTTGTTCTCTCTCACTCACATGTTTTGTGTTCTAAAGTTTTACTAACCAGTACTCTACACATTTCATCTCTCACTCTCTCTTGCTTCTTAGGTTCTAAAAAAAAATCATTCACCCAAGCAAACAAAAACTAACCTTCAATTATAAAATTTTCTTTGTTCAAATTTTTTTTATGATATATTAATTTTTCTTTGTTAAATTATTAATTTCTTCATGATCTATTACTATTTCAAAGTTATATTATTAGTTTTGCAGACTCAATATCAATGAATGAGAAATAATGATGGTTTTGATCTCTTGGTTTTGTTTGCTTCTCAATTATAAATGATAAAATATAAATTTTGCATCTCAACTATCACACAATAATAGCTACTAAAATTTTTTTGACGGAAAAAGTAGCAACTGATTTTTCTTTTATTTTAATTTTTAGAAGATAAATATTAATTATGTTTTTAAGTGCTAACTAAGTTATAACTTAAGAGTAAAATGGTACATGTTAGTGATTCAAATATTTTAGAATTTATAACTAAGACGTATAATTTATTTATGCTTACCTTTATTTCTATTTATTTTTTTTAATGAATATTTTAGAGCTTATATTTTCACTATTAATTATTATTATTTATTATATTTGATGTCATGCCATTTTTTTTAAAATTTATTACTATTTTTTAATTCAAAAAAACTATTACACATCATATATAAAATTATTTTTTGATATTTATATTCGTTTATAAAACTCGTGCATTGCACGGGTGAGAGTCTAGTATACTAGAATCACGTAGGATTCTAGATGGCATACATATTTAGATCCGGATTATATTAATATTACAACAAAGTTGTTCATTACATAGTACAAATATAATATGAAATTAATTCCAATACAACAATGGAAGTCTGAGAGATACCAATAAGTCATAACATAAATTCTCAATAAGTAACTAATACAAAATAAAAGTCTAAGCTTCGGGACTTTCTGCTGCACCAGCTACTATCTTACCTCTGGAGGCTTCAACCTGCTTATTTGAAAGAAAGAAAAATTGAAAGGCGTGGAATGAGTCTACAGTTCAACTAGCCTAGGGTGTTAACCCTAAGAACTAATTCTTTTACTATATTACTAAATCAATTAACTAGTATTGCTGATTAGGTTGTCCTATGATAAGTGTAGACTATAAATGGCAAACATCGTAAGACATAATTGAAACTTGCGCTCATCATTTTAAAATAGGTTCATCTGCGTTTAACATTCATTTTTCAAATTCCAGGAATAATGCACCAGTGCATCCCCATTCTTGCCCCTATTCATTATTGTTGGGTTTCCTAATTTTAGAAACAGAAAGTTAATTATATGTACTGGTGCATTTTAGTTCAAAATAATTTTTCCAAGCCTGGTATATTATGTACTGGTGCAACTGAGTTATGCACCGGTGCATCTTTGTTTAAAATTTCATTTTTCTAGACAGTGATAAAGATGTACTGGTTCATGTCTCACATGCTCTGGTGCATCTTCATGTTTTTTCAGAATTTTCTAAGTTTAAACCCAATATGTACGGGTTCATGAATCAATGGGTGTTAAATCCTTCTACAGTTATTCTAACATCCTAATCTAACTTTTATACAGATATGCGGCTTGGGAATGTCTTAATCTTATGTATATTATTATCAGCTCATTGGGAAAATTCTTTTCTAGAGTTGTCCAACTTTCTGATCTCCGTCTGTGACAGAGTTTAGTGTTCAAAAAGTGTTCGATTTGCATGTATACAAAATCAACTCTAACGTGGTCATACAACTATCCCGGAGGTGAGTTCTACCTAAGAACTCAACTGAACAATTTGGTTCGAACAGAATTTCGAGTTGGTACTAGAGTTTGAACTCTTGAACTTGACTTGAACTTCTACTTAAATTCTCAATTCTTCATCTTCTGGTTACCCTTACTGCAGTTCCATACTTTCATCAATTTTCTCTTTGAACTTAAGCTCAGATTCTGATATATGAATGGAAGGGTTTTGTTGGAGTGTGGCAGGGCGAGAGAGAAGAAGAAGAGAGAGGGAAGACAATATGCATATTGTTGGAGGGTTTCCTCTCTCATTTTCACTTAAATACACAAAAGCTAAACACTCATATTTTAGGTTGTTATGTTTCTAATATTGGTGTCTCCTTTGCTCTGGATGCTGAATTGATGGGAGCTATTTTAGCCATCGAAATTGCTTTTGATAAGGGTTGGCATCATCTATGGTTAGAAACTGATTCACAACTTGTTACTTTGGCTTTCAAGCAACCTCACATTATCCCGTGGCCTCTTCACAACAGATGGCAGAATTGCATGCATCTTCTTTCTCAAATGAATTTCAAAGTCACACACATTTTTAGAGAAGGGAATTGTTGTGCTGATAAATTAGCGAACATTGGTTTATCAATAAATAACTTCAACTGGTGGAATAGTTTGCCTAGCTCTATTTTGAATGATTTCAATCATAATAGACTAGGTTTACCTTTATATAGATTTTGTTGATGTTATTGCTTAAGTTTGACTTTGTATCTTATCTCTGCACTCTTTTTCCCTTCATCAAGGTTTTATCCCTTTGGGTTTTCCTTGGTAAGGTTTTTAATGAGGCAGAGAGATTGTTACACCTTGAGTTTTGGTCTAGTCCCCTCAAGGTTCCTTTGTATCTTTCTTTATTTTTTTTACTTTAATATATTTCACTAGGGTACTTTTTGGTGGCTTCTCGGGGGTGCCAACATAGTTGGGATGCCTTAGATGCTACCTTTGTACTCTTGAGGCCTTTATATAAAAAAAAAAACACTCATATTTCTAAGGCCAAATGCATTCCAAGGTCCTCTAAGTTTTGGGTTTGTATCAGATAAGTCATTTAAGTGTTTAACTAGAAAAATAATGGTGCAACAATTTAAAAGACCATGAATGTGCATTTGGCCTATTTTAATTTGCCACTGGCGGATTTAAAATCCCTTAACAATGATAAGTAATTGCTCCCTCACAGTCCTAAATCCAGTTAACAAAGGTAATAGGTGAAATTAAAATAGCGGGATGTTATAACTAAGTCCAAGAGAAACAATCCCCTTAGCACACCAATTATCTTCCATAAAAATGTGAGACACAACAAAGTACATATTCTTAATAAGATCTAAAGAAGTTGAGAATCATATTCTAACAAAGAAACTTTCAACACAAAACTCTCCTACTAAGAATATACAAAACACTTCACTATCAATTATCAAATGATATTGATAATAATTCTCCACGGATAAAAATTAATGTGTAAAAGAGAATAATTTCATGTTGCGTACCTTGCAAATTCTATGATATAATACGTGCACGCACAAACATAAATGAAAAAAAAACTAAGAGAGAAATAATTTAGTTATATCATTTAATTATTTTTTCTTTTAAATTTATATTTTCTACGAACATCTTTAATCATTTTCTCTAATAATTAATTTTTTTCATAATTAACAATGACAATAATGTGTACCTGTTCTATGAACAATTGTTCAATAGTTGCGTTAAGATCACCTTTCCATCTCTTATTTCCTTCTTCCACTTCAATTTTGGTCAGATATGGTGTTACTATGACTCCTGAGGAGAATATTTTCAATCGAGGGCACCCTCTAACAACGAAACGTTGGAAAGATGGGAACATGAATGCTTGTTTGTTATGGCAGAAGCTTCTAAAACTTGGCAAAGAAATAAATTTCATGTTTTCCAAGTTTTCAAATATGATGATGTTTTCTTCTGCTTTTTCTTCATCAATCTTCACAACATCCAACATCTTCTCACAATTGATTATTTTCAATTTTGTGAGTTGTACAAGAATTTTAGCTGTTGAAGATGTTAATAAATAAACAAGTTCATTGCAATTCTCCACTTTCAAATATGTTAAATTTGCAAAAGATGTTGACGATGGCAGCAAGCTTATCAAACTTGGACAATTCATTACAATTAACTTTTCGAGAAACTGTAGAACAGGATGATCCAATGGAATGTCTCCCTGCCATATGTGCTTGAGATTTTCCAATTCATAAAGAAACAATTTTTTTATTTGATTTGAAATTTGAATACTGAGATGACCAATGGTTGCTTTAGTAGGGAACAATGTTTCAAAAGAACTGTCACGCACTTGAAGTATTTCAAGTTTAGGAAATGTTGTATGGAAATCATTCAATAAAATAGTTGGAGTCTCATTGAAGCATTGCAAACGAAGGTATTTAACTTTATCAAAGATATTTCCTTGATTCAATATCCCCATCGCATCTCCGCCTTTTATTGCCAATTCCTCCAATTTGGGGCTCAACTGAAAAATTAAACATCCAAAATTAAATTAATACTACAAATTTATGACACGGACAAATAAAAAAAAGGTATGGTGGGATTTACCTTTTCAATAGGAAATAGAGCTTGTTGATAAAGCATATCTAGACCGGTGAATGAAAAAATTCTTAAACCTTCGCAACGGTATGTATTAAAAATCTTCAAGGACGGACACTCTAAAGCATGCTTTCCCCGATAGAAGTTCTTGAGGTTTCTCAATCGACGTAGTGCCAATGTGTTCAGTTGCGGAAAATTAAAATTGATTTCCATTGATCCTTGTTTCATTTCTACAATTTCCTCAACTCCACAAGACGTTATATCAAGCATTTCAAGATGCCCAAGATCTTTGCATAGTGACAATGGAAAGATATATGACAAGCTTTGGCACGTAGAAACGTCGACTTTACATAAGTTTTCAAAGCTGATAACTTCATAAGGATCCTCATTCCAGATGTGCTTCAATTTTGGTAAACTGGATAAAGTCAATCTTTTCAACTGAGAGATTTGTTTTATCAATATTTCTCTAGACTTCATACTTTTCACATCAAACACTGCTTCTAATGAATCACATTCTGTTACTTTTAAATCTTCCAATCCGTGCAGCGCTTGCATTACATGTGATGGTAAAAGTACATGCGATAAAAAATCGCATCTTTGCACTACCAGGGATTTCAGATTAGAAAACACATCTTGATTAAGTTGGCCATACCACAAATCTTTTAGCTCAGGGTAGTCGGATAAGGCTAAACAGTTAAAATTACGAAATGCAACCTGTTAAACCAAAGAAATACTTAATCATGTTTAATAATATTGTAATCTAAAATTTCCCGCCTTTACAAGGATCATGATCTAGAATTCCAGATAGATAGTCTTAACCTAACCTAACCGAACTGAAAGAAAACAAATAAATTGGTGGATAAATTAAATTAAAGCATACCTTGTCATCAAACAATTTCTTTAGCGTTCCGTCAAGGTCATCCTCCCAATGATGTTCTTCATAAATTTGTACATTTTGAAGAATTGCGGTGTTTGTCACGCCTGAAGAAAAATGTTCCATTCGAGGACATTCTTTGACAACTACAACTTCGAGCGACGGAAACATAATGGGGCATGGGCATGAGCAAAAGAGACAGAGCTTTGGTAAAGAAATTAGTTCAAGAGATTTTAAACTGCAAAATTCAATCTTGTTCATCTCATCTTCTTCTTCTTTACCGTTGATTATATCCTGAAGCGAATTACACATTTCAATCTTCATGGTTGTGAGTTTGACAAGACTCTTTGCTGTTGAGTACGTTATCAAATCTATCAAACCATTACAGTTTATTACCTCCAATACGGTCAAGTAATAAAAGGTAACAGAAGAAGGCACCAAATTCTTTAGACTGGAACAATGACCAACATAAATAGTTTCAAGATAATGTAGAATGGGGTCCATTTGAAATCCGTCTTTGCATATACATTGAAGCTTATCCATGAACAGTAAACTCCAATCTCTGAGTCGTGGGGTAATTTGAGTTTCCTTTTCTTCCGTACTTATGAGTTGTTCACATTGAAATATCTCACGGAAGGAACTCCATTGGACAAATAGGGTTGTTAAATTAGGAACATTTTTCAAGAACCAATATGGAAAAGTAGCTTCTTCATTGTAATATTCGCTCACACCAATGTGTTTGACTTTGTTGAATTGAATCTCAGAATATTGGCTATGCAATATCATGTCAAAATATTTAATATTCATGCCCAATGTCTCCACATTGTTAAGAACCTGTTACAAAACCTAAATTAGAACTAAAGAAATCTATATTTTCCTTCTCTGTTGTTAAAACAAGTAATACTACCTTCATTCCTTTTTAGTTTTTTTAAGGAAACTAAAAATTGTATTGTCTCTTATAATAAGGAACGAAGGAAGTAATACATTAAAAGCAATTTATAGACAAGTTGAATAACTTGTCTATAACATTAATAACACATTAAAACAAGGGGGCTTCTATGGTACATTAAACAATTTGAGTGTATTGGTACACTCGTTTTTAATTTAATAAATTAACGATTATTTTTATGAATTAAAAAGTTATTTGTCAACTTGTATTTTGGAGAAAATAATATGACAAGAAAAAACACAATTTCGTTGTTTATAAGTATTATACTAATTTTTATTTGAATCACTATATGTACATGTAAAATTTGTATTTAGAGTAAGGACCATATATTTTGTGGTACACTTACCTCTTCAATCATGAAAAGAGGTTGATGCATTGAGGTATTGAGCCCTTCACTTATGGGGCTTTCTTGGGTTTGCAAAGTATCCGTCTTAAATATCTCAATTTTTGGGCATCCGAACAAGTCGATACTTGTCAATGATTTACATTGAAGAGAATGGACTCCGGCAAAGAATGTCTTAAGTTCGGGCAAATTATGAAGTGTAATGGATATTAAATTAGGAAACACAAATTTAACTATCTCCTCTTCTGTTCCTTCCTCCTTGGCAACAATTTCTTCAATTCCAGAATCATATAATTTAAGACTTTCAAGTTGCGTCATATCTCTAGCTATTGAAAGAGGAAAGACGGTTTTCAAGCTATTGCATTCCTCAACAGATACTTCACTTAAACTTTGAAACCGCATTGTGCAATGGGGATCCTCCTTCCATATATGCTTCAGATTTGGAAGATTAAACAGTTTTAAATTCTTCAATTGAGTAGAATTCTTCACAAGAAATTCACCTTTCAAATCAAAAACTGCTTCTAATGAATTACAATCTTCGATATCCAATTCTTCCAAGTTCATTACCACTTCTAGCAAATTTGATTGAAAGAGCACCTCAGATAAAAAATCACATTTATGAACCACAAGATACTTCAGACTCCTAAATACATTCTTATGCTGAGGTTGACCATACCATAATTCTTTCAACTCCGGATATTCAGACAGTTTTAAATGCTTAAAACTACCAAATGCCACCTGCCAAAACAATTGTATTTAGTTACCAAATCTATATACATAATAAAATTCTTTGGCTCTTTGCAATTTTAAACACAATACATTTCACATTTCAAATCTATATACATAGCATAACTCATCCATGCTGCATAAAGAAGAACTCAAGTACTTTCTAATGATTCTAGCTGATATCACTTTTGTTATATACTTTTAAAATCACTAAGTAGTTATCCCACCAAGTAGGGTCACCTAGATGAATCGAACGGAGTCATATTGTTCTATCAAAAACCATGATACTGTTGCACAAGAAACAAATTGGTAAATCAAACATACCTTTTCTTCAAATATGTTGTTTATTGTATCATTTAGGTTTCCCTTCAAAAGCCATTCATCCTTTTCTGTAATTTTAACTTTTCGAAGATTTGGTGTACTTGTATTTCCCTCTGAAAAAACCTTCATGCGAGGACAGTCCCTCACAACTACTGTCTTCAACAATGGAAATTTCAAGAAGCACTTGCTAGAACAAAATTTGTTGAGGCTTGGCAAACAATCCAACATCAATAATTCTAAACGATTTAATGCAATGCCGGCATTTTCCTCTCCAGTAATTATTTCTTCAAGTGAATTACAGTTTTTTACCTTCAGCGAAGTGAGCTTGTCCAAACTTTGTGCAGTAGGAAATGTAATTAGCTTTTTTAACCCATTGCAACCCCTTATCTCCAGATATTCCAAATGATTAAGGGTGACGGATGACGGCAATAAACTTATCAGACTAGAACAGTTAAGAACCCATAAGCGTTCAAGGAACACAAGAACTGGATCAATTTGGAATCCTTCCTCGCATATATGTTGAAGTTTATGTAATCTATTCAATGTGAGCTTTTTGAGCCGAGTGTAAGTCTTCTCACTTATTTGTCCTTCATCTTGAAATATTTTCTTGAAGCAACTCAATTCAATAAATAGTGATTCAAGAGTGTTCACGTTTTGAAGAAACCAATAAGGAAATGTAGCACTTTCATTATTATAAGAGGTCAGACCAAGAACTTTCAATTTAGTGAATAGGGCACTTGAGTTTTGGGCTTGCAATACCACACTAGCTTCCTTTAGATCTATTTTCAACTCCTCCAAATTTGGAATCACCTAAAACACATAAGAAACAATTTAGAAAATTTAAACATTTAATATTGACTTAAAAAGTAATTACTATTGACTCAAATTTGCATTTTATATGTTTTCCATTGCCTATTCACATACCCTATTCATCTTTAAATCTAATGATGTTTTACACCATCTAAATTGTCTAGTGCAGAGTTGTTCAATTTTAAACATAAAACTTTTTGATTTTATCTTATTCTTTTACTCGTTTTAGACAGTCTTAAACAGTTCAAAATTTGACAATTTGTTGTGTTTCAAGTGTTTGTGTTTAAGTTCTACATCGACTATGAATGAGAATAATGTTGGATATATAAGAGAGGTGACTCAAATACCTAATGTCTTAAGGTTTTGGATGGAGATGTGGCGTCTCTCTCGTGGTCCTGGAGTATTGGCTCATTGCTTTTCCCAATGTTCCCCCGGATTTCCTAACAGGTGGTATCAGAGTCGTGGTTTGGTGTGGTGGGGGAACAGGAATGGATCTTGGTATTGGATCAACTATCGATTATAAATGAGAATAATGTTGGATATATAAGAAAGGTAACCCATATACCTAATGCTTTAAGGTTTTGGGTGGAGATGTGGCATCTTCCTCTCTTGTGTTCTTGGAGTATTGTCATATTCTTTCTCCCAACGGACTCCCCCAAAAAGTGGTATAATAGTCGTGGTTCAGCTTGGTGGGGGAGTGGGAGTGGATCTTGTTCCTGGTATTGGATCAACTATAGGATGTGGAAACTCACATTTTGGGTGAGATTGTTGTGTTTCAAGTGTGAGTAGTTAAGTCTCACATCAACGCACACTTGGGGGGAGTTTGTTGGGTTTCAAATGTGAGAAGTTAAGTTTCACTTCAACTATGAATGAGAATAATGTTGGATATATAACTTGTGGTCCTTTAGCATTGGCCCGTTGCTACTCCCGACACTCCCCCGGACTCCCCAACACAACTGAATACTGCTATAATTATCATGTGTATATTTTTAAATGATAACACTCATGTAAATATATTGTTTTAATGCAAATTAATATATGTAAATCTATATGATATGCATACCTCTTCGATAATGAAAAGTGACTGTTGCGTTAAATCGGAGAGTTTGCCATCTTGAGAATTGGAGCTTCTTGTAGATAGAGTTCTATACAAATTCAACTTTGGACAGTCGAAAACATCAATTCTCTTCAAAGATGGACATGCTAGGGTATGCTTTTTAGCATAAAAAACCTCGAGTTTATCTAAGTGCCAAAGCAATAAACTGCTCAGTTGATTAAACTCAAATATGGGAGCTACAGTCACCATAGATTCTGTCTCCTCTGCCACAATTTCCTTCATATTTGGACAGTTTTTTATATCAAGTTCTTTGAGATGTGACCAACGAGTGACTATAGAAAGTGGTAATAGATACTCCAAGCTTGCACAGTTTGTAAGTCTTACAGCAATAACAATTTGAAAGCTAAGAACATTGTGACGATGCCCACTCCATATATTTTTCAGTTCCGGCAATCCATCTATAATAACTTTCAAATGTGTTGTATTCTCTACACTGCTGCTATTTTCATTGAAAGTGAATTGAAATATCTCTTCTACTAAACCACAATGAGTAACCTCCAACATCTCTAGCTTATTATATGTGTTTTGCATTGAAGAAGGAAAAACCACCACAATTTTCTTACAGTTGTTCACTTGCAACATCTTTGATGTTTCGAATTGTCGGTGCCATATTGTCTTCAAGTTGTCCATGTCCTTCAATATGATGTTCTCTAATTTGATAAAATGAACCTATGAATTCATAAATAACCAATTAAATTATTATAAATAATTATTTAAATTCAAGTTTAAAATTAGTTGGAATATTGTTCCCAATGGTAGAATTACCATACATACCTCTTCAATTTCATTGTTATTCTCTTCTTTAGCTATTATCTCCTCCATCAGAGGACAATTACTTATTTCAAGGTGTTTGAGGTTCTTAAAACTTCCAACCATAGAAGACGAGAATAAGTACTTCAACTCGCCACAATTCTCCACAATCAAGCTAGTTAAGTTGCTCATAGAATGATGATTGTCATCCCAAATTTTAGTCAAATTGAGAGAGCTCAATTTAAGGGTATCCAAAGTGGGAAATGCAACCTACAAAAAGACAAATAAACAAAAATCGTAATAGAGGTGACAAAGATATATATATTTGGAGATGCATTACACAATTGATCTGTTTATACTCAATTGTTTGTCTATCAATTAATTTGTTTATGCTCAATTGTTTATCTATCAATTAATTTGTTTATACTCAATAGTTTATTTATTAAATGTACCAATTTATCTATTATATCCTTTGTATCTAAAGAAGCTTAAGAATAAAATAACATACCTGAGCATTGAACAATGGTGTTGAAACACAAGGCTCTGAACATTGAAGTTTTTGCGCACTTGTGTAGAAGAAATTCTGAAGTGTCTCCAAATGTTCTAAAGTTAAAGAACGAAATAGAAAAACCTCAATTCTTTCATTTGCACTTGAATTGTTGTCTGCGAGCACTATCTCCTTCATAGAATTGCACTGACAAACTTCAATCTCAGAAAGGTGGGAAAGTTCATTAACCATTGTAAAGGAGAAAAGATATTTTAATTGAACACAATTTTTGACTTTTATAACACTAAGACTTCCAAAAGAAGTAATTGAAAGTGGACCAAGACATATATGCTCCAAGTTTGCAAGATTATGAAGTACTAGTGTTTCCAAGATGGGAAATGACGCATGAATTTGATGATTCCTCTCCTGAGAGTCAACAATATGTTTCATGTTTGCATTATTTTGGACATGGAGACATTTCAGCAACGGAAATCCTTCTCTGTTTAGTTCATAAACCACATTTTGAATTCCTTCTACATCATCCAAGTACAAATTCTCAACACCTTTAAGCAATGCTTTGATTCCGTACACCAAATGTATGTTAGTACCAAGTTTGAGCATCAATGTTTTTTGGGTTCCATCCTCAATGTCAGACCATTCCCAAACATCACCAACAGCTATTTTATATCTTTCCAACTTCCCAAACACCAATTGCAAGTCCATTGGCAACATCCAACTCTCGCGAATTTGTAACTCTAGAGTTGTCAAGTTGGGTAGTTTTCGAATCTCAACAAGGCTTGCGTTTCTATTTTGAACTGTTGAATTCACATCTCCCCAATTAATAGAGGTATTGCCCATGTACAACTCCTCCGATTTAATCAAACTTGATATAATGTTGGGTGGGATTACCTCTATTCCTGAATTGGTCAAATCAAGCATTCTCAATTGAGTTAATTGCCCTATTTCTCTTGGCAACTTGGTCATTGAAGAATAGGCAAGGCAAAGAGTTACTAAATTTTGCAAAGCTTTTATTTCAACCATATTTTCCAAAATGCAATAATTCAAACACAGTGTTTGAAGGTTGGTTAGGAACTGAAACGAAGTGGGTAATGAAGACAATTTCAGAGATGTTAAATCTAGGACTCTAAGGCTTTCCATACCCTCAAAAAAATTATCAAGAATTTCTAAAGAAAGATTCTCACTGGACAAGTAGAAAAACTTAATGTTTGGACAATCAATCATTTGAGGAAGCTCGTGCACATTTGATAGAATGACCTGCGTGCACATTGTTAAAAAATCATTCGTAGGACACTCCCCATCTGATTGTTTTCTTTGAAATACATATTTGTCCCTACGTGCTATGGAGATAGCAAAATCACGAACAATGTCATGCATTTGGATATTTCCACTTGTTTTAACTTCATGCAAAAAACAAGTTGCCTCTAGAGATTGGATTATTGTATAAAGTCTGTTTCTTGCTTCATCCACAGTACTAATATGCTTTAATATATCCAAACCCATTGCAACTTTCAGATAGTACAGTACACTTTCACCTGGCATCATTACTGCAAAAAGCAAAAAGATATCCCTCATTTCATCACTCTCCAGTGCATCGTAACTCAATTCAAAAGCAGAATAAGTTTTCGCTTCCATATCAGTATGATGATTACTTTGTAATTTTCTTAATGCATCTTTCCATGATTGAACATCCCTCTTATTTTTCATCGCACGGGCTACCATCACTACCATAAGAGGCAAACCTGCACATTTTTGAGCAACTTGATATGCTACATCTTTCAAATTGCTATCTTTAACCACGTCACCAGCCTTAAACTTAAACAAACTCCATGTCTCGTCATCAGTCATAAGTCCAATTTTGAAAGTTAAATCCTTTAAAACATCCATTTGCAACAACACATCTTGATTTCTAGATGTCATCAACAATTTGCAACCATTATGTTCATTACCAAATGGAATTCCAACTTTCTCCAAATCAAGCAAGGTCCATATATCATCTAGAATGATGAGGATATTTGTCTCCATCTTGATTCTTTTTTTAAGACGATCTGCTCTGCCAAGAATAGTCTCCTCTTCGAATCGTAGACCCAATAAATCTGCAATCTCCCCTTGAATTCTTTTGATGTCTGGAACTTTCGTTACACTGGTCTTAACAACTGCATCAAACAATTTGAGTTGCTTAGATATTTCAAAAACTTGCCCCACCAGAGTAGTCTTGCCTACCCCTCCCAATCCATAGACCCCAATGTTGCATGAATTACGGTGTGATAGAGCGTTCATAATCTTCTCTTTAATTGACTCCCTTGTCTCGTAATTATCACCAGCTCTTGTTGAAGACGACGAGGCTTTTCCATCTTGGACGGGAAGGTAACCAACTCGGTCAAATTTCCCTTTTCTTTGAACTTCAATAATAGCTTCTACAATTTTTGTGGCCTTCCTACTTAGTTGATGACGCGAAATCAAATTGGGGAGCGGCCATGCTGAGCACCTAGCATTGGCACGACGAGGATCATTTTGAAGCTGTTTTGCCTCTTCAATGACCTCATCCACTGTCTTCAACCAGTTCATCACATCATTTTCAATATTTTCACCGTTTCTCGTTGCTTTTTCAACCGAATGGATGATTCTTTCTTTTGCAGCCTCAAGTTCTTTAACATCATCCGCTAACATACTCAAATTGGCTTTGTAGAATATTAAGTAACTTGCTTGGCGTCCAATAGGCTTAACAGTATATTCTACTACTGTTCCAACAATAGAAGTTATAATTTCCATTGATTATGTTTTCTTCTTCGCTTCCTTGTGACTTGAGTTAGCCTAAAAGTGAAAGTAAAAGATATTGTTTTCAATGAGCGAAACGAAAACAAAGGAAATATTTGGAAAGGTGAGAACATCATCAAATTACTGTTATCTTTGACAAATAAAGTCTAGTGGCTCATCGTATGAACTTAGAAGTTATTATTATTATTTTTAGTTGAATTACTTCTTTTTTTTTCTTTCATGTAACCAAAACAAAAGTAGACATTAAAACATGGGGAAAACAATGAAGAGTTAAGACTCTTAATAATTACCTGTATTAGGAACAACAATGAACGGAACAATTGGTGCTGTTGACTGAATGCAGAAATGGGTTCCAAAAGCAGAAACTAGAAATTAACAATCTGCAAAACAACAGCAACAATTGGTGCTATTAGGACAACATTTCATAAAATAAATTAAGAAGAAACAAATAATGCATTGATGCATGCATACCTCTAAGTGAAGCGTTGAAATTTTTTTGGGTTTTTTTTGTTTTTTGATATGAATGGGTAGTAAATAACAAAAATCTGAAAACCAAATTAAAAGAAAGAAAGACACAGCAAAAGGTTGTTGAAGACACAAATAATCTTAAAAGCAGTAAGGTAACAGAAAATTGATTAAGCTGAGACTGAAGAAACAAAAGAGGCAACGGCTACCTAGGAGAAACTACTCACGTGACTCTACCTAGGAGAAACTACTCACGTGACTCTACCTAGGAGAAATTTTTAACCCTTTATTTTTTTCGGAATAAAATAGTACTATCAATTTTCCTAAATTATCCTTACTAAACTTAATGAAGTCACTAATTTGATGGACATATTGGTCATTTAGCTATTTAAAATTTTCAAAATCCAAAATTAGCTTTTCCATTATGACTATCATTACTACTACCTTATTTCAATGCTCCCTTCCAAGTCCCAATACACGGTAGTTAAAGGCATATACTATCTGTCTTGGACTAGTTGCTGTGTTTTTGAGAATTTACCTCTATGTATTACTCCTATTTTGAATAATGAAATGATATGAGTTTATGGTTGTCAAAAAAAAAAAGGCATATACTATCTATAAATAATTTTTCATCTATAGTAACTATTTAGTTCCTCCAGTAATCGACTTACTTGGATTTCTATTTACACATTTTATTAACAATTTCTACCCTGTAAAAATATTCTAAATTAGCATAACACTCCATCTTTCAGTTTTTTATTTGTTATTTTATTTGTTCCTAAATAATTGTTGTTTAAAATACACGTGTACTATTTATATAATTTATTTTGACTATATATTTCTATAAATATATAATATATAGCAAATAGTAACGCGCATATAAGATGTTATTTAATTTGTCTCGATGAATATATGAGGCAAATATAGAATTTTAGTAGTCATTAATTTTATTATAGTAGTAGTAGATGATTAAAGATATTAGTCATTAAAAATGTAGTAGTAGATGATTAAAGATATGCATTAATATACATGCAGTGATCAAATATGATAGTTGAAAAAAACACAGAGGGAGTATTCATTACTCCCTCCGTCTCATTTTAAGTGTCACAGTTGACCAAATCACACACTTTAAAAAAAGTGTGTAAATGAAAGAAAGAGAATATGACTTTTACTAAAATACCCCCTCTTTTGATTGGTTGTAGACATTGGAATATTAAAAAGTAGATATTTTAGTTTACTTTTTTTCTCTCTTAATGATTATTTTAAGGGATAAAATAGGAAAAACTAATGTTATAAATAGTATAAAACACTTATTTTGGGACAAACAATTTTGACAAGTATGACACTTATTTTGAGATGGATGGAGTATCTTATACTTTAAGTATCAACATTTTCAATGTCTGTTTTATGCGAGTTCTCCCAATAAACAATTCTGAACCTACCTTTGGAATTCAAACCTTTGAAATTCCAATTTTTCCTTTTTATTAATTTATTTTGTTTTTTGGCATTTAAATTAAATCCGGTCAATTAAAAAAATATGATCAAGATGCCAAATGAAAATAAATACTCCCTCCGTCCCATTATATAAGCACCTTTACTACAAAAGTCTAGTCCCAAAATATAAGCCCCTTTAGTGCCAAATGATAAACTTTTTTTTTTGGTATTGGAAGGAAAACAATTCATTTTCTTTGTCTTGAATACAAGAAAAAGATTCATATTTGTTTTCTAAAAAATAATTATTCTCATAAATTAAATTAATTTCTATTCCCTTAGTCCCAAATTATAAGAGAAAAAAAAAATAAGACTTATTAAGAAAATCAAAATATGAGAATTTGAAATATAGTTTTGTGGGTTTCTCTTAAAATAAAGTGCATGGGAAAATGCAAAAGCAATTTTTATTGGTTGTTGTTTATTGAAAAAATGAGAGAGAGAACATTGGATGCACGTCGAATGTACAACATTGGATGCACGTCGAATTGATGATGTGAGCTGTTCAGAGGCTCTTTTATCCCTATTGTCATGTCTTCCATTTTTGCAGGGAGCCGGCCCTGCTACACCATCTAGTAATTGTTGTGCAGGAGCAAGTAATTTAAATCAAAAGGGAAACACATCTCAAATTCGGAGAAATGTATGTAATTGTCTGAAACCTGCTGCATCAAGATTTGGAGTTCATTCTAACAGATCAAAACAATTACCACACCTTTGTAACATTAATCTTTCAGTTTCATTTGATCCTAACACTGACTGCAATACGTAAGTTTTTTCTTCATATTTTCTAACTAACTCATACACACAAATAATATTTTCTAATATGTCAAATGTTAGTAGTTAATTGTTAATTTTTTAAATAGAATTAGTTGAAATCATGACTTCTTAATCACCTAAATGCATGTCCCTCCTTCAAACCACCAAACCAACTTATTATTCATTTGATAGTACAATTGTATTAAGTTCTATTTTTTTTTTTTTTTGTATAGGGTTCCATGATTCTACAATATGACGTGTATCAATCTTAAATGAATTTCGAAGATTTATCAAAATAATTATATATGTACAATTGTTGTGACAAGTGTGAGTAAGTTCCACATTGTTTAGAAAAGTGGAGGTTGAACACTTTATAAGTGGAAAGATCCATAAACCCATTGCCTTAAGGTTTTGGGTAAGAGTGTGGTGTCCAACACTTATATCGTTGTTCTTGAACCCAATGTGGATGATCCCCTGGCTGCTCCCTCGT
Organism: Trifolium dubium; assembly: GCA_951804385.1. Classification (NCBI taxonomy): domain Eukaryota; kingdom Viridiplantae; phylum Streptophyta; class Magnoliopsida; order Fabales; family Fabaceae; genus Trifolium; species Trifolium dubium. Next base: position 8,070,181 of record OX638064.1, read on the forward strand.
TGACCCAACAGTGGTATCAGAGCCGATGGTTAAAGACCGGGCTCCTTGTATCGAAAGTCCTCTTGACAAAGGTGGTCAAGCGGCGGGTCCCGTGTGCAGAGTGGCAACGGCAGTACAAGTATATATGGTTGGAGAAGCTTCCGCTTGAGGGGGAGCATAATGATATGAAGACTCACACTTGAGGAGGAGAATGTTGTGACAAGTGTGAGTAAGTCACACATTGCTTAGAAAAGTGGAGGTTGAACACTTTATAAGTGTAAGGATCCATAAACTCATTGCCTTAAGGTTTTGGGTAAGAGTGTGGTGTCCAACACTTATATCGTTGTTCTTGAACCCAATATAAATGATTCCCCGGCTGCCTCCTCGATGTCCCAACAACAATAAAAGAAGTGAAAAATTGTAACAACTTTTTATTGTCTGTTTTTACTCTTGAGGTGTTAGTTTGGTGAAAACATCTTAACATTATAATTTCATGGTACTTGATCTAAATATCCTCGCACGGTGACATTTTGTAAAATGGTTTTATTCCCAGATATGAATAACATAGTACCCCTTTTCAATTTACTGTTTTTTTTTTTTTTAATACATTGTTTAAGAAATTAAATTATAGAAAATAAAACTAAGAATAAATATGATTTAAATCTAAATGAGAAATGTAGCATCTCACTGTTTTAAATACACTTAATTGAATTGTTAATTTTTTTTTGCAACCAGAATAAAAAAATATATATTATCAATCTGACGTTCAAATTAAAAAGAGAATAAATTAGAGTAAAAGTAGATAATGAGTTGGACTATTGGTATTGGCATTGATCTATAGACTATAGTCCAGTACATGATTGAAATAATTTTAGGAAAACAAACTAGATAAAAAAAAATACTATGTTTTATGAAATTTTTGTTTCATTTTAAACTAGTTAAATAGACCCAATACAATCAACATTGTTTCATTTTTTTTTACATCGGAAAATAAACTAGTTAAATAGATCTAATTAATGTAATCAACTTTGTTTTTTTTGTTACAACTTACATGTTTATAGAAACTATTATTACTATCTCCGTTTTTTATTATAAGAGAAAATGTACTTTTTAGATTCATTTAAAAATTGATGTATCTAGTCTTTCTTATAGTTCAGATACATAAATTTTGAAGTGAAATGTCTCTTAGAATAAGGAACGGAGGTAGTATAAAACACAATGTCCAAACATTTAACCACTAGAACATCAAGTCTTGTAAAATAAAATAAAAAGAACAAGCCAACATGCATGATTATTAATACCATATCGATCATTGATTGAGATAATTCCAAGTTAAAGGTCTAAACACATGATTTGCCTCCGACTCTATGATCTCCAACTGCTCTTTCAAAAGGTGCATGTAAACAATCCAATCACCATTCCTTAAAGAGCTTGGCATTGGCATCACATAACCAGCTTCACCACCCCAAGGAAAATGGTAAGATGCAAACACAACTTTCCCCCACCCAAAATTCACTTTATCTTCCGGAAATCTTTGTCCGGAAGACACTACAAAAGTCGGTCCCTCGTTAGGGCTACCACAATAAATCTTAGCTAATCCAAGGACAGGTCGACTCGCTTCCACCCAATCGATGAGCCCTAAGAAGTGTTCCTTTGTTATTGCTACTGATACAAACTCACGGACCTCATCAACCACCCACCCTAACGGCTTATCGACTAACTCCTCCACCGGTTTCCTACCAAAGGGTATAGAAAGAACATTGCCAAAATATTGTTCCATCATTGCTTCTCTCCTTTCCTCATCACTACTATCATTGCCAAGTCTTCTTCTTCCATCAACCACTATACCCATTTTAGCAATGACCATTTTACTATTGTCCCTTATAGCTGCACGGGCAACCAATTTCCACAAGTAGGCAGAGAAAGACTCAAGCTTTGTAGGCATTGTGTTGCCATCATTGGCCGCGGCCGCGAGTGATTGCAAGCGTTGGAGCTCCTCTTTGGCGACTTGGTATATTCGACTATGTAGCGGCTTTGTAGCGGTTTTTGAAGGAGGGGGGAGTTTGGAAATGGGAATGTACATGTCGTCGATGGAAGGGGGGATAAAACCGGGATGGCGGGGGCTGAGGAGGGAGCGACGGAAACTTGGTTTGTTTGTTGTTATGGTTTTGGGCTTTATGGGCTTTGTTGGGTGGGCCATCTCGGCCCATGATACTAGAAACATGTTTGTTGAATAAGCATCTGCTATACGATGATCAAATGTGCATGCCACTATTATCCCACCACACTTTAATGAAGTTGCCTGCATAAAAAAATGATAGATTCAATTAAATTAAATCACTAAATTTCAATTATGCGCATGACATTTTATGCTTAGTGACCTTGGAATGATATTTCTTTTTCATTCTTTCATTAAAAAAATAATACTTTAACAAAAAGGTTTAACTATCTAAAAAGACTTTCAAAGATAAACTATTTTTCGAAAATTAATCTGAACGAAATAATTTTTTTGACAAATTTGAAGTAGTAAATATTTGAACAAATATTATAGTAAAACCCAAATTATTGGGTCCATCGAAAATCCAAACCATATGCATCTAATTTTTTTTGTAAAACCAACCTATTAATTAGGTAAGCTGTTGTGTACTAAACAACACATTGTTGGGTCTATATATCAACAAATCAGCACATTGTTACCCAACAACATTTGTATGAAATGGTAAAGAAACTCTTCTATTTTAACTAGAAATTTTAGGTTTAAGATATTTAATTCTAAGAATGCAACAATGTTAAATTTTTTAAAACGAGAGTTTGACTATCCTATATAATAAAGTTCTATTTAATTCGAGGGATTAGTTTAACAATTATGCGTAGAAGATACTCGATTCACATGCATAAACACATTGTTGACAGAACAATGCTCCAACAGTGCAATTCTAACATAAAAGATGTTATAGCTCAAAAAATAGTATAAATATACTTATATTTACATGTTTCAAAAGGATATTAAAAAAGGATATACTTATATTTACATGTTTCAAAAGGATTCAACACAACTTAATTGTATATTTCATGGCTTGTCCATTTTGTATCAAAAAAAAGAGAAAGATATGGTCCTTTTACGACTAGATCAAACCTTCACTGTATGTTGGCTTGAGTTTGGAATCATCTCCATTTCTCAAAAGAAATGACAAAAATTATTTGAACAGATATTAACACAAAAAATAAGTAATAGATTCCACCACCGATTGTAATTGTAAGTCACTCCCACCATTATTAAATATTTATTAAAAGAATTTAAACTTATTTATGTTTATATTTCTTCAAATAGTATTTGCTATTTTTTTTTTATAAATAGAGAGGATCCTAACTTTATTGGCTTAAGGTGACAAAACATTTATTTATCGGTTTTTCCATATCTAATTCATCCACTCTTCATTACAGCAACAAAGAATAAAAAACAGTACTAATTAATTAAAGACTAATATTTCCATTCATTTATTTTTTAAATTCATTGGATCGCCTCAAATAAAAATGTATATCCAATAATTTTTTTAATAAAATGCATCAAATACTATTTTTTTTTATTCAGCAATCAGCATATTAGATATAGTCATATAGATATTTAAAAAAATATAGATATTTAAAAATAATTGTTTTTCAAGATATACTATTAATCATATTTTGCTAAAATACAAACAAAAGTACAAGGGTGGCTGTTCTAATGACCCGCGCCAAATCTTTGATGATATGATTGGCAAATGTTTGACCAAACAAAATTGATATCTCCTGTACCAAAAAAATAAAATAAAAATTGATATCTCCGAAATTGGATATTGGATCTCAATTGTTTTTAAATAAGATAAATAGATTTTTTTTTTGGTACAAGATAAATAGAATTTTATTCGTGCAATGCGAAAGAATTTCGATTTCTCTATAACATTTTTGCACTTTTGACTTTTTACTTGTCATGTCAAAGAAAAAAGTCGACAAAAAAAAGTAAATGAGAATATTTATAAAATGATAGAATCTTCATTCTTCAATCTTCATATTACAGAAGATAAAAACCTATTAACTTTTTAAAATATAAAGCCGATTTTATAAGTTCAACTAAATACAAGTGAAAAGTTCTGATCATAAAATATCTCATTAGATGAAACATAGTTTGAACATGTATTTTTAAGTGACAACAATTTTCACATTATAATAAGTAAATTTTATAATTTAGATACTTTTACCTGAACAGCGAGCACGCCATGTTTCTTCTTAGGAACAAGCTTTCCTTCAACAGATTCATCAGGATTATAAAAGTTGATACATTGAAGCTCAACATCAGCCACAGCTTCAACAAAATCAACCCCACGATTATTACAAAGAAGCTCAGGTTCACCCACAGAATTTGACACAACTTCACCTGCAAAAGCATAGTAAGAGACCAAAACCTTAGCTAGTGCCTTCTTAAGAGACACAACCATGGATTCAAACGTTAATAATGTTGTAGAAGTAGTTGACAGCAACATAGGATTCTTGTAACAAAAGAACACTCCAACATCAACTTTAGGTAGTAGTAAGTCAAGATTAGAGAGTGGTAGCCAATGTTCTTGTATTGGTAACAATGCTGCCACTACTTCTTCATTTGTCACATTCACAATGAAATCTCCATTTCCAATCTCCATTTTTTTTGTTTTGGATATAATTATGAATTCGAAGGTGTTGCTCAATTGATTGTAGTTTTGGTCAAGTGGTTGTGTTGTGTATATTTTTATATAAGCTATAAAGTACTAAGGGAGAGTGAGTGTTGATGAAGTGGTTTGTTTTGGTCAATGTTGGTTCATCTAGTGCTGGTTGGTAGTTCCGAAAACATATATCGGACATATGATTTGACAACAAATCATCTAAACTTACTAGTCTATTATTAAAAAAAAAAGTGCGAATCCACTTGAGTTGGTTTGATCGTATTGGTTTGAGAGTTAAAGTGTGTTCTTTTTCGAAGTCTCAGGTTCAATTTTTTTTTGTGCTTATATAAATGAGCTAATTTAGCTTCTTAAAAAAAAGTGTCTCAATGTAGTTTCAAAATTATTGGTGTTTCCGGTGCGGTTTGGTCTTAAGAGTAAAAGTCATCCAAACTGTGAGATAAAAAAATACATGTAGTTTGATTTGCTTCGATTGATTTTTTAAAAATCAATCAAACCAAGCCAAATAAATGCGGTTTGGATTAGTGAGGTTTATCTCGTAAGACAAAAACAGGGGCGGAGCCACATGTAACTGAGGGGGTTCAAGTGCACCCCCTGAACTTATGAGATTTACATGTATAATCTAGTATATTTTGCATTTTGAACCCCCTGAAATTTTGGTTTTGCACCTTTTGGCCTAAGAGACTCAACTCTCAAGAGAAGAGAAGAAAAGAAATGATGAAGTGAGGAAAGATTGAACCGTAAAACATGTTCTGCTATGTTGTGTTTTCAATAAAACAGAAGAAAATAGGAGAAGAAGAGAGACAAAATCATTGTGTGGCGGCTGCATATGTGAAATGATTTTTTACGGGTTATGTTCTCTTTGGGTAAATGTGGGCTTTCAATGGGTTTAACTATTACTTGGTATAGTGGGCTATATTTTTACTAAAAAGTGAACTTGTTTATTCATATGTATTGATGTATTGATTAAAGTTAATTAATGTTTACTTTATTCTTACGATTTAAAACTGGCAGAAGTAAAGTAAGTAGTGACAGCGCTAAATTTGAATCTTAATTTTTTTTTCTTCTCAACATTTATTGTGTTTATTTTTTTTAATTTGAATCGAATATTTTTTGTGTGCAACTGTAGAGATTAATTCTTTAAATCGGATAAAATCGTATAGCTCCATTTATGGTGTTTAATTACATGTAATATAATATTTTTTAATATTAATAAATTTAAAATAAATAATTATTATTATTATTAAAATTAAAAGGTCTGCACCCTCTGGTCTAGGGTCTTGGCTCCGCCACTGGACAAAAATATGATAATATTATTAATTCTAATTATCATCTTATTACAAAATAAAGATAAAAATTTTTATTTTAATATTTACATGATATAATATGGATATACATAAATTGCATAGATTCCTTTTTTTATCTTATAAAAAAATAAAAAATAAATATATTTTATTACAGTAGCTTAACATAAAATATACTTAATTATATATATATATATATATATATATATATATATATATATGGGGCGGGAGGAAGTTAACAAACCTCCTCCCACTTTTTTACTCACACACTCCCACTCTTTTTCTCGCGCCCCCTCCACCCACCCCCTATTTCTCACGCGCCACCCACCCCCATTGCTCGCGCGCCCCCAACCCGCCCCCCTCACCCCCGCCCCCGCTCGCCCCCCCACCGTCCCCGCTCGCCCCCACTCGACCCCACTCCGCCTCCCTGCCCCCCAACGCGGCAACGCCCCCGCACCGTCCTCTGCCGCCCCCCACCGCCCCCTCCCCCATTTTTGCTTAATTGTTTTTTTTTTTTACTTTTTTTTTGTAGTAAAAGAGTATTTTTTATTTCTTTGAAATACAAATTATAAAAATTTATTTGGGCGGGGGCGGTGCTAAAACTCATTTAATAAATAAAAATATAAAATAAAATTCTGGGAGTGGAGTGGGGGCGGTGAGGGGCGGGGGCGGGGACGGTGGGGGGCGGGGGACGGGGACGGTTTGGGGCGGGGGGTGGCGGGGACGGTTGGGGACGGCGATGGTTGGGGGCGGGGGCGGGGACGGTGGGGGGGGGGGGGGCGCGAAGTAATTGGGGGGGCGCGTGAGTAAGGGGGTGTGTAGAGGGGCGAAAAATAAATATGGGGGGGGCGCATAGTAATTATGGGAGTTTTATAATCAATTTGTAGTGGGAGGATGCTTGCTAACTTCCTCCCACATGGAGGATGTTAGCGGCCCCCTATATATATATATATATATATATATATATATATATATATAGGGGATGTTTCAAGTGAGAGTGATTTTAAAATGAGAGGATGAGAGGATTAAATCTGAGTCATTAGATTAAATTAATGGTTTAGATTAGCTTTCAAGTTTAAGTGAGTCACGTGAGTTATTTTCTTTCCCTTCACTTCTTCAACATTTCTTCTTCATCTTCTCCAACTTCTCTTCCAACGTTTCTTCTTCTTCTTCTTCTGCGACAACACCCTTGCCTCGTTTTCTTTCTTTCGATTTCGGTTCTACACACTCTTCACCATACTTTTCCTCTTCGGCTCTTCTCACTGCCACAAACACAGTCATCGTGTCTCTTTTGTTCTGAACCCGGAAGTTGAATAAATAGCTAATCTTTACCACTCTGCTTCCTTTTTCTTTGCGATTTTCACACATGGAGATAATTACAGGGTAACGATGTCTTGTTAGCTTGTTTCAAAAACGATGTCTTGTTAGCCGTCGTCGCCAATTTACCCAATAACCTTAACCGTCGTTGTCGAAGACATTTACAAAATGAATGGCATAGAAGAAAAGATGAATGGAAGATTGTTTTTGGTTTTTAATTGATGTTTCTGTTTTGTATCCAAGATAAGTTTTTAACTAATAATAGTGTTAAGAGTTATAAATTTGATTTAAGCCAAAATGGGTACCAATAAATAACCTAAATAACTAACAGAAAGCCAAAGTCCTTAAACTTCAAACCAATAAATCAATTCAATGAATTCATAATCCTAAATAACCTGTGTTGGTTCAATTTATGGTTGTCTGATGTATCTGTCTAATTGTTTCCTTAAACTAGAGAGGCAATTTGTTCAACTTTCAACTTCGTCGCAGTCGAAGAATCCAAAGAGACACGGTGGCTGCGTTTGTGGCGGTGAGAAGAGAGGGATAGGATGTGTGTGATTCAGAGTGTGTAGAACTAAGATTGAGAGGCAAGGTGTTGCAATTTCTGTTCAGGGTGTTGTTTCAGGAAACTTAGAGAAGACATTGGAGATGAAGAACAAAGGCGTTGAAGTGAGTGGAAGGAAAGCATGTCACGTGATTCATTTAAACTTGACATCTAATCTAAACCATTTATTTAATCTAATGACTCAGATTTAATACTCTCACCCTCTCATTTTAAAATCACTCTCATTTGAAACATCCTCTATATATATATATATATATATATATATATAAGTAAAACATTATTTTTGGGTCATAATAAGTTTTTTTACCTCGGTACAAATTAATGTTCCCAAAATTATGTACTAAAATAACATCCATTTCATATTATTCACCAATGTATGTACAGCCTCTTGTTGTGATTAATTTTTCCTTTGGAAAATTTCTGTTTTGTAGAACGATTTTTCAATATGTCATTTTAATTTTATTTGTTAGTTGCGCCTCTTATGCAAGAACCATTTCCATGATATATCTATTTCAAGCATATAATATAATAGCCACTTGATTCCAACTTTTTAACAATAAACTTTAAACATCCATAAAAAAAACAAATAATTTTCTCCAATAAAAACTTATTTGCTATATAAAACCTTTTTTTTATCCTCAATAAAGCTAAGTTGTAACTTTCAACAATAATAACGACATGTGCATGTAACATTGAGTTTTAGACAACTAAATTGATATGAATCTGCTGTATTTTACACTAATTATGACAATATATGTTAATACAATCTTCAATTTAAATACCTTTCAATAATTTGAATTTATCATTTTACTCGGTGAAATATTAGTTAATCATGGCTTCTTCATATGTTAATAACTTTTTTCTTGCTTTGTCTATGTTTCTCCTTTAGCACAATTGCATTAAGTGGAAATTTAAACACTGATTTTAACATTCTGTTTGGAGATAAAAGGGCTAATATACAAGATGGTGGCAATAGTATGACACTTACATTGGATAGATATTCTGGCTTAGGGATAGGTACCAAGAATGAATATTTGTTTGGAAGGTTTGATATGCAAATAAAACTTGTGCCAGGGAACTCTGCAGACACTGTCACCGCTTATTATGTATGGACTTTGTTTAAAAATTTCCTTCATATCACTTAATTTACATTTATAATAGTTTTAAATTAAAATTATAATTACGCTACAAACCTTTATAATGCGGTAAATGTGATTGATGTGGGCAAAATTACAGTTGTGATATTGTCGAGGAGACTTCTCAAACTGTTATATTGAGGATTTGAACTTTCTATAATTAAAAGTTCACACCATTAACACATCATTAACCGTTAGATCGAGATTAAACAGTGCATGAATCAAGTATATTTTGATGTTTTAAACTCTAAAATAATAAGCGTGAATTGTCAATTGTCTGATCTTGATCCAACTATCCTCAACCAATTAACTACATTAATGTGTAAAATTTGTGACGGTAGTCAATTTTGCAGAATCAATTATAGCTATGGAAAACATTTTAAAAGTTGCACACACTAAAAAATTGCACAATTTAGGAAAAGGAATTATTTATCGTATGTCTATATAATTTCATATATATTTATATATGCAGCTAAGTTTTCAAGGACCACACCATGATGAAATTGATATAGAGTTTTTGGGCAACTTGTCTGGCGATCCATATATTCTCTCAACCAATTTATATGCAAATGGTAATGGAGGTCATGAGATGCAATTCTATCTTTGGTTTGATCCCACACAAGACTTTCATACATACTCTATTGATTGGAATTCTCAACGCATAATGTAAGCTTTTCATTTAATAAATAAATTTTCATTTAACTAATTAGGGTTTTTATTTTGTTTTTCACGGATTCCGTCCACTAAAGGAATGTAATTTTATTTGATTAATGTCATACACTAAATGTGACAACTCTCGCCACGAAATTAAAATTCTTTTACCAAAATTCTTTCAAAAACAATGACAAAAACACTATAATTCTTTATACAAAACAAACAATATTTATAACTATTAACTATATCATGAGTTTGACATCTATGCAGAATATTGGTGGATAATATACCCATAAGAGTGATGCATAATAGACAAAACATTGGAGTTGCATTTCCAACAAGACAACCAATGAGATTATACACAACACTATGGAATGGAGATAAATGGGCAATAAGATGGGGACAAGTGAAGATTGATTGGTCGAAGGCTCCATTCACAGCCGGATTTAGAAATTTCAATGTCAATGCATGCATTCCTAATCCATCAAATAATTGCTTAGGTTTCAATGGTGGAGAGAATAAAGGTCTTAGCTCTGAAACAAGGAAGCATTTCAAAGAGATTCGTTCAAAATGGCTTGTTTATGATTATTGTTGTGATTTTAGGCGTTATGCTCACGGTCTTTGTAAGACCTGTAGAAACACTGTAGCATAAAATAGATTTTTGATAATATTAATTGATATTCTCGTATTTGTTTTTATCAGTTTTTGTTTGATTGTCTGTTTTAACTTAATTGATATTGAGATCGGCCTACGCATTAGTTTAACATTTGAAAATTTGGTACAATAATTTGATAAGCTTTAAATGAGTTTAGAAATATTTTTGTCTCGTTGGAACTTTGAAAATAATTTTTTTAATAGTTTTTGAGAAAACGAGCAAGATATACCCGCTGTTTGAAAATTTTACGGTTTCTGAATTCTGTCAAAATTTAAACGGAGACTTTATATATTGACTTTAATGAGAATTTTATTTCATTATATTTTTCCGAGCTAAGAAACAAAAATTTATTCGGAATAAAATTTATTCGATAAATTATGATTTGCTTTCATTAATTTGTTTACGGTAGAATTTTTCTGTTTCCGTAAAATTTATCGATATCCGAGATACGACTCGTTTAAAAACGAGTATGGGGATTGAACGAGATGAGTTGACAAAATCACAAAATATCTAGATATTTTGTGAAGAAAACTTGGTTACCAAGATTGGATGAATGGTGGAAATTTAATCCACATGACATACACTTTAAATCCAAGGGCTTAAAATGTTTCATGTAACTTATAAATAGAAAAGCAATTACATTTCCCTTACTACTTTCTCTCCCTCTGCGTGAACTCCTTCTCCCCATGTTCTTCCTTTCTCCTTTTTATTCTAAGTGTTAGTAAAAGAAAATTCCATTTGTGTGAGAGATCTAGAAGGAATTAGAAAGAAAGCTTGGAACCAAAATTGATCCTTGTAACATGGTGGTTCTTGTGAGGTAGAATTTGAGGTAAGAAAATATCCCTTCCTTTTCCTTTTGCTGGCCGAACATATAATGCTTGATGATATATTTTTTTTTCAAAGGTATTTCTTGCTCTTTATACATAGATCTAACTATATCATAGTATGATTTTCAAACAAAAGGTTACGAGAGACTTTAGTTGAGAAGAACATAAAGTTCATGTTTTTGGGAGGAAAGTTTGTGTTAAGTTTTGTATTTTTCTTGCTCTTTTCATTGTTAATAATATTGTGAGAGTTATTGTGATAATAGATCTAAAAGAAAATTATGATGGGGAGCACTTTAAATTCTGTGACTTTTGAAATTTGTTTGAAATGAATTTATGATATGATTTCATTTCCATTGAAGCTAACACTAGTTGTTTCATGAGGTTAATTTTTGAAAGAAATGCTATGAAAGAAAAAGCCTCAAATTTTTGTGAAGTTAGGGATTTGGAATTTGATTAGTTTTTAAAAATCTATACAATTTGAGGTTGTATTTGTGTAATTAGTAAGTGTATATAAGTATTTAACTATGTTTGATTTTCGAAAACAATGATTTAGAGTATTTTAAAATCTGGCCGAATTGTCAAGGGGCATTTTCGTCATTTTAAAAGAGATAAATTGTCTTAGAACGTGAACCATTAGATCCGCCTTTTTAAAACGATGAAAATGGACATATGGTTTGCGATGATCGGACGAAGGATGACCGAGTTATTGTCATTTCAAGTTTGTAACTATTTATCGTCGTTTTTAGATTTAAAATATAGTAGTAGCAAAATGATAGAGATTATTTTCTATGAAAAGAGATAAATGTTTAGAAATCAATTTGTGAAGTGAAATGAAAATTCTCTGGAAAAGCTTTAAAATAGTTTCAATTTAATTGGCGGCGTTTTTGATAAAACTATTTATTAGAGTTATAATACTTTTAAGAGTTGTTTTGAAAATGTTTTGATCATAGTTAGTGTGAGAGAACAATCCTAGGTCTTGATCCATTGGTAGCCGAGCTAGGACTATTTAGTGGTCAATTAGAATGTGGTTTTGACTTAGATAAATTATGTGTTTTAAAAAGGTTAAGAGGATTCGCCGGATTGGGGTCGTCGTCGAGAGAGACGGGTATTGCTTGTGTAGCGTAAGTTGAACGTGTTGGAAGCTTGCTAAGGTAGGGGCACTTTCTAACGATTTCATATACCTCGAAATATCGAGTGCTTTTTATGCATGTGTAATTGTTTCTTGAACATGTGTATTTTTCTTGATATGATGTGATGTGAATTTATGAGGATGTTTTTTTTTTGTGATGTATTCTCGTGATGAGAACTTGTTTGAGAACATGCTATATTGTATACATGTTTGACTGGTTGTGATGAATTTCATATGACTGAATAATATGAAATGTTGATGCATATACTTGATTGAATATCTTGTTGTACATGAGTTTTAGTTGTCTTACATATGATTTTGTTATAAATATATGTATTGACATTTGATTGTGAATTACATATGCTTGTATGATATGTAAATGTAAATTGTTGCATGAGCATATATGAACGTGCATGTCAGATGGAGACTGCACGGGGTCTGTCAGATGGAGACTGCCCAATATATGTGAAATAAATAGTATTATGCTCATGCATTTCATAGTCGTGTATGTCAGATGGAGACTGCACGGGGTGTGTCAGATGGAGACCACCTAATCCTGCGGGATTTTATTGAGTCGGTGTTTGTGAGATGGAGACTTCACCTGCCCTGTGGGGTTTAGTAGGAGATGGACCTACGACTCTCTGCGGAGAGGTTAAATTCCGGAATTCATGCATATGACGACCAATAGGAGATGGACCTATTGGCGCTACATTTCATATAGAGTCTGCATTGATAGGCTAATTGTGCATTTGAATACTGTTGTGTGTGATTGATAGATTATCCGTCCACTTATATTCTATGATATGCGATTCATATGATTAAATGTGTAAATGATGACATGTATTGTGTATCTTGCGCTGCGTATTTTTTGTTATATGTTATTTTTAGTTGGTGACCCTCTACGAGACTTTTTTAGGTAATTACTTGTACCGCGTTGAGAAGCGGCGAGGCTTGAAGCTTTAAGTGGGTCTTCGTCACCCAATCATCTTCAGTTAGGGTTTAAAGATCAGCTTAGGGGTAGTTGTTTTAGAGTCTCGTTTACTCTTATTTATAGTCCGCTGTAATTATAATTTGAAAATTGTATTATGGTTTATTTATAATCGATGGAGTCGCTGTGTATGTTCAGACATAGCGTATGGTTTATATTCTTAAAACTTTTATTTGGGAAAATAATTTATAAAAGAGGCATTCCATTCCTATCGTTGTTTTATGAAAGTTTTACTCTGATTTATTTTAAGGGCGATCATGAATGCTTCATTTCAAATGCTTTGTTGTTTTTTTTTTTAAAAAAAAAAGTCCCGTTTTTGGGCTATGAAAAACGGGGTGTTACATTGTGGTATCAGAGCTCGGCGGTAGATTCTCGCCAAGGGGTTCTGAGTCGGGTGTCCTAAGCTGATCAATAGTCGAGTTTAGTGGAAGTAAATGCTTGAGTCCTTACATGTTATGTTGTTGGTTGTCCCGAGTCTAGCATGGTATATTCTTATGTAAGTGATTGTTTCTTAACTGAAATAATGTCCCCATATTACTTTAGTGATTAGAATAATTAAACCCCTAAAGCTTTGGTCGACTTTTGTCGGCGATTGTTTCTGAAATCCTTAGACGCCGCAGTCTAGAGAGGACGAACTTGAAGCGGATAAGAACTACAAGAGATTTTCGGAAGTAGTTTAATGGATTGGAAGCAACATTGGTCATTGCCTCTCAGAGGTGCTAAGAAAGGACAAATGGACGTCAAACATACAAAGGATTACAAGTAAAAACCTAATTTGGGAGACTTTTAGAAAAAAATTATTGGATGTTCATTTTGTTGAGTTTTAGGATAAATTGGATGGAGTTTATCAACTGATATGGAAACGCGGCCAGCGTGGAATTATGGAACAAAAGAGTATGTCATTTGGATTTTGGAATCAATTACGATGTTTGGATGATCTTTCAGGTGAATCATATTGGAATTAAATGGCATTGCACGTCAGAGTGAGCGAACCTAGTGATGTTAGACGACAATTATAAGAATAGTGGATACCTTAAGGGTTAAAATTGAGTGGTTGAGATATATTAGATTTGAAAATAATATTTTTAAGGACGAATCTCATGATGATTGTAGGTAAGAGACCAAATATCACGTTGATAAGTGAAAAATTATATGTAGTTTCATAGATAGTTTGTTTAGAGGTTAATGTGAGATGAAACTATAGGTAATTGATTGATTGGATAGGTGTGGATTTGGAGGGATGTTTAGATAAGGATAATGATTTCAACCTTGGAAAATCAGTTATATATCGATGATAGGTGATACTAGAGGTGTAAAGTATGGAAATATCTAGAGAACTGTGGCAGTGTAAGCTAAAATGGTTAGCTATCGGCATGTAAACCCTAACGGAATGAAAATGTCTGGAGTAGTTTGAAGGGATTTGTCAGGAGTTGAGAAGAGACTCTGTGTTGAATCACTTTTAGGACAACATTTTAATCGGCTGGGTGATTGAAGGACCAAGTGGCACATTGAATTTATGGAACCATATAAGTATAGATAATCAAGTGTTAAGTAATTCAAGTAATGGACGAGAATTTTGGATTTTTACTAGAGATGTTGTACAAAGAGTAGAAAAGAGTTTGTTATTAAGAATGCTAAGGCAATAAGAATTGATAGTTGGAAGGAAATTTTGTTGATTATTAAGATGTAATGGAGGAATTTAGATGGTGTAGTAAGTGTTTGGAATTCTTGAGGATTATATTCAAGAGTTATTTGGGTATCAACGAAGTGAGGAAATAATAGTAGCGAATGATTAATGCTTTGGTGGGTAGTTTTGAAAAGTCGAGCGTTAAAATTTAAGATATGTGCTCATTGACTATGTGGATGAGTAAACTAAGATAGTTTTGAAATGATTTATAGTGAAGATATGAGAATAAGTTTGGAAATAGTTATGCATCAGATTAGTTCTTTGTATTAAAGAATATTATGGCTTTAGCTAATCAGGCTGATTATGAATTCATCGAACGAAGAAGAGTATGCTCGATACGGAGTAAGTTGATGTGGAACACATATAGTTGAATGTGTATTGAAAAGTAAGGACATTGTTTGGAATCAACAAGTTAGAGGTCATGGTGGTTTGGGAACCAACTCTAAGAAGTTGCTAAATTTTGGAGTTTTAAATTACTAGATGTTCGAGAATTAGTGAAAGGAATTGCAAAGGCTATGAAGTCGACACGAAAGCGAAAGGAACAATGGTGATTGTGCGTACAAGCGTGGAAGTAATAAGGCAACCCACATTGTCAATAAAGTGATTGACAAGGTCATGGTTTAGTTGGTAAATTTAAAAGGAATACTAAGAAGGACTACAGTGATGTACCTCGTAAGGAGTTGAGGTTGAGTTAGGAGTTAAATGAGGAGTTTATGCCCATGATAGTGGAGGTAGTCATATTTGGATAAAAGAACGAAATAATTAAGATAAGGAGAATGAATTTAAATTTGGAAAAAGGGGAATACGATCAGAATTTGGACGGTGAAATCACAACGTGAAAAAGCATGTTGGAGAAATTCACATAAGAATTTGGAAGTCGATACGATGGTAAGTATCACATGTCGGTATTGGACGAATGCTAAAAACAAGTAATGGAGAAGTACATGGAGATGTTACCTATGTTAGTTGAGGATACGCGGAAGGGATGACCTCACACATAATTTGAAAAAAACTTATGATTGTGTGTGTATATTAAAGATTCAAAAGCACCACCTAATGGACGTCATGTCGATGTGTTGATCGTAAGTGGAAATGAAAAAGAGTTAAGTTTTCGTCTATCAAGAAAAATTGAGTATAGAATGGAGAAGTTCAGTGGAAACCATAAATTTTTAAAATATTGTACTTGTTAAGAAATGCATGGCATAGAAGGAAATGCGCGTTGAGAAAATAAAAAGATTTCGGAGGGTGACAACATGGACAGTTAAGTAGCAGTGGTAGTAAAATATATCCATAGATGTATTTTGAATGTAGGAATTTACACTAATGATTAAGTGTTGGTACAAACTAGAATGATTAGGGTTACAAGCTCTTGTGAAGAAAAGAGAATTTAATAGTAACGGGAAGGAACTCTATAGCTCAGAAATAGTTTGGCGATATGATGTAACATGATGTGTGCCAACGGTGGCAGTTAGGGAGGATAAATGTTGTGTGTTAAGGCATGCAAGAGTAAGCTAAGTGTTAGATATGGAAATGATATGGACGCATAAGAGATTGATTTTTGGGAATTTGAGATTTGAATAAAGGAAGTCCAAGAGAAGTAGTTGATAAGTAGGCGATTGTCAAAAATAAAATAAAATTCTGGAACTTTGTTTATCAACCAGATGTTGGGATGATGTTATATTCTGATTAGAACGAGATTTAAAAGTGAAAGCTGACAGTTCAACACAAATATGTGAGTTTGAGTAACGTGTTTTGGATGATTCTTTCTCGTTGACAAGATCGAGGTAGTAAGAACTCGATGAAACGCGTAGAAAACCTCGAAGGAATTGTTGGACCATTGTACCTCGGATAACTTTGAGCACAAGTGAAAGAGAGCATTATTAAAGTTAAGTAAAGATGATCAAAGCCACCATCATGATTGTCGGCTATCTATTGACAAATTGAGGAACTGATCATCCTTAATCTCTTGTCAATAATAGACGGAATCATGTTGACTGGAATAAATTAGTTTTGCTAGCTTTGGTGGTGTATAAAGAGTTGTGGTGTTTCTTTTGAAGGTAGCTGGTCACCACTTCGTGTGAACAAGTGGAATTAGCTATGCCGAGGAGGCGGAAAAAGTGACCTTGGAAACTTTGATTGTCGATCATAGGATCATTTGAGAATAAGAGTTTATGAAACTTCGTAGTAAAGTTAATTTTGTGTGATGAACTCCTTGAGAGATGTCTACTTTGTGTCTAGAGTTTGAGACTATAGTGCGATTTTGTAGAGGGTTGCGATAGGTGCACGGTTGTGTCAATGATAGTGTTAGTAGTAACTTGCAGAGTTGTTACTCCTTCTTTTAGTTTCGAGGACGAAACTTCTTTTTGGTGGGTAGAATGTAAGACCTGTAGAAACACTGTAGCATAAAATAGATTTTTGATAATATTAATTGATATTCTCGTATTTGTTTTTATCAGTTTTTGTTTGGTTGTCTGTTTTAACTTAATTGATATTGAGATCGGCCTACGCATTAGTTTAACATTTGAAAATTTGGTACAATGATTTGATAAGCTTTAAATGAGTTTAGAAATATTTTTGTCTCGTTGGAACTTTGAAAATAAATTTTTTAATAGTTTTTGAGAAAACGAGCAAGATATACCCGCTGTTTGAAAATTTTACGGTTTCTGAATTCTGTCAAAATTTAAACGGAGACTTTATATATTGACTTTAATGAGAATTTTATTTCATTATATTTTTCCGAGCTAAGAAGCAAAAATTTATTCGGAATAAAATTTATTCGATAAATTATGATTTGCTTTCATTAATTTGATTACGGTAGAATTTTTCTGTTTCCGTAAAATTTATCGATATCCGAGATACGACTCGTTTAAAAACGAGTATGGGGACTGAACGAGATGAGTTGACAAAATCACAAAATATCTAGATATTTTGTGAAGAAAACTTGGTTACCAAGATTGGATGAATGGTGGAAATTTAATCCACATGACATACACTTTAAATCCAAGGGCTTAAAATGTTTCATGTAACTTATAAATAGAAAAGCAATTACATTTCCCTTACTACTTTCTCTCCCTCTGCGTGAACTCCTTCTCCCCATGTTCTTCCTTTCTCCTTTTTATTCTAAGTGTTAGTAAATGAAAATTCCATTTGTGTGAGAGATCTAGAAGGAATTAGAAAGAAAGCTTGGAACCAAAATTGATCCTTGTAACATGGTGGTTCTTGTGAGGTAGAATTTGAGGTAAGAAAATATCCCTTCCTTTTCCTTTTGCTGGCCGAACATATAATGCTTGATGATATATTTTTTTTTCAAAGGTATTTCTTGCTCTTTATACATAGATCTAACTATATCATAGTATGATTTTCAAACAAAAGGTTACGAGAGACTTTAGTTGAGAAGAACATAAAGTTCATGTTTTTGGGAGGAAAGTTTGTGTTAAGTTTTGTATTTTTCTTGCTCTTTTCATTGTTAATAATATTGTGAGAGTTATTGTGATAATAGATCTAAAAGAAAATTATGATGGGGAGCACTTTAAATTCTGTGACTTTTGAAATTTGTTTGAAATGAATTTATGATATGATTTCATTTCCATTGAAGCTAACACTAGTTGTTTCATGAGGGTAATTTTTGAAAGAAATACTATGAAAGAAAAAGCCTCAAATTTTTGTGAAGTTAGGGATTTGGAATTTGATTAGTTTTTAAAAATCTATACAATTTGAGGTTGTATTTGTGTAATTAGTAAGTGTATATAAGTATTTAACTATGTTTGATTTTCGAAAACAATGATTTAGAGTATTTTAAAATCTGGCCGAATTGTCAAGGGGCATTTTCGTCATTTTAAAAGAGATAAATTGTCTTAGAACGTGAACCATTAGATCCGCCTTTTTAAAACGATGAAAATGGACATATGGTTTGCGATGATCGGACGAAGGATGACCGAGTTATTGTCATTTCAAGTTTGTAACTATTTATCGTCGTTTTTAGATTTAAAATATAGTAGTAGCAAAATGATAGAGATTATTTTCTATGAAAAGAGATAAATGTTTAGAAATCAATTTGTGAAGTGAAATGAAAATTCTCTGGAAAAGCTTTAAAATAGTTTCAATTTAATTGGCGGCGTTTTTGATAAAACTATTTATTAGAGTTATAATATTTTTAAGAGTTGTTTTGAAAATGTTTTGATCATAGTGTGAGAGAACAATCCTAGGTCTTGATCCATTGGTAGCCGAGCTAGGACTATTTTAGTGGTCAATTAGAATGTGGTTTTGACTTAGATAAATTATGTGTTTTAAAAAGGTTAAGAGGATTCGCCGGATTGGGGTCGTCGTCGAGAGAGACGGGTATTGCTTGTGTAGCGTAAGTTGAACGTGTTGGAAGCTTGCTAAGGTAGGGGCACTTTCTAACGATTTCATATACCTCGAAATATCGAGTGCTTTTTATGCATGTGTAATTGTTTCTTGAACATGTGTATTTTTCTTGATATGATGTGATGTGAATTTATGAGGATGTTTTTTTTTTTGTGATGTATTCTCGTGATGAGAACTTGTTTGAGAACATGCTATATTGTATACATGTTTGACTGGTTGTGATGAATTTCATATGACTGAATAATATGAAATGTTGATGCATATACTTGATTGAATATCTTGTTGTACATGAGTTTTAGTTGTCTTACATATGATTTTGTTATAAATATATGTATTGACATTTGATTGTGAATTACATATGCTTGTATGATATGTAAATGTAAATTGTTGCATGAGCATATATGAACGTGCATGTCAGATGGAGACTGCACGGGGTCTGTCAGATGGAGACTGCCCAATATATGTGAAATAAATAGTATTATGCTCATGCATTTCATAGTCGTGTATGTCAGATGGAGACTGCACGGGGTGTGTCAGATGGAGACCACCTAATCCTGCGGGATTTTATTGAGTCGGTGTTTGTGAGATGGAGACTTCACCTGCCCTGTGGGGTTTAGTAGGAGATGGACCTACGACTCTCTGCGGAGAGGTTAAATTCCGGAATTCATGCATATGACGACCAATAGGAGATGGACCTATTGGCGCTACATTTCATATAGAGTCTGCATTGATAGGCTAATTGTGCATTTGAATACTGTTGTGTGTGATTGATAGATTATCCGTCCACTTATATTCTATGATATGCGATTCATATGATTAAATGTGTAAATGATAACATGTATTGTGTATCTTGCGCTGCGTATTTTTTGTTATATGTTATTTTTAGTTGGTGACCCTCTACGAGACTTTTTTAGGTAATTACTTGTACCGCGTTGAGAAGCGGCGAGGCTTGAAGCTTTAAGTGGGTCTTCGTCACCCAATCATCTTCAGTTAGGGTTTAAAGATCAGCTTAGGGGTAGTTGTTTCAGAGTCTCGTTTACTCTTATTTATAGTCCGCTGTAATTATAATTTGAAAATTGTATTATGGTTTATTTATAATCGATGGAGTCGCTGTGTATGTTCAGACATAGCGTATGGTTTATATTCTTAAAACTTTTATTTGGGAAAATAATTTATAAAAGAGGCATTCCATTCCTATCGTTGTTTTATGAAAGTTTTACTCTGATTTATTTTAAGGGCGATCATGAATGCTTCATTTCAAATGCTTTGTTGTTTTTTTTTTTAAAAAAAAAAGTCTCATTTTTGGGCTATGAAAAACGGGGTGTTACAGTCTTCCTTACGAATGTCGCAAGACCAATAGACGCTTAACTGGTCTCCAAGATGAAAATTAAAGTTGACATGCAATCATGATGCATCTTGTGGTCAAATAGTAAAATATGTATTAAGCTTATTGTATAATCAATTGGTAACCTTCAAAACAAATATATGTATTGGTACCTTTCCAAAACCAATTCAAAATTTAAGTTATTTAAAGATAATTAAATATATAAAAATAGTTTACATTATGTGATTGGATGTTGAGTACTATATATATTTCACAAAATTTGAGGATATATACGAGAGTTTATCGTATTTCTTTGTTACTCTCTCTAGTCCTTATTATAAAAAAAAAATTATTTTTAAATTTGTAGAATGTTTGATATATCTAATTCATAATATAGTCTAGATACAAAAAAAACATTTTATAAATCTAAAAAGCTAAGTTTTTCTTAAAACAAGGACAATGAAAATTTTCTTTTATACACATATGCATATATAATATAATGTTGTTGGGGGACATAATATATTCAATGTAGTGATTGTCAGCTAGTTGAACAATTTTTAGGAATTTGAATTCAAAATTAAACTCTCTTATTTATGTTTTTGAATTTGTCACACTTGATCTACGGTGTATATAGTATAATTGAAATTTTGAAGAGAGAAATATTGTAGCGTGAGAAATTAAATAGGATAAAGAGATGTAAATTTATTTTATTTTTCACCTCCTTCAATCATCTCACATTATCTCTTTTCACAACTTCTCGATGACAAAAGAAAAATGGTCTAATGGTAAGAAATTTTAGTAGCTTATAACTCTATCTAAGAAATTTTAGTAGCTTACAACTCTATCTAAAGAGTTGTTCTCTTTACTATCTAAATTTTAGTTTTTTTTAGGAGAGTTATGTTGAACCCTCAATCTACATTAGGTCGATTTTGTAGATGTTTTTTTTCTTCTTTCAAATAAACTAGTGGTAAGAATCATAGACCATATAATAATTTATTTGTTTCTTGTGAAATGTCGACGAGACACCATGAGAAGAGAGAGTTTGCGCATAAGTTCTATAACATACCTTAATAAAAGGATCTAGAATAATTATTATGATATAATAAAATTTGTCCAAGACAACAATTGTAAAGTACTAATACATCATCGTAGGCATGTTTGTTTAAAAATAGTGGATAAACTTATAGCTTATAAACATTTTATAAGGTAGTTTATAGCTGATAAATTTGTTGATTTAATTTGTAGTATTTAATAAAATTAATGATTAAACTGACTTATATATATATATATATATATATATATATATATATATATATATAATGACGTAAAAAAGTATATGTTTAATTAATATTTAATTATTTTTAAATAAGATGATATGAGTAAAGTTGAAAGAAAAAACAATAAACTAAAAGTTAATTCTTCAAACATGACTATTTTTTCATAATAAATTTATAAGTTATAAGTCATAAACTCAAAAACATACAATGTCAAACAAAATCATAGGAAAATTGACATGATTTATTTTTGGATTTTTTAAGAGTTTCCTATTGCTATGCAAGTTTAATTGTTATGGATTGTAAGTATACATTCATTCAATAATGTGTGGCCAGTGGCCACATCATTTGATAAATGTGATACATCATATATTTTTAAATATAATATACGCACGATATGTTAATATATTATTTGATACATGTATAAAATAATATTACATTGACGAAATGATAAATTTATTATAAACTCACACACACAAAAAGAAGTGACGAATTATGAATCGTTAATTTGTTCAGTGGTGATTGACACTGAATTTGGTAGAGAAGACCACAGTTTGATCCCCTATAACTGCGATCAAGGGGGCTGGAACCACTTGATGCCAGAACTGACCCCCGAACCAAATTAAAATGGTCGTGAAAAAAAAATGAAGTGACGAATTAAACCCCAATCATGGACATCGTGCCTACCAAAAAGAAAATTACATTAACAATATATACTACATTCGTTCATAAATATAAGATCATATTTGATCACTACACTTACGTCAATATACAATTTTGATCATTAATATCTTTAATTATCTAGCATTAAAAATTATAAAAATTTGATATTTTGAAAATACCCATCAAAACAAATTAAACAAGATCTTATATGCTAATTAAAAAAAAAAAGATCTTATATGCTTTTGTTAATTAATAAAATTTTGCAGATTCAAAAAAAAAAACTTATATGCTAATATTTACATCTATATATTATTAAAAAAAATAATCTCATGAGCTTAGCTCAATTGGTTGGACATATTGCACGAAAGTGTAGGGATCCGGGTTCGAACTCGGGCACACCCAAATACGGTCAAAACATGATAGATGAATTACACAATTTGGTCAAACATGATTTTATATAATTTGGTCAAACATAATCTTATATTTAGGAACGGATTTAATAAACTAAATTATTATTTTATTTGACCAAAATTAAATTATTATTTTTTGATAAATACTAAAATTATAAATTAAATTTATGATTTTAATGAATATTTTAAGCAGACCGCTTTAAACTATTGACCCGCCGGTTTTATCCGGTTTTGAAAGTCTTCCCCCGGTTCACGGCTTTTTGTCTTGTTTTTTTGTGCAGAGCGGGAGAAAAATACACACACCTTTTCTCTCTCACTTTTCAACTCTCTCTCTCTCTCTCTCTCTTACACAAATACACACTTCACTTCTTTCTCACACACAAAACCCTTTCTCTCTCACTCTTTCTCTGTCTTCATTTTCATTTTCATATTCAAATTCAAAATAAATAATAATAATAATAACAATAATAATTAATTAATAGAAAAGAAACGTTACCTTACCTTACATGACCTGACCAACCTGAACTGATGATGACTCAGTCCGCTTCTGTTTAGCTTTCATTCTCCGATCCATTCATCATGGGTTGCCTCTTCACTTGCTTCAGAATCCGCGACAATAAACACCACCACCGTAAAACCACCACCTCCGCCGTCACCGCCACCACCGTGCCGTCTCGTCACAACAACGCCAATGTATGTAACCTAACTAACTAACTAATTAACTGACGGTCGATCATTCATGAATCTTTTTTTTTTCTATTTTTTTTTTCTGTTATTATGTATTTATGTTAGTTTTTGTGGTTTTGTTGTTATCGATTTAAAGGTTTATTAAATTATTTGTGATGATTTACTGAAATTTCGGAGAATTGTTGTAATGTTAGAAATCGACGTTTCAGTTGAAGATTTTGTTGATTGCACGTTCTGGTTTTTGAAATTTTAGGTTTGATTTTTTTTTTTTTAATGTTGAATGTTTGAAATGATAACTTAATTTTCGGCTGCATTTTGTTTATTTTTTTCTCTTGGAGATGATTAATTTGTTGATTTTTTTTTTTGTTGAGATTTTAGGATTTTTTTTACGAAAAATGTTGAAATGATATGATAACTTAGTTCGGCTGCATTTTTTGTTTATTTTTTTTTTCTATTGGAGATGATGAATTTGTTGATTGCTGGTTGTGGTTTTGGAAATTTTTAGGGTTTTTCTTTTGTAGAAGAAATATTGAATGATTGGAATGATAGATTAATTCAGCTGCATTTTAATTTCAGAGAATCGTTGAAATATTAGAAATCTCGGTTTCAGATGAAGAATTTGATGATTGCTGGTTCGGGTTTTTTGAAAATTTAGGGTTTTTTTTTGTTGCAAAAATATTGAATGATGGAAATGATAGCTTATTTTAGCTGCATTTATGAATTTGTTGATTGCAAGTTCTGGTTTTTGAAATTTTAGGTTTAGTTTTTGTTGCAAAAATGTTGAATAGTTGAAATGGTAGCTTAACTTGTCTGCATTTTGATTTTGATTTTTCTTTGAGATGATGAATTTGATGATCGCAGGTTCTGGTTTTTGAACTTTTAGGTTTATTTTTTTTTACAAAAATATCGAATGGTTGAAATGGTAGCTTACTTTGTCTACATTTTAATTTTTCTTTTTCTTTGAGATGATTAATTTGATGATTGCAGGTTCTGGTTTTTTAAATTTTAGTTAAGTTTTTTTTTTTCCTTGAAAAACATTTGTATGATTTTAATGGTCAATGTCATTGAAGTTTGCTGATTCTATGTAATTATTAAACTATGTTTTTTGATGTGCGTGATATGATTTTTCTCTTTGTAAAGCAGGATGATGTGGTGTCTCGAAATCGTTTGTCAACATTGTTTCTATCTGAAGGTAAATTTTATTTTGCCATCATTATTGTTCTTATGAGTTATTTTTGTGTGTGACAATTTAATGTTACCATGTGGCTTTCTTGTTTTGTTGCATTATAACAGTCTTTGGGAGTCCAGTGTATTCTCTCAGATTCTTAGTGAATGTACTAATTTTGCTCTTTAAATTTTGAAAAGAGGGAGAAGACAACGTGCGCCATAATGGGAGGAATTTTGATGAGGGGTCTCAGAGAGATAACATGGAGCTTAAAGATGAGGTGTGTTTCTTTGTTTCTATTGTTTTTTGTATTTTCAACAATTCAACATAGCTGCAACTGTTTGTGTGTGATTATTCTTACATGTTTAGCTGTTTCAAGGTTTTATTTTTAGTTTGTAATATGTATTGTGTGATTTTGTTCCTGATATAAGAAATCATGAGTGAAAATCAATATGAAAACTCTACTTGATAGTAATTGACTTCATGATACTAGTTGGACATGCATCATCGTGATTTTAATTGAACTTCTTCTAATTTTATAGATGAAATAAAGAAAAATATGTAGGAGCAACTAAGTGTTATTTGCCATGATTACACATACCATTGAATTTTTAAAAACATTCTAAAAAGATTTGAAAATGACCAGATTTGAAAAACATACTAACTAAGAGGATCTGGATTTCTTTTCCATTGTTTTCACTATAGTTTATGTAAAGAGCATGCTAAGATTCCTAACGCCACAGTATTGAATTGAAAGGAAAGTGAGGTTTATGGTAGGAAGTAACAATCTTGTTTACTGGTCTGAAATATGTTAATAATTCAGTTCATGGAGGAATCATTGTTAGTATACCACTTACTATGACACAAAGCACTCTCACTACATTGATTTTTTTATCCCATAATTCTGGCTTTAGGGTAACATACAAATAATCTTATTTTACATAGCAACTACTGTTTTTTTAAATGCACCAGCAAAGTTGAAGTTTTGAACTGGTAGTCAGTTTTTATTGTAGCAACTTTGATTTTTATCAAGTGTTGTGATTTTGGATGATAAGATTAAGATCTTCATTTTAGTCACATGTAGACATCACTTCACTGCAATCTCTTTCTATTAAATTACAGTTCTGTTTGTAGTTTTGAACAATGCATTTTGTTAAAAATATGAACTTTTTCAAGGATAAATTAACAAATATTCATGTGTTTAAGTCCCTGGCTCATTCCCAGTTGTATGCCTAAGATTACATTTGTAATGATGTTCGAAATTTGCCGTTTGTCCATAGTGCATTCCTAACACTGATGTCATATAATATATATATATATATATATCTGTGCATCTATCTGCTGTATGTATCATTTAATTTTGAGCATATGCATGTCCTGTCACAAGAACCCTTTTTAAATCTCAAAGTCAATTATCTAAGATAGCCGATGTCTGGTTGAAGGAAATGAGTCTTGAATAGAATATTTCTTCAAATTTGTTTTTGAAACTGTACAAATTAAATTTTGTATCACGAGTCAAGTATGTTTTCATTATTTACTTACAAACTTCTTCAAAAACACCTCTGTACGTCATTTCTGTATTCTGTTTACTTTGATGATTCATACTTTATATGGGTGCATATTCATTTATGCTTTTGTATTATTTAAGTTAGTTCACATGATTTGATAAACATTTTTCAGGCAAAGTTTCTAAAGGCTTGTGGTACCATAGCAAGTACCCCTGGTGAAATTCGTAAATCAACGGAGAAACTAAAGGTGTCGCCTTCTTGTAGTAAAGATTCAGATCCTCCAAAGTTTCGTTCTTGGCTTCA
The DNA here is from genome assembly GCA_951804385.1 of Trifolium dubium. Taxonomy (NCBI): domain Eukaryota; kingdom Viridiplantae; phylum Streptophyta; class Magnoliopsida; order Fabales; family Fabaceae; genus Trifolium; species Trifolium dubium. The sequence goes on from OX638064.1 coordinate 8,096,815, forward strand.
TGAAACATCTGCTCAGAATGTTCCAAATGATGTCAAACCATTCAATCCGCCAACTCTCAAAGAGCATTGTGAAGAATGGGAAAAAAGAACAGATTGTTCGGACCACACACCTATCAGGTTATTGATCTCTTTATTTAATCTGTTTAATGCTGATATTGAATAGTATTGAAGATGTAGAAACGACTATTCAATCAATTTAGATGGATATTTTGTTAATTACTTTTGGCATTATGGGAACACTGCCTTGTTAAGAAAGTCTTCAGGCTTCTGCTTATGACCATCAAAGAACCTAAGAAAATTTGTTCATGTATTTAGACCATATTAAATATAATCTTTTCAGAAGTTAATTTCTTTTCATATACAGCTGTATCTCCAACGCACACAGTAATACTCAATGGGAATATCATGACTCTACGGAAGGAAGTGGGCAAGGGAGCTATCATCCTACCGATGGGAATGAAATGAGTAAGGGTAGGAGCAAGTCAGTGCATTTTGAATGTGATACTGATGTTTCATCCTGTGAGTCATCGACTTATGGTGGATGGCATATCAAGAAATCAGAGTCACCAAACCCCACCCCAATGAAGATATCTGAAGGGATGCAAACTCCTGGAACTGCTTACCCTACCACTCTCAAAGACTTGCCAAATGGTAAGCTAGTAAAGTCACAGTTTGTGTATCCAAATAGCAGCCAAAGTGAGGATGTCTCTAAGAGCGTGATACTTGAGGAAGATGATTATGCTTCTGTGCAAGATTCAAGGAAGATGAGCGAATCAACTGAGCAGTCTCAAAATGCATCTTCTACTACACCAGATAAAAGTGAAGCTAACGTGGAAGAAAGCTTGTCTTCTTGGTTGAAGCCTGCATCTGTCATTTTGGAGGAGAGAAGAAAGAAAATGGAGATGGGTTATTATCAGATCCGCAAAACTCCTGCTGACAGACCCATCATTGGAATGGTTGCTGCACACTGGAATGAAGATGAAAAATCTGATGTTCCTCCCCCTAAGTGGTGGGATGGGAATGGCATACCGAATTCAACCAACAAATACAAAGAAGTATGACATATAGTAACTGTTTTATATGTGAAAGAGTTCGAAGTTTAGATGTTATACCTAATTAGTGCTGATTGTTTACAGGACCAAAAAGTGAGCTGGCATGCTACACCGTTTGAAGAGAGGTTGGAGAAGGCATTATCGGAGGATACCGTCATCTCTCGAAGGTATGCCTAGATAAACACTTCTTTTTTCGTGTGAGCTCTATTCACGTTCGAAAGTTAAAAAGAAATTGAGAAATTTTTGTTTCTAATGCATTGTTTTTGCTCAAATACTCCAGACTGAATGATATACCCAACAGCATTTATGTATCATTCAATCAGAGTTTTGCATTAGGTTGAAGATAAAATGTTATTTTTCTATTGGTGACAACTTACAAATCATATAGGTTCCGCATAAATTTGGTAGAATCTATAAATATTTCATTTTTCAACAAGTAAAGGGTAGAATTGCTTGCATTTTTTTTTTTTTTTTTATTAATTGGATGATGATATTGTAATTTTAATTTGTTAATTGATTACAGGAAAGATATATGTGGAAAACCAATTGCTTTTGATGAGAATGAAGAAAGCGACACTGCACTATCTCAGTTGAAACCGGCAACTCATTCACAATCCGTTGTGTCCTTTTGATATCTATAGTTGTCCATCTCACCACTCTGTGGTATAAGATATATAATATAGTTTGTCCCAATGAAGTGCTGAATAGTTGGAACAAGCACAATACATTATTCAAATTTTGTGATGCTATACACTTAAATTGCCCACTTGTATTGTACATAATTGATGAGGATTGTTGGGTTAAATATTGGCCATTGGGAGATCGGTCATTATTAGTTGAAAAATTTGAAGTTGTATGTTGAAATTTTAGATGACCTTTAGTTTGGGTGGAAATTTTTATTTTTTATGATTATGTTATTGGTTTGAATTATCCACTGTGTTGTTTATAATTATTCTTTGTGAGGAAACTTGAATAACCATCTTTAGTGGGGACAAACTTGAACTTGATGCCTTGTTAAAGAGATCTGAGCTTCATTTTACAGAGTAATGTAATGTTGGATTACTCAAGGCTTTTCTTATGTGGTGTTGAAGATCAAGGATCTATGTGTTGATGGTAAGAATATCATTACAGACTTAAATTTTTCGCCAACCCCAAAAGTTATTATTTCGATTCAGAGATTGCAACTAACTTTTGTTGCTTATGTAAAATGACCGTTGGTAACTCAAATTTGTCGTCCTCTCTGGGACCTCGAAGGGAAGTATGTTGGCAACATGGTGACAGGGTACATTGGTCCTAAATGTTGATGGTAGTGCATTATCAAACCTAGGGCAAGCAGGTTGGGTTACGTTGGCTTGGTATGCAACTCGATTGGCCAATTTTAATTTGGTTGTTTAGACAGTTTGAATTTGTCAAGCATTTTACATGAAGAATTTCAAACTCTGTTTGACTTCCTCTCTATGCTGTTCAGTTAGCTGCAAAGAAAACACGAAGCTCTTTTTTATTTTTATTAAATTTTATTTTTGCCAAGTTATGAGCTAATCATAATGGATCTTTAGTGATGGTGCGTCATTTATTACTCCCTCCATCCCAAAATACTAGTACTTGTCAAAATTAATCTCTAGTGATGGTGTGTACGTATGGATTTGTTACTAATTTATTCTAAAATAATTGATCTTTACTGTTTATAACATTGTATTTTCCTATTTTATCACTTATTGCTTCTATAATGTAATTATTATGAGAGACAATAAACTGATAAAATAACTAAAAATCTACATTTTAAAATTTCAAAGTTTGCTTACAATATAAAAGAGTGATATTTTAGTAAAAATCATATTATCTTTCTCTCTTTCATTTACACACTTTTTTAAAGTGTATGAAATGATCAACTAAATCAATTATTTTGAGACGGATGAAGTATGACATATATAGTCTTTTTTCTTTTTTTTGTTTGTTATTTTTCTTTTTTTTCTCTTATTTATTCAAATTTTTTTATTATTATAACTAGTTTTCTTAATTTCACTAAATCTTAGAATATACTAATTTTCGTTCCAAAATAAATTGTTAACCAATTTATACACTTTAAAAAAAAAATGTATAAATAAAAAAGAGAATATCATTTTGATTAAAGCCTTTTTTTAATATGCAATTATTTTGGGAGGAGAGACTAGGTATTAAATTAATTAAAAATAAATAAAAGAAGGAAAAAAAAATGGAATATAAAAGGAGGAGGGAAACGAAGGTATTGAAGGAGTAGGGTTGCGAGAAATTGACAGTGACGAGCAAAGAGAAGAAACGCTTGAAGTTGGTAGGAAAAAAGGAACTAACGTGTGGATCATAATGCAAATCTGAATCAAGACTATGATGTTCTCTTTTATAATAGTTTTCAATCTGAATCACGTTCCTCTTCTTGCTGCTCGCGTTTTCTTCTCTCCTCTCTCAGATCTTTCAATTCGCAATAACCCTATCAACCTCGTGATGATTATTATCTGAAGGTTCACCATTTCCTAATTCTTTTATTTATTTATTTTTAAAATTTTATTTTGTTTTGATTTGTAACATAGAAGGACTGCTCAAGAGAACTATTTTTACTGTATCATTTTTGAAATTACTTCAGTTTTTGCAAATTGGATACTCACATTTATTGTTACTTTCACTTTGTTTCACAATCTATATCATGTGGTAGAACTTAGAAGAATGTCGGTGTTTAAAGGTTGTTTGTTTGTATGTTTATGGAGATAAATAGACATAGTTTTTAGGCTTAATTACACATTTGATCCCATACGTTTATTGTAGATTTCAAGTTGGTCCCTTACGTTTTAACTATTTCACATTGGTCTCTTACGTTTATTTTAGGTTTTAATTTGGTCTTTTCCGTCAATTTTGTCACATGTAGCAGACGGTTTGCATATGTGGACAGACATGTGTCCAATTGAAACAATGTTAATGACAAAATTGACGGAAAGAACCAACTTATGCAAACGTTATAAACGTAAGGGACCAATATGAAACTAGGGACAAACTTGAAACCTACAATAAACGTATGAGATCAAATATGTAATTAAGCCTAATTTTTACGACTTCTATATATGCTTGTTGATTTGTTCATTTTTGTCATTCTCACATTGTCTTACATGTTATTTCAGTTATTTAGTAGATTATGATATTTACTTAAATGTCTCCATGTGTATTTAGTTATTATATGCCCATTACTTTGTTACTTTAAATTCAAGTGGCTATCACTCACTGACAACAAGATTGATATTAAGAGAGTCCCCGAAGAAGAAAGTTCTCATCAAAGCCATGGAAGCTGCTGATGTTAAGAACAAGTGAGACAAGAGCTCGTGGGGCAGGAATCTGATTGTGATGAACAGAAAGGCAGCACTCAATGATTTTGATAGATTCAAGATCATGTTGTGGAAAAGATCACGAGGGCGGAGCTTGCTCAGTTGAAGAAGACTGCGTGTAGGCTTTAAATAGTAGTGATCAATTTTTGAATTTTTCTATGTTTTTCTTTCGATAAGTACACCTCGGTTTGTTGTGAGATTCTATGTATTCATTGAGTGACTTCGTAGAAAGGTTTATTTTGAGAGCTCATTTGCTTTCAAGATTATTTCACAGGGTACCAATCTTGATTTTGAGGGTGGGGTGTAGTTTAATGGGGATAGAAATAGAATTAGAAATTGAGATTAAATGTATTGCAGGTGTTTGAAAAAATGTCAATGAGGAAAATCTGGTGTTTAGCATCACATGTTTTGGTAAGAATTAGAAGACAAATATTTTATTACAACATATTTTGCTCAGATTGTGATATACGCGATAGAACTATATGTCATAGTCTCATAGACTTAATTTTGATTGTGTTTCCCTGTGGCATAAACATTCACCGAGGCTGCAACATTTGCCGCCAAGCTCCAAAATGGAAAGTCCCTTTTCTTGGTTATTCAGAGTGGGTATTGCACTCTTTGCGTTGTCCACGAAGGAGTCGTCACTGCCATTGCAAAACTGGAGTCATAGAACAATGAATCTTCAAACCAACCCTTATGAGGTACCAAATTTGTAACACTTATTTTGCGATATACTCTATTTTTAGTTGTCACTTTCTTATTTTGTGTATTTATATTTTAATATTTTAATTTTAATGTAATGAACAGTTCAGATTCTAGAACCCAAACTTTTTTGAACTTTTTAAAGTTTGGATTATGCGTTCCGAACTTTTATAACATATAGAATCAAGGGCAAAAACGGATTTTTGGGGGGATAAAAGAAACATGGGTGGAAAAGAGAAATTTTCTTAGTTTTGGTATTGGTTCCTGATAGTCCTCATAGTTGTCAACCTCATAGTCCTCTCTATTGGATCGGTCTGGCCCGGAACATGTATCATGTCATTTCTTCGTCCACGAGTGCAACTTAAATATGTGAGGAAACAAGAGTAGAGAAGAGCAGTGCCGCCGATAATCGGAAAAATGGCGCCGGAAATGGCTATCTTAGAAGAAGAGAACGTGTTTGTTGTGGTTTACATTAGCTTTTGATGAAGCTTGAAGTCTCTTTAATTTAACAAAATTATATTTAAATTAAACTTAAATATGTTTTTGTTTCTTACATGTATTTACCAATTGATTATAAATGAAATGCTATAAGCATTTTTGAGTAAATTTTTTTTTTTTGGTTCTTACATAATGAAAACTTTTGAAGTTCAATAGCATTAACCTACTTATAAAGGTCCAACAGATGCTGCATCATCCTTAATTATAATCTCGGTGGAGGCAGTTGATAAGTTTTTAAAATAGTCCTATGACATTTTCCTAACAGGGTCGGTTGGTGTAGCAGTTTATAAGATTAAGCTCAAAAGCATTTCCTTTAATCTCTACAAAACCAAACAATAGCAAGAATCACAAATATAAGAAACACAAAACCATACCTTAATGCTTTTAGGACTTTTCTTTTTTTGAACAAACTTTTAGGACTTTTTTTTTTTTGTTGTTATTTGAAATACAACTATCCAATTCCTCTAAACTTTTATTTCTGTCTATTCTTACAAGGACCATAATATTTACTACTGCAAAGAAAATACAAAAAAAATTATAATGCACAAAACACAAATGAAACTATATTAGTAATCATAGTGACCCTTGTTTGTGTTGCTTGAAATCCAACTTTCATTCTCTCCACTTTCACTAACACTATCAACAAAACTCAGAATAAAATTTGCAACCAAACTTGCCACAGAAATTCCAAGTCCACTAAGAGTAGAAACTATACTAGACATAGATTGAGGTAACTCATTGAGAAAAAACTCAGTTTGTCCTACAACACTAGAGCCTTAAGCCAATCCATCGATGATTTGGCGCGGCAATAGCCATAATGCAGATTTATTCACCACAGCTTTTGGTTGTTCTGAATAGCCTTGATTGACTGCGATTCCAAGTCTAATATTCTCTACATTAGCAAGCGATGCAATTGATATGCTACAAGCAAATAGACTAACTCCCATTTAATGTTTCCCTTCTAAGCATCACGCGCGCCCTATTATCATCGATGCCAAAGGGACTAAAAGTCGGTCGTAAAGTACCTACTATAATACAAATAATTAATTATAAATCATAAATGTCCCAAAGGAGGCTGGAGGAATTTGGAATTTTGAACTAATTATATGTTTTGTGAGTTTATAAATTTTTATGACAAACAAAACATATTTGATAACTGTCATTTTATCATAAATTTATTTCTCATTTTACTAATTTATAGTAGTTTACTATTAGTAACATTTGAGCTTATTGTTCCTCACTTTTTCTTCTATTTTAACTTTTATTATTTTAATTAAATATAGTCAAATAAACTCCACCAAATCCCTCTTAACCATTTGCACTTTAAATAGACCAGACATCAAAATTTATTACTGAAAATCAATTTTGACAAAAACATACATATAATTGAACCTTCCTACAACACATTGACTAGAACAAACCAAACCAACTAGAAATCCAACACAAATTCAGTACATTGCTGTAGGCTCCATTTTATTCTTAAGCAAGTAACAAAAGCACAAGAAACTCCTATAACCAAACCAGTGAAATCACTTATTTAGGGTATTTGAAACATTGTTCAGAAACAAAACCATTAGGCAGGGTACTTATAATGTTCTAGAACCTTCTTCCAAGATGGTCTGCTGCTAATATCATCCCACCAAGCACTCACATGTTTCCTCTCTCTAACCAAATTTCCTCTCCCGATTAGGTTCACCAAAAAGTGACCAAACGCGAGATGGCTAAGATCGGCAAGACTGAAAAAATCACCAGCCAAGTATTTGGTCTTTGACAGTCTTTCCTCATAAACATCCAACACTTTCTTGAGCTTTTCATCACTCTCTTCAATCACTTTTTGGTCCGAGGCAGCACCCTGCAATGGCGCAAACAGAACTTGGATGACCAATTTAAAGACTGCCGGGTGAAAGTGGTTTGCTTCAACTTCAAGCCATTGTTCCACAATACCCTTTTCTTCTATTGTCTTTCCTAACAAATCAGTTCCTTGATTCTTGTACTTTTCTGCATAGTATCTGATTATTGCTCGAGATTCTGAAGAAACAAATAAATAAATTAGTAAATTAGTATGACATTGAGCTCAAGTGGAATTTTCGAAAGAACACAAATTCGATTTTTGGTGGAATAATTTTTTGTCAGACTTTACTTATCTCGTGGCCGGATTTCAGACTACTAGAACCAGAAATAAAAAATAAAGATACAAAAATAGTAGATGGGACATGTAGCTAACCATAGAGGGTATAATCACCATCTTGAATAAGAGGAACCTCTCCAAAAGGCTGCAAAGTTATGAGAAATGAGTATAATTATACATGCAAAATAAATACTTATGAAAAATTGTTTCATAGTGTAATTGATTAATTGAAGTTGGGAAAAAAATGAACCTGGAGTTTAAGATAATCTGGTTGTTTATGCTCTCCCTTGAAGAGATCAATATCAACAGTTTCAAACTCAATTTCCTTCTCAAAAAGACATACCAACACCCTTTTCGGGTTACCATAGGCTGGTCCGTACACTTTCACAACCATGTTTTCTACAACCTAAATTCTTGTTTATGTTGTTTGTGTGAGTGAGTTTAGTTGCACTCAGTTTCTTCAACTTATAATGGAGGGAAGTAGGGGTGGACAAGGACCAGAAATCCGGTTCAATTCGCAAAAACTGATATAAAAAATTCAACCCGGGTAATCTGAATCGAATTAAACCGAACCAAACATTATTGTTTTCGATCTAAAATCACGTGATATAGTTGGGAGACCGTAATTTTATTTATAAAAAAAGTGTCCTAGCACATGAGAAATGAATATATATCTACCGTGAGATACGATCAATGTCCTTTTTAAACTAGGATAATAGAGAAATTATTAGGTGAGTCCTCACCTAATAACAACTATTCATTACACACATCCAATAAAATAATGACAAGTAAGTAATTAATAATAATTAAAATCAAATTATATAAAAATATGGGAGGAAAATACAACAATACAAGGAGTGTTGGTGCTTATCAATAAGATTAGATAAATATTATTTTTGTTTCTATCTTCTTGTACTATTTTTTCTATAAATTTATATATAGTAGTCCTGCATTCCTAAATAAGTGTCACAAATCATCACCGTACTTATGTCAATGTATATTTTTGACGACTAATATCTTTAAAAAAAATTATTATCCCCTATAAAATTGAAGATTTCATTATTTACTCCTATATTATCTTTTTACTAATGTGGCAAATAAAAGTCAAATGTCATAAGCAAAAATTTCTTCAAATAAGTTTCTTTATATATTATTTCTAATGTGAAAGTTTAGTGGTACGTTAGTCAATATTATATGGATTCCCTATTGCTAGCTTCGTTTGGAATACAACCTTACACTGAAAACAGTTGACTTTCAGCTTGTATCAAGAACATGCCTTTAAAATATGTTTTATTGTTCTAAACAAGGGCTTAAAAACAATAAATTTGATGACAAAGTGGCTTATGAGAGAGCATATTCAAGAACAAATTGTAATATGCTATGGCGAGATTTAATGTGAGCAAGGAAGGTATACAGTATAAAATAACAAAGTTGGTATTGGGTCACAATCATGAGCTTGTATCTCCTGAGTCCTGAGTAAAGAAGACATATGCTACGTTCTATGAGAAATTGTCAAATCATAAAGTTTATGGTGAATGTTGGTATGAAAGTTACAAGTATTTAGAGTCATATCTTGGTGAAGAAGTTGGAGGATTCAATAATCTTGGTATAACTTTGAAAGATATGTACAATTATGTGTACACATAAAAGTTGAACTCAATTGAAGCCGGTGATCCCCAGACATTAGTTAACCATTTACTACAAAATAGACAAACACAGATGTGAGACTAATTGTTAGAGGCATATGAACAGGCGGCCTAACTCGTTTAGTAAATATGTCAAATATTGGTATTTAAAAGTTCGATAGACATAGGCTTTTAGATAGACTAATAGGCTGTACCATGCTTTTAAAAAGGTCATACTAAACTTAAAATAAAGCATTTGACAGGTTAATAGAATAAAGCCTTTAACCCGTAATTACAATGTTCTCGAATATTCCTATCCACCAACTATTTTGGTATTATTCCTTAAAATTTCAGCAGAGTACGTTGTGACAAAATTTTAATGAAATTTTTGGCTGTTCTAAGAGTAGCTAGATGCACAAAGTACTGTTTAGGAGTCAAATAATTACGGAAGCTCATACCGGTGTGATGGTGAGTTGCCTACTTGCCTTGCTTCCCAACTATAGTAACTTGTGATGAGAAACTGGCCACGGAGTCCCTATTTCAAGGCAATCTTGGTGGTCAAACGCAATGAAGCACTATTACAGACACAGACACCAGAACACTAGTGTTGGACTTATAAGTATATTACACACCTTCAGTTTGAAATGTCAGTGCAATATAGGTCAAATGCAATTTGTGTTCCTCGCCAGATTTCCATGCATGAACACCCATTTAAGGTTCATATTATATTGTGATGTCCATCCAGCAGATGGTAAAAAAAAAATGTTAATTTGTGTTTCTATGGATGAAACTAAAACTGTTATCCTAAACATCTCATTTCAGTTTTGAATCAGCAGTTTAAAAGACTAATGATATCTCTTACTGAAATAGAGGAGAAACGTATCAACTCCGTTGCAAACTAGGTACAATTCTTAGAATAAAACGTGAAAGAAAAACAACCAAAAACTTACCTTATAGAGAAGAAAAAGAAGGTCTGCACAGTTGGAAAGCGATGGTCCGTAAGGTTTCAAAGAAAAGGAGGTGAACAGATTTGGAAAATAGGTAGCGTGTAGCGAGAAACCTAAGGATAACAAAAATGTGGGTAGTTGTTCTGTCCTCCGTGACCTCTTTGTGCTGTCCTATTTGTTCGGTTCTGCCCCTCATTTTTTAGCAGATCAAATACATCCTAAAATTGATTCAGGCTTTCAAGAAAATGTCACAAGCCTAAGACAATCACAGGTGTATTTATTTATATAAATCAATCAAAGAGCATAAAATAAAACAAGAAACATGAAGCAAAAGCAAATAAAAGCAAAAGCACGGTCCTTCAATTAGATAACTAAAAAGCATGTAATCGACATTCCACTCCACAAATAAGTTATTTTGCAACAACCTAGCTTATTTCCATGTATCTTATCTCACACAAAGAGACTCAATCATAACAATCAAGGATAATAGCAATACATTGAGGTAGTGGATTGGAGGATAAAAGATACTTAGAAATGACATTCAGGGTAAGCACTGTCGTCAACTGTCCGATTATAATATCGTTGAGCAAGTAGCAAGTCTTCCACCTTGTATGCAATCTTATTCATAACATCAGTTGTTGATCTTCCTTTGTATAATCTATCCATAACAGTGTGATAACTAGCAGCATTAGGTTTTACACCACATTTTATCATCACAGCTGCTGCAGTTTTAGCAGATTTCACCTCTTGTTCGGTAACTAAATTGTGAGGAGTTGTTGCTGCTGTGGAAACTAAAGTGTGAGGATCTGGATAGAGGGTGGATTTTGTTGTATCCATTTCTTGCCTCAAGATAAGTGCTTGTTTAAATTGACTAATTATGCAATGACCATAGATTAGATTTATATATGTGAGATAATCAGGCTTAATGTTTTTAACATGAATCATTTCAGAACATAAATCATAGGCTTGATTTAAAAGTCTATCTTTGCAGAGTCCAGATAAGATCGAGTGAAAGCAGCGCATGAGACTTCGACTAGAAATAGAATCTTCTTTTTTTTGAAACCGATAAGAAATAGAATCATCATTAGCAAAACAATTGTCAATATTGAATGCATGTCCCAACAACTCCAGAGCCATTTGGGTTTCTCCAATCTCACATAATTCAGGGATTAGAATAAGATAACTATTATAATCCAATACACACTTGCTTCTGTTTTTAACTATGGTATCATTGTAAAACTTCATTGCTTGGTGAATCTGACGTAACCTACAAAAGCCGCGTAAAATATGATTCAAAGTTTGAGTAGTAGGATGATGACCGGTGTCGATGATTTTATGTAATAGTGAGATAGCTGAAGACATGTTACCTTGTCTAGAGTGGCATTGAATGAGAATAGCCCAAGTATTAACGTCAGGGACAATAAGATTATTGAATTGCGAAGATTGTTCCAATTGGTTGTAAAGGGAAAGAACATCGACGTAAGAGCCCACTACAGCAAGGTTTGAAAGAATAGAATTGTAATAGGGTATTGGAGAGACACCATCACGGATGAGTATATTGAACGTATTGATAGCATTTGAGTGAGTATTGGAATGAAAAGATACATCGTTAAATGATGAGGTTGAAACAAAACGAGGACTAATTAGAGGAGAAAACCTGGGAATAATAATAGAAGAAGAAGAAACAGAAACAGCAGCACGATATGATCTTCTTAATATTGAAAACATAGCTGCCATTGATTGATGCACAACAACAAAAATCTATGTCACTCTCTTCACTTTCCATCCATCTTATGTACATGCTGTAAGGAGAGAATAGGCCGAATTAGGTTTGTCAATGTAGTTTAATCTGTCAAAAAATTAAAGGCCCAAGTTTGGACCTATAAAAAAAAGCCCAAGTTTGGTATATTAATATGGGCCTTAGGCCAAATGCTTTAAGTTTTTAGTTTGTATCGCATAAGTTCTTTAAGTTATTTTTGTAATATATAGGTCCTTTAAGTTTTTAGTTTGTAACACATAGGTCCTGTAAGTTTTTTTCTAACACATAAGTCCTTTAATTTTTTTGCAAAATTAGGGGGTTAATTGACAAGGATACCGTTAAGGCCCTGTTTGGTTCGGAGTTTTTGGAGGAGAGGGGAGGGGAGGTGAAATTTTAAATTTTTGTGTTTGGTTCAAATTTTTAACGAGGGGAGGGGAGGAGAGAAGTAATTTACTTTTTTATCCTTAATCTTATAAACTCAAAATAAGGAGTAAACTATAATGGATATGTTATGTCAAAAAAATTTAATGATATATATAACCAAAAAAAAATATAATGAGTAGAAAACTTAATTTTTCAACAAGGATAATTTAGGATTTTAATAAATAAAAAATGAGGATAGTTTTGTCAAACATAATTAAAAATCCCTCCCCTCCCCTCCCCTTCTTAAAAATCTCTCCCCTCCCCTCCCTTCCCTTCCCCTCCCCTCCCCTCGGTTGAACCAAACAGGGCCTAAATTTAGTTTTTGACTTTGAAAATTTTAGTCAATTCACTACAAAAAAAAGAAGAGAAAAATAGCGGCGGTCAGATAACAGCGGTTTAACCATAACCACCGCCGCTTTACTGTTTCGGCGGTTTTACAACCGCCGCAGTTATCATGACATTAGGGGCGATTGAAACCGTCGCTAAATATTGAAACAGGAACAGAAACAGCAGCACGATATGATCTTCTTAATATTGAAAACATAGCTACCATTGATTGATGCACAACAACAAAAATCTATGTCCGCTGCAGTTTTTTTTTTCTTCTTTTCGTTTCAAGTAACACTCTTCACATTCCATCCATCTTTATTTACATGCGGTAAGGGTGAGGCCAAGTTAGGGTTTGTCAACCTTGCGTCGTCTGTCAAAAAATTAAAAACATAAGTTTGATACTCCATCCGTACTAAAATATATGTCGTTTTGAGAAAAACATTTGTACCACAATATACAGTAAAATCTCTATAAATTAATGAAGTTAGGACTTGAGAAATTTATTAATTTAGAGAGTTATTAATTTATCGATAAATTAATAATTATTAATTTAAAGAGTTTTTAATGATTTGTAAATCAATAATGACTTTAGTAATATGTATTGGAAATCAATAATGACTTTTGATGTAAACAAGAGGAACAAATGGGTTCAATGTATAAAGTCATTTCGTCATTTTGGCGAGAGTGGGTCTGTTGATGTACTAGACATGGAGCAGAAATTGGTATCGATTCAGGAGAAAATTGATCAGTTCCCTATGATCAACTACCCAGGTGAAAATGAAGCATGTTCGGAGGTTCAGAGTTTAGAAAATATTGTGGGTACTATCATTGAGAATAATGCAGAGGATGACGGCGAAGATGATACGGTGTCTTTGGAGCCTGTTACGCGAAAGGAAGCACTTATGGCGTCAAACACTCTTCACAACTTTATGATATAATACAAAAATACAACACCTGAGCTATTGGATGCAATAAAAAAAGTTAGAGATGAGCTCCAAATGGACTTGAACTTTAAAGAAAAACAGACAACTATTGAATCATATTTTAATAGAGTGTAACATATTTTTTTTCAGTTTCTATGAATTATTAATTTATGATTTTCTTGGGACCGAAAATTACAAAGGGATCTCCCGAAAAATTATTATCTTATTATTTTATCGAATTTTTCAAATTTTTACACTGGCCCAAGTCGGGACCGGACAACTTTATTATTTTAGAGAATTTATTAATTTACCGAGTATTAATTTATAGAGATTTTACTGCATGTGGTTTACATTACTAATGAAACATTTAATGCTCTTTTTCCTCTTATATCCTTAGGGTGCGTTTGATATGCTAAAAAACACAGTATTGGACAGGACAAGTCCAGTTGTATTGCGTTTGATTGTGAAATTGTTTCAGGGACTGGACAACTCGGGTGACAAGGGATAACACAAAAATAAAAGTTCTTGTCCTCCACTAAACCACAACAAAACTTTTTGTCCATAGTACACGTGGTCTAAAATACCAAAATACATTTTTTTTCACCAAACTTCGTATAAAACAAAAAATTATTCAATATCATAAAAGTTTGTCCTGTGCTGTTTTATCTTGTGTTGTGGTGTTCTATCTTATGTTGTGTTGTCCAGTACTTAGAGTTTAACAGATCAAACACACCCTTAATCTATTATTTCTCTTTCTTCTTTCAATTATATAATTTATCTTTCACATACCATTAATGAAGGATAATTTTGTAAAATAACCCATAATTTATCTTTTGCATACAACAATGATTACATTTTTTAATTTGTGTGATATGGTTAAAACGACATATATTTTAGTACGGAGGTAGTACGTATGTTTATTTTGTTGGAATTAATTCTCGAATGTTAGTGCCTAAAGCTAAAACCCACAGAAAATTTTGCAATGCACCCTCTCAAATGGTTGATGAGCTTCATTAAAATTCAAATTTTGGGTGGAACAATTCTTTGATTTGAGGTGTGTGGCATGTTTTATATAAACTATTGTTAGCCCCGAGTTCCATGTGATGTGGGACTTAAGGTGAACTAGAAAATATGCCCTCTAGTCGAGGCTATGGGGATGGATTCGAGAATTAATTTTATCGTCCGTACAGATGACACCACTTTTCTGAATTGAACTCCGATTTATCCGCGAGGGATAAATATGTTCCGACCTAACCTCAAGTCGATGATTCTATCCATTTAGATACTCGGGTCCATCATTTTATTTGTGATAACCATCAGAACATCTCTTCTGATATTTTACAGCTCTTCCTGACTCTTCGTTCCTTACTTTCCAAAGTCCACATTCCTAATTTTAACTTTGAAGATCAGCTGGTGTGGAAACCTTCTAATGTTGGTCTCATGACTTTTAAAAGTGCTTATAATTTCATTAAACCCCCTTCTAAATCTTTAGTTGTTTGGAAATTATTTTAGAAAAAGCTTTCCTACTGATGATAACATTATGGCTACGGGTTGCCATCTGGCCTCTAGATGTGATTTTTGTGCATCAAATTCTACTTTACATGTTTTATTTGAGTGCAGTTTTGCTTATAATATTTGGACGTGGTTTAACTCTATTTTGCAAGTACTGTTTGTTCCGACTCTTGTTGATATTCTAGAGGTTTGCAAGCGTGGGTGGTCTAAACAATACCAAGATGTAGTGATAGCAGGGATATCGTTAATATCGTGAATACTCTATGATATTGAAGAAATCAACTTCGTCTAAATAATAAGAGGATCGTTTTTCAAACTGCTATCAATCATATTAGTGCAAGTGTGACACTTATTGGCAACGCCTCAAGGGCATATGTTCATCCTCCTAATGCCCTCTAGACTGGCAACAAGCTGCATCGTCAAACCTTTTTGTATAGCAAAATTCAACCTTCATTAAACTACATCTTAGGAAATTTCAAAAGATCTATAGGATCTAGTGCTAAGTCAAATGCAATTTAAGTGTATTTATTTGCATCAATAAACTACATCTCTAAACCTAAGTGTCCTTTTTTTTTTTTGCTTTTTTAAATCAAACGCTTCACAAACCTAAGACAATCATAGGTGTATTTATTTATTTATATAATGAATCAAAGAGCATAAAACAAGAAACATGGGTACCTATCTATTTAAATATGACATATACTATTGCCCAAATCCAGATATTACTAAAATTAAAATAAGAAAATAAAAGCAAAAGCATGGTCCTTCCTTCAATTAGAAAACTAGAAAGCATGTAATCTACATTACAGTCCACAAATAAGTTATTTTGCACCAACTTTGCTTATTTCCATATATCTTCTTTCACACAAAGAGACTCAATCATAACGATCAAGGATAATAGCAATACATTGAGGTGGAAGAGTGGAGTATAAAAGATACTTAGAATTGAAGGTCTGGAAAAGTACTGTTGTAAACATTCGGTTCAAAATCACGTTGAGCGATTAGCAACTCTTCCACCTTTTGTGCAATCTTATTCATAAGACCACTTGTTGATCTTCCTTTGTATAATTTACCGAAAACAGAGTGATAACTAGTAGCATTAGGGTTGACACCACATTTTATCATCACAGCTGCTGCAGATTTAGCAGATTTCACCTCTTGTTCGGTAACTAAATTGCGAGGACTTGTTGCTGCTGTGGAAACTAAAGTGCAAGGATTTGGATAGAAGAGGGATTTTGATGTATCCATTTCTTGCTTCAAGATAAGTGCTTGTTTAAATTGACTGATTATGCAATGACCATAGATTAGATTTCGATATGTGATGCGATCAGCCTTAATGTTTTTAACATGAAGCAATTCAGAACATAAATCATAGGCTTGGCTTAAAAGTCTATCTTTGCAGAGTCTGAATAAGATTGAATGATGGCAGCACATGAGACTAAAATCACCATAACCATCTTTTGATGGTTCCTTGTCAATCTGTAATGCATGTCTCAACAAATCGATGGCCATTTGGGTTTCTCCGATAAAACTTAATTCAGGGATTATAATAAGATAACTATTATAGTCCAATACAAATTTGCTTCGGTTTTTAAGTATGATATCATTGTAAAAAAACATTGCTTGGTGAATCTGATTATAACGACAAAAACCGCGTAAAATATGATTCACAGTTAGAGTAGTAGGATGATGACCGGTGTCAATGATTTTATGTAATAGAGAGATAGCTGAAGCCATGTTACCTTGTCTAGAGTGACACACAATGAGAATATCCCAAGTATTAACGTCTGGGGCAACACGGCGATTGAATTGGGATGATTGTTCCAATTGTTTGAAAAGGGAAATAACATCGGCGGAACAACCAACTCGAGTAAGGCTTGAAAAAATAGAATTGTATTCGGATATGCGAGCGACACCAATACGCATGAGTAATTTGAACGTATCAGCAGCCTCAAAGTAAACATTGTGAGTAACAGCTCCGTCATCATCATCAACATCATCAAAGGTTGAAACAAAACGATGATTAAGAGGAGCAAACTTGGGAATAATAATAGAAGAAGAAACAGAAACAGCAGCAGCACCATATGATCTTCTTAAGATTGAAAACATAGTTGCCATTGATTGATGCTGCAGATTCGTATTGCTTTTTCTTCAAGTAACACTCTTCATTTCCCAACAATCTTATTTACATGCCGTAAGGGTGAAAATAGTCTAGCTGAGTTAGGGTTTGTCAACCCTGAGTGTAGCCTATCAAAATAGTGTAGGCTGTTATACGTTTGAGTTTTAAGCCCGAGTCTGATCTTTTAAAAGCCTTATTTTTTTTTTTTTTGACTAAAAGCCTTATTCTGTTAGTCTAGTTTTAAAATATATTTTTTATGAATATTTTTGCATAAGTTATTATTCTATATTTAAATAAACTAATCAACTAATTGATCAATGCGATTAAACTTTCTTTTAATATTTAATATTGTATTTTAGAGAATTTGACTATATATATACATCATATGTCAATTCTAATTTATAATAGTACATTTATATATGAAAATAATTAATTAAGTTGATAGAATTCAAATTTAGTTCAATATTGAATATTAAATGATACAAATAATAAAAATATTATTAATATTTATTTAAATAGCCTGACTTACGAGGCTGACCTACGTCTTCTCTCCCAAAATAATTGACTAAAAGATACTACCTCTTCTCTCCCAAAATAGGTGTACTATTTTAAAAAGTTACTATATATGACATTTTCTTTTTTACTAATATATAAATTTAAATATTAGCATATAAGATATTGTTTAATTTTTTTAGATAAATATTTAAAAAAAATCATAGATGTAAAATTTTTTAAAAATAATTAAAGATACTAACATTCAAAATTGTGCATTGTCAAACATTAAGTGTAACTAATTAAGGACAGAGGTAGTACATTAGAATCCATTTCCACAGTGCAATCCTAATTCAAATATTTTACTCATACTCCATACTTTATGTTGGGGTGGTCACATCTAATTTACCTAATCACCATTATTTGGTCCCTCATGGCTCCAACTTTAATTTATTAGTGTTTGATCTGCTCAAAAATAAGAACAACACAACTTCTATTGTATTATGTTTGGTTTTAAAATTGTCACTAGGATTTGACAAATTGAGGGTTAAGAGACTAAACAAAATCAGATATTCTTGTCTCTCACTGAACTATGAGACAACTTTTTGTCCTCCGCACAACTTGTCTAAATCATTAAAATAATATTTTCTCCATCAAATATCAATTTATTCAATGTCGTAAATATTTATCCTGTGTTATTCTGTCTTATATTGTCTTGTACTATTCTGTCCAATACTTTCATTTTGCGGTTTAATTCTCATTTTACTAATTCATAGTAGTTTATTAATAACATTTGAGTTTGGTAAGCTCTACCAATTTCCTCCCATTCATATATGCAGTTTAAATAGACCAAACATCAAAATTTATTACTGAAAATCAAGTTTGCCAAAAACATACATATATTTGAACCTTCCTAAAAGACATTGACTTGAACAAACCAAACTATTGTTCTAAAAAAAAAAAAAAGAACAAACCAAACTACCAATCCAACAGAAGTTCAGTACATTGCACAGTAGGCTCCATTTTATTCTTAAGCAAGCAACAAAAAACACAAGAAAATCCTCTCAAACCAAATCACTTATTTAAGGTGTTTGGAACAATATTGTTCACAAACAAAACCATTAGACAGGGTACTTATATTGTTCTAGAACCTTCTTCCAAGATGGTCTGCTACTAATATCATCCCACCAAGCACTCACATGTTTCCTCTCTCTAACCAAATTTCCTCTGCCAGTTTGGTTCACCAAATAGTGACCGAACGCGAGATGGCTAAGATCAGCAAGACTGAAAAAATCACCAGCCAAGTATTTGGTCTTTGACAGTCTTTCTTCATAAACATCCAAAACTTTCTTGAGCTTTTCATCACTCTCTTCAATCACTTTTTGGTCAGAGGGAGCACCCCGCAATGGCGCAAACAGAACCTGGATGACCAAGTTGTAGATTGCTGGGTGAAAGTGGTTTGCTTCAACTTCAAGCCATTGTTCCACAAGACCCTTTTCTTCTATTGTCTTTCCTAACAAATCAGTTCCTTGGTTCTTGTACTTTTCTGCATAGTATCTGATTATAGCTCGAGATTCTGGAAAATTTGTTTGAAATTAGTCTATTAGTGTGAATAGATTGTTCCACGTTATCCCATAGAACTAAAAGTACATATGAAATAACCAAGACATCGGACTTAAGTGGTTAATGAACTTCACTAAAGAACGAATTTTCAGAAGAACCCAAATTCGATTCCTGGGGTGGAACATTTTTTTGTCAGACTTTACTACTTACTTTGCGGCCGAACTTTGGACTACTAATAATTCTCAGCCAGACTTTACTTATTCTACGACCAAACTTTGGACTACTAGGGGACCTTCCCCTAAAAACTAGAGGGTTCTAAACCAAAAAAAAGTACATATGAGATCAAAAACATTTTAAAAAAAATATAAAGATCTATTAAATTGAGTTAATTATAATTTATAACTACAAGCCTCTAAAATCCCGATGTAGCCCCGACACTTATGTCTGGTGTCATACACCATGATGACACATGAGATTACATTCAATCTCCTAAATTTTCTTATACTATATGCGGTGTTTATGTGTAAGCAACTAAGCATAGTGTGTAGTGTCTGGTGTCCTTGCGTCTGCTTCATACAAAATTACTCTGTTATTACAACTAATCAGAGTAAAAATAATAAACAAACCAAGTATTTGGCTAGAAAGAAGTAAAATAATAAATAATTACTATAACAAAACTAGTAAGCACTCATTCTCTCCAACCCAAAATCTCTCTAAATAGTTCTTAATGGGCCCCGCCAATAACTATATATTATTTAATTTTAATATATTAAAGTGTGGTAGAAAATAAAATAATATATTAAAGTGTGTGGGACCCATTAAGCACCATGAGAGAGAGAGTGCTTATTTAAGCATAGATACTTAATATGTACCATTTTTGCATGTGCTCCAATGGTAGTACTTAATAAGTACTAGTTCTTATTAATATTAAGTACTACTACCTCTGGTCTTATATATAAGAAAAAATTGATTTTTTAGATTCATTATAGAATTGATGTATCTAAACAAAAGTATAGTCTAAATACATCAATTCTCCAATGAATCAAAAAAGTGAAATATTTCTTTTATATAGGACCGGAGGGAGTATTTGATAAGCACTCACCATTGGAGATGGTCTAACTAACTTCATCACAAATGAATCAAAATCAGGGAAGCAAACATGAAGTTCAAATATGAACAATTTTAACATCAAAATTAAATCTAACATCAATTTAAAAAAATTAACATCTTGAGATCCAAATCCAAAGTTTAAAATATAGATAATATCTACAAGGTGGTGGAAAATTAAAATGAGTAAATCACCAATCTTTAACAACACAACATAGCACAAAAAAAATCAGAAATGTAAAAGGGACATGTAGCTAACCATAGAGGGTATAATCATCATCTTGAATAAGAGGAACCTCTCCAAAAGGCTGCAAAATTTAAGATAACTTGGTATAATTATTATACATGCAAATTAAATAAAATTCTGAAAAATTGTTTCACAGTGTAATTGATTAATTTAAGTTGCAAAAAAATGAACCTGGAGTTTGAGGAAATCGGGTTGTTTATGCTCTCCCTTGAAGAGATCAATATCAACAGCTTCAAACTCAATTTCCTTCTCAAAAAGACATACCAACACCCTTTTCGGGGAACCATAGGCTGGTCCGTACACTTTCACAACCATGTTTTGTACCACCTAAATTCTTGTTTATGCTGTTTGTGTGAGTGAGTTTAGTTGCCCTCAATTACTTCAACTTATAATGGATTGGAGGTAAGGAAAAGGGAGGGAGGGTCCAATATTGTCATTTTTTGACAAATGGAAAGTTCCAATAATGTCATTTTCATGATACCCTGGTCCCAATTGAATTCTTTGCAATGATGTAACAATTTCATATAATCCTTGTCCTTGTCCTTGTATTTTACATTGGTTAAATAAACCTCGTCTTACACGCATATATTAAAATAATGTAATTATACACCATAATAAAAATAAAAATAAAAGGACAAATAAAAATAATGTAATTAATTTTTATTATTATAGTATAAAAATAAATACTCTATCCGTTTCAAAATGAGTGTCGTTTTACCTCAAAAATTATTTCAAAAATGAGTGTCGTATCCAATTTTCAATGCAACATTTTTTAATTTTACCCTCTCATTATTACTTTATACACTATTCCAAATGAGACAAAATAAAAAAGTAGAGTTAAAATTGTATTTTTTAATATATGTGCAAATGGCTAAAGTGACACTCATTTTGAAATAGACGGAATAATGTTTTTATTAATTTTTTTGTCAGGCAGCCTAGTAGCTAGAGAATTTCATCCTTAAAAATAAATAAGTGGGCGTACCAGAGTCCGGAGTTCGTACCTGCACTTTATGTGTAAATATCCTACCAACTAAGTTAGGCTCACGGAACAACATTTTACTAAATTAACTCTATTATATTAGTTTTTATTCCTTCTTAAGTAGTTTTGTTTCTCTTACGTTTTAGTCGCAATAGTTTGTTCCGTTAACTTTTAATTTCAAATATACTACGGACCAACTTTATAGGTGATCAACCATAAACTTCATTAAATTTTTTAATATTACTACCCCTTCGTCCCAAATTTTAAGGAAAAAACTCCTTTTTTTGTTTCAAATTATAGGAAAAAAATCAAAAGTTTACCTTCATCATTTTTCCTTTTCATCTATCTAAATAAGTGTGATTCATAGTTTTTAGATATTTGAATAGATTAAATTATAGGTAAACAGAGGGAGTACATTCATTCCTTATTAAAAGAGACAATGCATTTTTTAAATTTATTAAAAATATTATGTATCTAGTGTATACATTAGTTTTCATATTTTTTAGATTCATTGAAGTTCATATACATTAGTTTAATTTTTAAATGAATCTAAAAAGTATATTAGTTTTTAAAATATTATGCATCTTGTGCATAGAAACATTAACCATAAAGGCAAAGGCATTAACCATAAATTATAATAAGGAACATAGGTAATATTTAACAAATATGAAAAGTTATTGGACAATCAATAAAAAGGAAAGGAAGTACTTCTTTCGGCCTTAATTATAAGTAAATGGTCTTGTTAACATGTGTTCTAAGGGCATATGTTAAGGAATTCAAAAGTAAAAAATTTATATTAAAAAATATAATATTTTGACTTTAAAAAGTTGAACGCACAATTTTTGAAGCGAATATTTCTACCTTTAATTCTTTAAAATGTGTCTTTGAGGCACATGTTAAGATCTTCCATAAGTAAATATTCATTTTTTTTTAGATTCATTAAATAATTGATATATTTGGTCTATATAGATTAGATACATCAGTAATTTAATCAATCTAAAAAATTAATATATTTGATCTATAATATAGGCATTGCTATATTTCTAAGTCATTGTAAAAAATATATATTTAGGAGACTTTGTTTTTGACAATATAGTATTTAGGAGACTTAAATATGCTATTTAAACTTTTTGAATGAATTGAATTGATTTTGACTCATTAAATGATTTTGGAATTTTATTCTGTTTTTGTTTAAGAAGCAACAACTTATAACATATCTTTGAAATAGTGTGGTTTGAATAAATTACAATGGTAGTGAAGGTGTATGGCCCTTGTCCTAAACGAGTGATAGTGTGTCTGATTGAGAAGGAGATTGAATTTGAAACAGTACATGTTGATGGCTTTAAGGGAGAGCACAAGGAACCTCAATACCTCAAGTTGCAGGTTTTATTTTTATTTTTATTTACCTAATGCACTTTTACTCTCAATTTCTTGTAGTTTTTTTTTTAATTCAATTGGATTTGCGGATTGGAATAAAATAAATTATTAATTTGAGTTTAATCATCGATTTTATTTGTTTTCTGTATGTCCTTAATAAATTAATGCTTGTCCCATATGCAGCCGGCCCTTTGGATTACTCCCTGTTATTCAAGATGGTGATTATATTCTTTATGGTTAGCCTCTTCACTAGTTTCTTTATGGTTATATCCCTTATATAATTTCGAACTACATTAAATTTTTGGATATAAATTCATTCACACAGTTAGTACTTCGGTGATTATTGTATGTAGATCGGACAATTCACAAAAAAATATGTCCATATTTTTTTTGAAAATCCATAATTTGTACTATCCGATCTTGATCGTGGTCACCATTATTGTATCTTGATCGTGCTCTGTTTAGTAAAATTGTTCAGGACATGGAAGTCACCTTTGACATGACACCAAGACAGAAAGCAGTTTTTGGGTGTTTGCGGGCTGCTCATGCTCAGGATTTTCTTTTAGCTATCCCCATTGATGGGTTAGGCCAGCATATGTCGCCGGTAGAGTATCGTACCATCCTACGATATCGCCTCATGATTCCTTTATTTCCTATTGATGAAGTGTGTCCAGTTTGTCGTAAGGCGTGTTTGGACTCTTTCGAGGAACATGCAGTTCATTGTAAGGAACTTCCAGGCTTCAAATATAGGCATGACTTTGTGAGAGATGTCCTTTATGATATATTTAGACGGGCGGGAGTATCGGTAAAGAAAGAGGCGCCTGTGAACTTTTTAACTGACCCACAAGAAGGAAGATCGACACTTAGGCCAGCAGACATTTTGGTGTATGGATGGGTCGGAGGAAAACATGCGTGCGTAGACTTGACTGGGGTTTCTCCACTTGTAGGATTGAGGACTCACGATTTCATTGTGGGACAAGCGGCCCTCAAAGCTGCTTCAAGCAAAGTTGCTAAACACGGAAAAGCATGTTCGGATAATCAACATGCTTTTATACCATTTGCATTTGACACTTTTGGTTTTCTAGCTCCAGAGGCTGTGGATCTTTTAAATAGAGTTCAAAAGGTCATGCATAGCAACATTGTTTCTCCTAGGTCTATGAATGTTGTTTTTAAAAGAATGAGTTTTGCAATCCAAAAAGGGGTAGCGGCGCAGCTTGTTAGCCGATTACCTTCTATTCATATGTAATCTATATCAGATTGAAAAAGCACAAACTGTGTTTTTGTTGCTATATTCTATTTGATAATGATCATGATGCTGCTTGTGGCTCCACTATTTTGATTTATCTCCTTATAATTTTGTAGAATCTAGGGCAATCCTAAGGTACTATGCTGAAAAGTACAAAAACCAAGGAACCAAGGAACTGATTTACTTGGAAAGACAATTGAAGAAAGAGGTCATGTAGAGCAATGGCTAGAAGTTGAAGCTCATAACTTCAACCCACCAGTCTACAACCTAGTGATGAATATTTTGGTTTACCTATTAGTGGGCCTTTCATCTGACCCACAAGTGATTCAAGAGAGTGAAGAAAAGCTTGGAAAGGTGTTGGACATTTATGAGGAGAGGCTATCAAAAACTAAGTGCTTGGCTGGTGATTTCTTTAGCCTTGCTGACCTTAGTCATCTCCCATTTGGACATTATTTATTGAATTCAATGGGAAAAGAGAATATGGCAAGGGAAAGGAAGCATGTGAGTGCTTGGTGGGGATATTAGCAATAGGCCATCTTGGAAGAAGGTTTTGGAGCTTTATGAGTTTCCTATGTGATTAATTAGTTTGTGGAAGTGATTATGTACTTCTTTTGAATAAAATAATGTCCCCCTAGCTATAGTGGCTTGTAAGTTGTAATAATACTTTTGAATAAAATAATGTTTCAAACTTTGGAATAATACTTTTTTTTATATATAATGACTTTGCAATAATACTTTGATACTAAACTTAGCATTATCTGAGTATTTTGGGTTATCATTTGAAAAACAATGCTTTGATACTAAAGTTAGTGTTATTCGAGAGTTTAGAGCTATTATGTAAAACATGTGCAATGAACAATTCTATCAATCTTTTATTACAAGAAAGCTATCCTCTTTTTCTACTATCATTTTCAATGATAGCATGTATAATCCATAGCTATTATATAGATACGTCTTTTAAGGGATCAATCAACAGAAAAATCGCAAGAGATAAAAAAGCAATGAATTTTTACCAATTTTTCACGTATAAGAACATAAGAAAAATATAACATAATAAGATAAAGTTAGTGTCTTCTGGAATATCTACTACTTTCACTTAGACTTATGGTTCAAATGAGTTTGGATGGTTGACAATGGTGGAGCCAGGGGTGAGCCATGACCCACCCACCCCACAAGAAAAAAAAAACTTATATATCTAGGTGTTTTAAAATGAAAAAAATTAAGTGTATTATTTGTTTAGGTATTTTTAGTATAGTTTTTAATATAAATTTTTTTTTATGGTTATGACAAACTTTAAGAAAATAATGAATTTGAAGAAATTGTAGTTTGTTAAGCTAAGAATCATACGAAAAGTACTTAAAGTAGAAATGAACATAAATTTTGTGCAAAAAGGTTTGAACATGAAATATTTGAGAGTAGAATAGTTAAATTGATACGTTTGATCTTACAAAAATCTAACATTTTTATGAATAAAAAAATTATTTGCAAACTATTTTATTTCATTGTTTTAAATAAGATTTTTCTATCATTTGCAAATTTATAATTGTTATTTGTTAAGAAATTCAAAGTAGTAGTAAAGTTGTATTAGAACTTGTGTATTCTATATTAAATGTATAATTTTTTAATAAATAATTAATTGTTGTTTTTCAATAAAAAAAATTAATAATTTTAGTTGTTTTTAACATGTGCAATATTGCAAATGTTAGACTGGACAAACCCTTTTAAATATTATGGTCACTTTTTACATATTTTCATTAAAAAAATACATGATATATAAATGGTCAAAAATATCTTTCAATGATATATAAATATGATATATAAATGGTCATAAAAATTTAAATATTATGACCAACATTTATTTATCATACTTTTTTAAATGATAAGAAAGAAAATATCTTTCAAAAACTTATTTTTTTTGTTAGTAAAAATATTAATTTATCAATTATAACTTCTTAAGGTATTTAATTGATATTCAAAAATATTATTTTAAACACATTGAAGAATGGTGTTTACTGCTTAGTGACTTAGATGATTTTTTTTTTTTGACTAAATAGTGACTTAGATGATAAAACTGACTTAAATACATAAATGGTCAAACTTCAAAGTGTAATAGAATTAACATGATATTATCTTCCATATAAATCCACCAATCATCTTTGTTATGGTTAATTAAAACTTCCGTATAAAAAAAAACTTCAATATCAATTCACCAATTATTTTTGTTATAGTAAATTAAAACTGTCGTTTTTTTGTTATTATGAATGATGCAATCGAGCAACTCACAATTGCACGATCATTCACATTGAAGCTTAATGGTTTGAACTCAAAATTCAACGGTTGAACAAGAGCATCTTGATTGAAGAGTAGGATAGAAGATAAAAGCAAACTTGTTAAATATTTCAATAGTATGGGTTCCCAAATCCAATTTGTTTTCCTTTACTACATATAAATAAATACAAAAATATTATTTTATTAACAATACTTTTATCATGTCTTTGAGTATTATTCTGGCAAAAAATGAAGATTTAACTTATATTTTTTTTTGCAATTTGAGTGTTTAATATATTAAAAAAATAAAGAACTGAACATAACGACTTCAATTATACTGTGTTTTATTTTAAAATTATTTTTAGAATTAGACAAATTGATGGTCAAATGACTGAATAAAAATTAATATTTTTGCTCCCACTGAATACAAGAACAACTTTTTGTCTAGCGCAAATTGTCTAAAATAACAAGATAATTTTTTCTTCACCAAATATTGTACAAGATAAAATTTATTCAATATCTTAAATGTTTGTTTTGTGTTGTTTTGTCTTGTATTCTTGTAACTTTTTGTCCGGTACAAGTATGTTAGGATAACTTATATTAGATGGAGTGGAATGAAATAAGTTAGGGTTGATTTTAGAAAAACTCGAAGTTATATCGTTTCATATCATTCTCCATTCCATCCTTTTGTTGTTTTGACTAATTTGCTAATATAATAAATGGCTTAATTATATATTTGATCTCTTACGTTTATTTTAGGTTTTAATTTGATCATTTTTACGTTTAAAAAGTTTCAAGGTAATCCTTTTAGTCCAATTTTTGTTTAAATTGTCCATCAAGTTAACAAATTTTCATATGTCGACCACTTAGGAAAGTGTCACGTAAATTTTTTAGAAGAAATCAACTCAAAATTTAAAGAAAGTTAGAAGAAATTAATTTAAAATTTAACGAAAAAGACCAACTTATGTTGAAATCAGTAACATAAGGGACCAAATTGAAACTTTTTAAACGTAAGAGATCAAATTAAAACCTAAAATAAACGTAAGGGACCGAGTTTGTGATTAAGCCTATAATAAATCTTTAAATATAAAACAAGTAAATAAAATAAAGGAGAATGATGCCACATACATCAGTTACTTGAAAATGGTTTCCACTTTCCATTGTGTATATATATCCACCCAAAATTCAAGTATTCACCAAATACCAACTCCGGACTTAAAGTTAGAGCCCGTTTGTTATAGATTAATAAAAAAGTTGAACTAGATGCATGAACTGTTTTACTTATATTTAAGGTCGGAGAAAGTATACAGTATATTGTGATGGTCATCATGAAATGCCTATTTTATCCATCTACTTAGTCAATTATAAATTATAATGCAACAATGCATCTCATACATAAACTGATAAAAGAATGTAATTCAATTCTACCAACAAAAAAAAGAATGTAATTCAACTGTTGTGGTCACCTACAAAATTACTGCATCACTGCAACTTATGAAAGAATGTAATTCAACTGCTGTGATAGCAGTACAACATTCTCAAAGACCCCTGTCATATTGCAATAGAATATATCAGTACAAATAAAAGAAAAACAAAGCACAAGTAGTTAGGGCAAAATGAAATGAAGGTAACATTTCACAGGCTGTCATCACGATGATAAAATATGAAATATCCATTAAATCCAATATGAAGTTTTTCCAAATTTCCAACTCAAAAAGAATAGAAACCTGTTTAGCTTCCAAGAAAGATAAGTGGTTCCAGGTTAAAAGAATTATGCTAGGAACACACTCTAGCACACTCTTCTTAACACTTTTATTGATTGAAATTCATATGGGTTCTGCTATTTTTACGTAGGGCCAGCATGATTTGGTGGAATCCATTCAAATTTCAACCAAAATCAATAAAAGTGTATGTGTTCGGGAGAGCATGTTGCTAGCACTCCTCTTATCAAAATAAAGTTATCGAGTACCTAAGTTGTATATACACCTCACTATTAAGCAGATGATAAAATAATACTAGCAGCCAAAAAATACCTCTACAATCTACATTTGATAAAAGCTAAAGTTCAATGATATACGCTTTAATCCTTACTCTTTTGAAATAATTAAATTAAATGTCATGTGTTCTTGTCAATTAAAAACATAGCTATTTCAATAGTTTGCAAGAAGATTCACCTTCAAGCATAACAAGGTTTCACGTAGGATATCATTACTTCAGAACTACGAATTAACTAGTGAACAAATCAACGTATACAAAAATAATATATCTTATAAGCCAGAATCTGCACTCTGCAGGTAAGAGGCAACTTTGTACACTATAGTATAGTATTGAATAGGATATACTATTCAAAAGTCTAAGGTAAAAAAATCAGTCTCTGATATATGAAATAATTACCTGACTTTTAATATGCTCTTTAAACTTTTTAGATTCTCAAGATTGATTTCAATTTTGAATGAATTAAATTGATTTTGACTCATTTTATGACAATTTAAAAATAAAAAATTGTTTGTTTAAGAAGCCACTATATAAGAAGCAACAACTTATAACATATCTTTGAAATAGTGGTTTGAATAAATTACAATGGTAGTGAAGGTGTATGGCCCTTGTCCTAAACGAGTGATAGTGTGTCTGATTGAGAAGGAGATTGAATTTGAAACAGTACATGTTGATGGCTTTAAGGGAGAGCACAAAGAACCTCAATACCTCAAGTTGCAGGTTTTATTTTCATTTTTATTTACCTAATGCAGTTTTTTTAATTCAATTGGATTTGCAGATTGGAATAAAATAAATTATTAACTTGAGTTTAATCATCGATTTTATTTGTTTTCTGTATGTCCTTAATAAATTAATGCTTGTCCCATATGCAGCCCTTTGGATTACTCCCTGTTATTCAAGATGGTGATTATATTCTTTATGGTTAGCCTCTTCACTAGTTTCTTTATGGGTATCCCTTATATAATTTCGAACTACATTAAATTTTTGGATATATATTCATTCACGCAGTTAGTACATCGGTGATTATTGCATGTAGATCGGACAATTCACAAAAAATATGTACATATTTTTTTAAAAAATCCATAATTCACATTATCCGATCTTGATCATGGTCACCAATATATGCTGATTACATGAATTCAGGATATCCGACAATAAGAAATCGTGAACATTTGATTTATCTCCTTATAATTTTGTAGAATCTAGGGCAATCCTAAGGTACTATGCTGAGAAGTACAAAAGCCAAGGAACTGATTTGCTTGGAAAGACAATTGAAGAAAGAGGTCTTGTAGAGCAATGGCTAGAAGTTGAAGCTCATAACTTCAACCCACCAGTCTACAACCTAGTGATGAATATTTTGGTTTGCCCATTAGTGGGCCTACCATCTGACCCAAAAGTGATTCAAGAGAGTGAAGAAAAGCTTGGAAAGGTGTTGGACATTTATGAGGAGAGGCTATCAAAAACTAAGTACTTGGCTGGTGATTTCTTTAGCCTTGCTGACCTTAGCCATCTCCCATTTGGACATTATTTATTGAATTCAATGGGAAAAGAGAATATGGTAAGGGAAAGGAAACATGTGAGTGCTTGGTGGGATGATATTAGCAATAGGCCATCTTGGAAGAAGATTTTGGAGCTTTATAAGTTTCCTATGTGATTAATTAGTTTGTGGAAGTGATTATGTACTTCTTTTGAATAAAAGAATGTGGCTTGTAATAATACTTTTGAATAGGGGTGTGCATGGTCGGTTTTTATTACAAACCAAACCATATCCAAACCAAAACCATTTATATGGATTTGGATACATAACTATAACCATATTTTTTTATAAACCGGTTATATAACTAGTTATAAATATGGATACGGATATATAACCGGTTGTTATTATAAAACCGGTTTAAAAGAGATTATTTTTTAAAATCCAGTTTTAAACTGGTTATTTTTTAAAACCAGTTTTTAAGACCAAATTTTTCTTTTTTTTTTTCTTTTTTTTTTTAAAAAGAAATACTAAATTTCTCATTTAAAAACTAGTTAAATTCAATCCATAATATGACAACAAAAAATTCAATCCATAAGATTCCAAGTCAAAATGACGATGACAATTATGATAGCTATACAAACAACATGAATCATGTTGAACCTGAAGCGGTGGAGGATAAGAAAGCAATCACTGAAGAGGGTCAATTGAAACTCGAGATGAAAACAGATGGTGGAAAAAGCAATCACTGAAGATGCGGTTCGGTTATATAGCGGAATTTTCGCGAATGATTTTTTGAAAGGAGATACTTAGGCCCTGTTTGGTTCAACTGAGGGGGAGGTGAGGGGAGGGATTTTTAAGGAGGTGGAGTGAGAGAAAATATAATTTATTATGTTGACAAAATTACCCACTTTTTTTTTTTATTAAAATCCTAAATTATCCTTGTTGGAATATTAAAAATTTAGGTTTTCTTTTTTTGACAACAAAAAAATTTAGGTTTTCTACTCAATAGTTTTTTTTTGTTATATATCCTTTAGTTTTTTTTTTGACGTAATATATCCATTATAATTTAATCCTTATTTTGAGATTTTACTGGTTTGGTTTATTAACCAATTTAAACCAAATCCAAAAATTCAATTTGGGTGGATAACCGATCAGAAAAAAACGGTTTGGTTAGTAACCATATACTAAAAATCCAGATATTTAAAAGTGGTCTTGGATCTAACTATGGTTTGGACCTTAAAACCAGATATTTTGCACACCCCTACTTTTGAATAAAATAATGTTTCAAACTTTGGAATAATACTTTTTTTATAATGACTTTGCAATAATACTTTGATGCTAAACTTAGCATTATCTAAGTATTTTGGACTATCATTAAGAAAACAATACTTTGATACTAAAGTTAGTTTTATTTGAGTGTTTCTGAATTGACTTCCAACGAAGTTGAATTTGTTTAGGAGAAATATCCTTGGTCTTAATGATATCTTTTGTACGACTACTTGCGGTAAGGTTGAGGATCAAGATCATTTGTTCTTTTCTTGTGATTTTTTTGGCCAGCTTTGGCTTTTGATATCAGGGTGGTTAGGAATCTCCACATCTCTTCAAGGTTCCTTATATGAACACTTTAATCAGTTCGGCGGTCTTGGAAGTTTTTCCAACAAGTGTCGTTTGGCGTTTAATGTAATTTGGGTTGTAGCTCTCTTTACGATATGGAAGGATCGCAATTTGAGGCATTTTCACATTAAGTCGGAACAACTTCTTTCTTTGTTGGAAAAAGTTAAACTCCAAGCTTTTTAGTGGCTAAAATCTTATTATGTCACTTTTAATTTCGAGTTTTGGTTTGGAGATTAAATCCTTTATTGTGTTTTCAGGTTGTATCTTAATTTTGTTGTATTTATGGACACTTTAGCTTCCTTCCGTACATCTTGTACTAAAGGAGCTCGTGCTGTTTTTTAATATATTGATTTAGCTTTTTCAAAAAAAAATTAGAAAAACTTAAAGTTATATCATTCTATGTCATTCTGCTCCATTCCATCCTTTTGTTGTTTTTACCAATTTGCTAATATAACAAATCTTTTGAGTATAAAGCAAGTAAATAAATCAAAGAAGAATGATGCCACATACATCAGTTGCTTGAAAATGGTTTCCGCTCTCCATCATGATTCATGTATATATATATCCACCCAAAATTCAGGTCTTCACCAAATACCAACTCCAGCCTTAAATTTAAGCAAAAAATGCATGTACTTAGTTCAAAGTTGAACTAAATGCATGAACTATTTTACTTATATTTAAGGTCGGAGAAAGTATATAGTATATTGTGATGCTCATCATGAAATGCCTATTTTATCCGTCTTCTTAGTCAATTATAAATTATAATGCAACAATGCATCTCATACATAAAACAATGTAATTCAACTGCTGTGGTCAACTACAAAATTACTGCAACTTATGAAAGAATGTAATTCAACTGCTGTGGTCATCTACAAATTACTGCATTACTGCTACTTACACCAACCATTATTCATCTCAATAGCAGTACTGTAACACCCCAAAAGTAGTAGTATTAATTTATTATTATTATTAGAAAATATTAATATTATTATATATTATTAGTAGTATATTAGTATTAATCTACTATGTTTTCAATAGTTTTTATGGATGTGTTTGTGTGGGATTCAATGGGATAATTAGGAGGAGACTTTAGATTAGTAAACCATAGAATTAATGTAAAAATTTGGGAGAAGATATGAGGAAAGTAAACTAAAGGAAAAAGGTGAGGTGCATCAGTAAATTTGTTTATTTTTTTTATGAGGAGTGAGAATAGTATTTTTTTTATTTAGCCAAAATAAAAAAAGAGAAGAAATAATACCCTTTAAAAGATATGTTTAGAAATAAGTTTTTTTTTAAGATCAATTCCTTGCTTTTTGGAAAAGTCAATCCAATATTTTTTTATAAATAGATAAGTTTAAGAAAAGATTAGGGTTTACCACTTTTGCTAAAAACAATTGAAGTACATAAGAATATGAGAGAAGCTTTGTGATTGGGGAGAAGAAGAACAAATTGAAAATCAACAATCTTAGAAAGAGAGAGTTTGCTGCTAAGAATTAAGGTAAGGGAGCTTTGCACCATCTCTATGATTTTCTGTAGTTTGAATACAAGAATATAGAGCTTGTTGTTCTGTTTCTTATTTTATCATATTTTTGCTACTTGATGTTTGACGTTGTTTAGATTCATTTTCTATTTCGAATTGTGTTCCGGTTGTTGTTATTGTTATTTTTGTACTCTGCTATTATCATTGAACTTGTGTGAAATTTCAAAGTATTGGAGTTGTGTTGTTCTGAGTCCTCCATAAAAGGGGTTATTATAAAACTTTGAAAAACCATGAGTTTGATTAGTTGAATTAAAAGGATAGAATTTTAATGGAGTTTTATGCATATATGGTTTTTGGATTTTACATAGTGTGAAGGCCGCTCATGGTTCCTGACGAATTGACCGTCGTGGCCTCGCGATGAGCGCCCGACCAGTCTTCAGGATGGAGTTAGTGGTCCGACGAACTGGTTGTGCGCTAGTCTTCTACCCCCTATTTCATTATCTTTTTCTTCCTTTCAGTTCTGGTTGTTTTTGTTTGGTCTATTGTGTCATTAAAATAAATAAATAAATAAATAAATGTAAAGAAAAGGGGTCAGGGAGTTAACCATTTCAAATTAGGATTTTCTAAATTTAGAACTACTATGAATATGGTTTTGTCTTTATTCTTTCCGTTAAATGGTTTTCTTTCTTGTTTATTGATGCTTTGATTATGGTTAAGTTTACTTTGATTGTAGGCTTGTGATGCTACGTTTTTATCTAATCTTTTATTAAAAGATAAAAAATTCTATGATATGTTTGGTACTAACTGCTTGTCATTCTAGGATGCATGTGTTTTTGAGTCTTTAATTATTAGTGGGGTTTTTTTTCGCAAAAATTTAAAAAGACATGAGTTTGAGATATTACTCCACAAGTTAAGTTTTATAATACTTAAGATGTACTAAATAATTTTAAAGACAAACCTGGGAATAGTTTTTGTTCTGTATCAAAAATCTGAGTGTGGGTTTTAAGTTTAAGTTAACATTAGTA
Organism: Trifolium dubium; assembly: GCA_951804385.1. Lineage (NCBI taxonomy): Eukaryota > Viridiplantae > Streptophyta > Magnoliopsida > Fabales > Fabaceae > Trifolium > Trifolium dubium. The sequence goes on from OX638064.1 coordinate 8,131,050, forward strand.
TTAGTGATTGATTGACCAAATAATATAGACTACTATTTTGATTAGAGTATTCGACATTATTCACTTATTCTTCTTCTTAATTATAATTGTTCACTTTTTCCATTTTCACACTTGTAAACCTGTGCCAAATTACTTGAAATATTTTGAATGTAGTAAGGTATATCATAGCTGGATTTGGCAGTATAATTAAGAGACTTCAAACCATGTTATATTAAATAGTGGGTGATATCCACAACTTAAAAAAAATGATATCAACAGTGACATAATTTTAATTTAGTCTGAATCATTTTATAATATAAGTTTAATTGACCTTGAGTTAAAGATGTTTGGCTGGTGTTTGATTCATCATTACTAGTGTTGTGTAATGATGATTTTGCCGTTGAGATTTGTGGCCGTGTTGAACTGTGTTTGATACTTGGGAGATATACATGCATTTGTTATGAATAACATTGACACGCGTTCATTCACGTGTCAAGTCACTCGTTGTCGTGTTGTGGGATGTTCGAAAGTGATTTGATCGGCATTCCTAATTTGTTGTCGTGTTGTGGGATGTTCGAAAGTGATTTGATCGGCATTCCTAATTTGTTGTCGCGTTGTGGGATGTTCGAAAGTGATTTGATCGGCATTCCTAATTTGTTGTCGTGTTGTGGGATGTTCGAAAGTGATTTGATCGGCATTCCTAATTTGTTGTCGCGTTGCGGGATGTTCGAAAGTGATTTGATCGGTATTCCTAATTTGTTGTCGTGTTGTGGGATGTTCGAAAGTGATTTGATCGGCATTCCTAATTTGTTGTCGTGTTGAGAAGTGTTTTCAAGAATATAACTCTGACCTTCGACCCTTGGTACCATAGGGAGTCTATAATATATATAAATATAAATATATTGTGTGAGATATATCTAACTTATTTGTTGAGGTTAAATGTTGTTTGATTGCGAGTGCACGCGTGGTCACCCGTTATAGTGATTTCTTTGGTACTTGTCATGCTATCTCTTCTTGCTATTGTACTTCGGTTATCATTTGATGTTTTGTGCTCACCTTTACATTTTCCTTCTGGCTTGGCCCTACGGTGTGCAACCGTAGTTTTCAGGTAGGAGTCCAAGCTTAGTTTCTTTGTTCGAGATGGCATTAGGAGTCTCTTTACCTTTTTGTTTTGAGTCTTTTGGAGTCGCTCTAGATACATGACTTGGGAAAACTTCATTTATTGCTTTTGGAATTATTATTTTAAAATCTTTGGATCTTTGTACAATTCTTTATGGAAGTTTTAGAAAATTGTCACCTTTTAATACTTAATTATATATTCAGACTTTGTTGAAAAAATATTTTTTATTTTGAATTTAAATTCCGCTGCAAGTTTAAATTACTACTATAATTAGCTTTAATTTGAAGAAAAAAAATGTAACACCCTTGTGTCGCTATTTGATAATATTAATAAATGTAGCCAATATAATAGTTGGGAAATGTGGGCGTTACAAGTACAACATTCTCAAAGACCCCTGTCATATTGCAATAGAATATATCAGTACAAATAAAAGAAAAACAAAGCACAAGTAGTTAGGGCAAAATGAAATCAATGTAACAAAAAATTCCAAAGGCTATCATCATGCATTACACGGTTTCACATAGGATATCATTACTATGTGAAAAAAACATAGTATTCACCTTCATTATGAATGTAAAAAAAAAAACATAGCTATTTCGATAGTTTGCAAGAAGATTCACCTTCATGCATAACACGGTTTCACATAGGATATCATTACTTAAGAACTACAAACTAACTAGTGAACAAATCAACATATACAAAAATAATATATCTTCTAAGCCAGAATCTGCACTCTGCAGCTAAGAGGCAACTTTGTACGCTATACTGCTATAGTATAGTATTGAATAGGATATACTATTCAATGTTATAAGGCAAAAATATCAGTCTTTGATATATGAAATAATTACCTGACTTTCTTGATCATAATGGACTTTAGTTTCCTAGCAAGATCCTCTGATCGAAGCCTACGTTCCAAGTTCTTTTGGGCTAAAACACACTTCTCAGAGTTTTTGATATGAAATCTTTGTTCAGTCTTTATCATCCTCTCAATCCCACTTGATGTCATCTTACGCTGCATCAATGCCAATGCCCCTTCCAGGTTTCCATTATACACCTGCACTCGTATGCCTCTACATTGCTGAAGCTGAGCATTCAAAGGCTCAGTTGCGCAACCTGACTGTCTGAATAAGCTAGATAAATGTCTTGCAACTGAGTTCATGTTAAGTCAAATGAACACGATTACAACTTGTGATCCTTTTCTGATAACAATTAAAAACAAAAAAAAGTGAAAAGTTAATTCTCTAGAAACACCAGCAAATATTGGTGCATAGATTGTTCTTGAAACAGTTGCAACCAAAAAAGGAAGGTCAATTATATATTTTGTCATCGATAAAACTAGATTAGAACTTTCCCATGAATTGTTTTAGTAAGTCGTTCAGGAAATATGTAGAATCGTAACATTATTCAGATGATATTAAGAAAGAGCTAGACAGTTGTTTGAATATCAGACAAATTTAACCTAGGTAGCACCGATTCTTTGGATTAAAGGTGTATCGACTATCGGGTGTCCAACACCGACACATATCGTTATATTTAATTACTTCTATTTTCATAAATTATTATTGGTATCTATGAGCTATGTTGTAAATCCCATATAGTGTCGCATAGCACCGGCCGCCTAAAGCCTAAAATGCTATAGCAGCTATTGCAAAGAATAAAAATCAATGTACAAAGTAAACAAAATACTCAAAAATAGAAAATGCCACAAAGTTAAAGAGACCATCATACTTAATAATCAAAGAACCTAAAGTATAATAGAGCTTCTGAGCAATAAACCTTAAACAGAGAAGAACATAACAGAACTGAACTACAAGTAGGAAGAACAGAATGATTGTTTGTGAGCAAGAACATAACAGAACATTACCCTTAAAAGGGTTTGAGTTGACGTTCTACTTCGTTTTTATTTAATTAAATATGAATAGGAGGTAAACGCGTAACAAACTGCGCCACTACCTCTTTTTAGATTTCAAAACTCATTCTTTTAAAAACTACATCCCTGAACCTAGAAGAAACAACATTTCTATGCATGACTCTTTGAACTTTATTCAGAAGATCCACAACCTCCGGCGCTAGAAAGGCAAAAGTGTCATTATACCTATAAAAAAAGAGTTGAGGAATTTTGCCCCAAAACCGTAATAGCTAGCGTGGTAGTGGTTTGGGCCACAATTAGCAACCGCAACAATCGCTATTGTTGATGAGTAATGTCAGCTCGCGCGCCTAAAGCGTCACACCAAGCCCTACCACCACCGCTACATAGTCTATGAGTAAATGTCGTGTCAAGTGTTTGTGTCAATGCTTCATCGAATTTCAACTATTTCCTTATTACCTAGTGATCCCATAAGGCTTTAAAACTATGCCCCCCTTCACCCATCTCTTTAACAGAAAAATTCCAAACTAAAAATCTGAAATACAGTATAACAATTGACGATAATCGAATTTTTCAGCATTCATACATCAAAACTGAATAACAGATTCAAAATGTGTCGCATTACTAGTTGCAGAATTAGATCAAACATTTAACTTAGATTCAATCCCATTTCATCAAAACCATTACGACCAAACAGAAAAATAGAAAAACTTATGCGATTACAATCCACAAAGATGCTCAATTATAACATTCATTAATTAATGAAAAAAATTGAAAATAGAAAAAGGAGAGAACCTTCTGGCTCCGACGACGAACTCCGATTGCGTTTTCCGGCAAGTTGAGTTAAGTGAGAAAAAAAACGAACTGGATTTGGTTCGGGAAATATAAAGCATGAAAGAAAAGAAAGAAAAATGAAAAAGAAAAAAAAAGTTCCGATGCCGGGAATCGAACCCGGGTCTCCTGGGTGAAAGCCAGATATCCTAACCGCTGGACGACATCGGATTTGTTGATGACTTTTGGCAATGATGGTATATATTGACGTTGTTCTTGTCACTAAGCAATTTTGGACTATAAATCAATCATTACAAATGGTAATATAGATTATGTAGATTAAGCACATCATTAAGGTTGTGTTTGGCCTGACTTTTTTCTACTCTAAAAGTTACTTTTAGCTTAAAGTTAAAAAATAAAACTTTAAAGATAAAGTTAAAGTTGTTTGATATTTATTATTTTTTTCAACTCAATTAGTTCTTTTAAGTTAAAATCTGTTTGGTAAAATATTTAGATATTTTAATACAAATTTATCATAAATAACATGCAATTCATACTTTTTTATAAAGATTATATTATGTAAAGACGTGATTTTTTTATAATGCGAATAAAAATTCATAAATTATTATATTAAATAAATTAAATTCGAAAAGTTTAGAAAATAGTTCATAACTAAAAATATAAATCATCACAAATTTTCCAACAAAATAGTTCATAATGTAGAACTCATATAGTGGCTATTTGTTTTCCAACAAATTTTTTTGCTGAAAATTGTTTTCCAAGAATCTAGTGGGCACTAGAATGATGAAAGATGTATGTGTGCTTAGTGTTGTGTTACACATAAAATGACAAAAGAATATATGAATTAAACTTATAAGAAAAGATTGTACGTAACTACAATGCAATGCAACTGCAAGTATAGACAGTAACAATTGTGATTTTTGATACTTTATGCTCTAGCCATGTGACGTGATTTATATAGCAGGACTTACTTTGCAGGAAATAATAAAATTAAATAAAAAGTAGCAGAAACAAGGATCGATGGGTGGTCTAGTCACTGTAGTTCCGAAAAGTAAAAATAAAGTTCATTTTAGTATCTTATTTTTAAAATCACTTTTAATATATTTTCTTCATAATAAAAAAGACACTTTTTATTTTAATGACTTTAATAAAAGGCAAATGCTAAAAAGTGCACCCGGTGCACTCTTTAAGCCCTTTAAATAGAAAGTTTTTATAGAACTTTTAAAAAAATGTATAAAGTCAATGCATTGGAAATTGTGCTGTTTAACTTTTTGAATAAATAATTTCTTTAAATAGTATGCTTAAAGAGTGCACTAGTGCACCTAGTGCACTCGTTAGCAAGATCCTTAATAAAATAGTGTTTGGCCAACTTCTCTTTAGAAATAGTAGTTAAGTATAAAATAAGTGAGGCTAAGTGAGGCCAAATACAATCTAAGTATTGAAGTGGTGTTGAACCCTTTTTGAAAAGTGAAACGGGTGTTCACTTATGGGGTGATATTTAAGGTGAGGCAACTCTTAAACCTCTCACCACTGGACAATTAATATTTTATTGTTTAATCTATTAAGATTAAAAAAAAAAAAGTAGCATGTACAACTGTGCTCATATAATAATAATTCTGCCAAACCAATAAAAGTAGTCCTATTTATTTAGTACAATGAGATAAGCAGACGAAACTTGCGAAAGCATTACGTGTTGCATTTTTATTCAATAAATAAATGTATAATTAATAATTTTACGAAAAATGCGGCGGGTCAAATGTTTAGTTGACCGAACATTTATTGCTTACTCATACTAATCAACATTTTGCTACCTATAAATTTCCATCTTCTTCGTACATGATTCTTCAACCCAACAAAACTCAGAAATTTTTCTTCACCCACAAACCCAATTTGCATGGTGGATCTTAATTAAATTTTTTTTCTTTCTAAAGAAATCTTCGAGTTCGAAATGAATCGAGTCCAATTATTCAAGATCAAGTGGAGGGTAGCAATCAAGTTGAATATATAAATGCAATTAAGGGTGTAATTGGACCGATTTGGATCGGTTTTTGGTCAACAAAATGTCTGGATCAATGAGCTCTTCATTGGTTCATTAGTTTGATTCAGTTCAGTTTTTTTGACGATTCAATTTTGTTTTTAATCCGAATCAAATTAGATCGGTTAATTTTCAGTTTTGTTATTTGGTATGTTGGTTTAATCGGATCCACTTACACCCTTAACTGCAATAGATTAGCAAGTTCAAAGATCTTACCCAAATGACATTTGGTCTATCTAGTTCATATTTGGCCTTTGGGAAGGATTGTAGCCTACCTTAGCGCTTATAGTGGCTCCGCTATTGAGTTCAATACCAAATTAAATGTCGGCACTTATTGATACAAACATAAAGGAAGTTGAACAGATGATCGAATGGTTTCAAGCCCAAGAGGAGGGTAGCAATTAAGTTGAATCTACGACAACAATATACTAGTAGGTATAAAGGTATTACCCAAATGACCTTTGGTCTATCTAGCTCATATTTACTTTGAAAATGATCTTTTACTCCATTCGAAATCAAATGATCATTTTCAAAGTAAATATGAACTAGATAGACCAAATGTCATTTGAATAAGACCTTTATACCTACTAGTCTATTATAGTCATAAATTCCACTTAATTGTTACCCTCCTCTTAGGCTTGAATTCATTCGATCATCTCTTCAACTTCCTTTATGTTTGTATCAATAAGTGCTGACATTTAATTTGATATTGAACTCAATAGCGGAGCCACTACAAGCGCTAAGATAGGCTACAATTCCTCCCAACATTTTCAATTTTTTTACACTCTACTAATAAGTAGTCATTTGGACTAGAGATGAGGGAGAGAAATAGATAATAATACGATCTTTTGTATTTTTTTTCTTCCGACAACCTCTTGTATTTTCTATTCTTAAGTGTAACTTTTACTGATTTATAATATAATGATAATATATTAGATTAATGGCTAATGATCATTCACTAAAACTATTTATAACAGTTTTATCATTATTTATTACTTTGTGAATCAAAATAATGCTTATATTTTATTTCACTAGGATAACTTGTTATGCATTTTTTCGCATGTGATTTTTTACATAATCATTTTTATTTAGCATCATTTTCAATTTCTTAATACTTTTTTTTTCCTTTTGACTTAATATATTTGTTTGTACCTCACGATATTAATTTGGAAAGTCTACAAGATTCATTTTCCTCTAAATTTAATTGAAAGATATAAGTTGAAAGATAATTAAGAAAAAACAATCCATTCATTTCTTTTATACATTTTAAAATTATTTGTATAAATTTTGTACTTAAAATTTATTATTTTCTTTATGAAATTATACTTGTTGAACTCGGTGTATATTTTAATTCCTGGCTCCGTCCCTCACCTTAGAAGTCATCCTTATGGCTTGAGGTTTGATTCTTTAAGCAAATTTTCTCTCTATACTTATCAAACAAATATAAAAGAAAAGGGACAGAGCTATATATTTGTCCTATAAATTATTACTAAATGCACTTATTCTCACCCCATAAAGAAAAAGAAAAAGCATAAAATCATTCGATCGAAGGTATAGTCTATTATATATTACTATGCATTGAAAAAAATTGGGTTTGTCTTACACATGTCAAAGTAAATAAAAATTGTAATTTTTAATAGAAATAATAATTATTTATTAAAGGTCCAATATAGTTTTAATATAGTTTACTATTTTAAATTTTTAACGTGTGCAAATTTTCACATGATAAAAAATCCAAAAAATTTATGACTATAGTATAAAAAAGGTCCAAAAATTTACGAAAAAAACAAGTGAAAGTGGAAAAAAAAATTATAAAACATATTCCATCCTTTTACTATTGTGGTAGTTTGGAATTCTGGTCGTTGGTGATAGTTTGTGAACCTATCTCACGATCCTGATCGAATGAGAAAAAAATATTCAATTTTATCTTCTCAATGAATTCTTCTATAATATTCAAATTAATCTATCACATTTTCATATGAAGTCCAATTCAGTTTTAGATTCATTATAATAATATTAATATAGAGATTAATTCATCTTCTTCATAAAATTAACAATGACTAACTAGTGTATCATGGACTTACATACGAAATGTGAAGGTAGTTTGGTAGTTTTTCTTATTTTGGACTTTGTCCTCTTCTTGTACAAAAAAAAGGACTATTTAGATATTATTTTTTGTTAGCAATAATATTCAATATTTTTTTTTCGTACATAGATAAAATGATAAGTTATTATTGAAAACTAGTTTTCAAACTCCGATCATAAATGTCCGATCTAGCAATTACGACATGTTAGCGATTGAATTTAACTGCAAAGAAATTAAGAAGAACCAAGTTGAATTTTTAGTCTTGTATAAATAGATTATTGGCAATATTGTTTTTGGATTTCGATTTTGCTCCTTAAATTATTTATGATCAATTTTTTATTTGCATCTTTAATTTTTGAACAAATTTGCATTTATTTTATCAATTATTATTTCATAATATATGGCATTACATATTAGTGATTAGACGCAAGAAGGAAAAATAGCAAACACCTTAAAAGGGAAATTAAAAACACAACAATCCAGCTATATTTTTCCAATTTCATCATACTCTAAGGATGGTGAGTTGTAACATGAAGATGAGGACATCATGATTCTTAATGTTATGTTAATGTTGATGTTGATGAAAGTGTCTTGACAAATTCACATAAGACGGATTATTATGGAGGACTAATCTGAAAGTATAACGGCAGCTTTCAACTTGGCTTCTTTGAAAGTGTGGGATATCAAATATCCTACATATAGAGATTCAAGCACACTTTTATATTGATTGGATTGAGTAATTGTGTTGGGATGCAGGTTATATAGAAAGTTTAGGTGTTACTCTTTCTCTCTTCATGTTGTGCAGTTAGTAATGATGGACACATCGAGATTCTATCATTAATATGCAATCTCTTGAATCTCATAACCATCTCATTAAAGGAAAACTCTTCGAGAGAAAATTTTCTAGTTATCATATTTTTCGAGAGAAAAATTCTTGTGCAGATAGTCTTACTAAGATGAGATCAATTTATTACTTTCAATGAACTACCGTCATACTTATCATCTACTTTATTAGGTGATGTTCTAGATGTGTCATTTGTGAAGACTTAAGTTTTTTCTCACATGTTACAAAAAAAAAAGTGAATATGCGACTCAACAAATTGTTGAAGTAGTAGTTCTCAACAAAAAAATTTGTTGAAGTAGTAGTATTCAATAACATGCATTGTGGAAATTTTATGAAAATTTTGTGAGGAACTTATTTTCATATGTTATCACATTTTCCATACGGCAATACGGCAAAGTCTTAAAATGTGTGATTTATACATTCCAATGAAGGAGGAAACCAAGAGGAAAATACCCTTTAGGAGGAACAAAAAATATTATATATTCCCATTAAATAATTGATTTTCATTATGCACCTTGAAACTGATGAGCTTAAAAATTAGTATTTTTAATAAAACCTTTTTTGGTTTTTCTCATTTGTTCTTGTCTTCTTGATATGAGTCACCTCTTTTTTCTTCCAATACTATCTGTCATTAATTTTGCTTTGAAATTCTCTCATTTTTAGCATTTATTGTTTCCTTTATTAACACCCTTTTATCTTCATTCAAGTTACTTGAAATTTCATTCTTTCTATTTTAAGATTTTGCTTGTGAATCTTACTTGTTGTAAATTTTGTTTTTTGTTTTGGATTTTGACAATTGTAGACTAAAGTTTTGCAAGTTTATTCAAGTTGTTATTTTTCATTGGTTCCAAAAGAGATCATTCATCATCACAATGGTTTTGAAAGTTTCTCTCATTTTAGTTCACCTTTTGTTACATTTCTTCACTTTAGAAGCTATTTCTAAGAATCACAATCACAATGTTGAGCCTAAAAAATCATTGACTGATTTTGCAGTTAGAGACTTAACAAGAATTCAAACTTTGCATAAAAGGGTCATTGAAAAGAAGAACCAAAACTTCAATTCTAGGCTGCAAAATACAAAGGAAGAATCAAACAAGTCCTATAAGCCTCCAATGATTTCTCCGGCTGCCCCACCGGAATATTTCATCGGAAACTATTCAAGTCAGCTTGTGGCAACTTTGGAATCAGGAGTCAGTTTTGGTTCCGGTGAGTATTTCATCGATGTGTTCATCGGTACGCCACCAAAACATTTTTCTCTAATACTTGATACCGGTAGTGATCTTAACTGGATTCAATGTGTTCCTTGTTATGCTTGTTTTGATCAAAATGGACCATACTATGATCCAAAAGATTCTAATTCTTTCAACAATATAAGTTGTCATGATCCACGATGTCAATTCGTGACAAAGCCTGATCCTCCTCAGCACTGCAAAGCTGAGGAGAATCAAACTTGTCCGTATTTTTATTGGTATGGTGATAGTTCAAATACAACCGGTGATTTTGCACTTGAAACATTCACAGTGAATCTTACAAAACCAAATGGAATATCCGAGTTCAAAATCGTCAAAAATGTTATGTTTGGTTGTGGTCATTGGAATAGAGGACTATTTCACGGAGCGGCCGGATTATTAGGTTTAGGAAGAGGACCATTATCATTTGCTTCTCAACTTCAAAATCTATATGGTCATTCATTTTCCTATTGTTTTGTGGATAGAAATAGCAATTCAAGTGTTAGTAGCAAATTGATATTTGGTGAAAACAAAGAGCTTCTTAGTAACCCTAATTTGAATTTCACATCTTTTGTTGGTGGAAAAGAGAACACATTTTATTATGTTGGGATAAAATCTATTATGGTTGGTGGTGAGGTGTTAAAGATTCCAGAAGAAACTTGGAATTTATCAGAAGAAGGTGTTGGTGGTACAATAATTGATTCTGGTACAACTTTAACTTATTTTTCTGAACCAGCTTATGAGATTATTAAGGAAGCATTCATGAAGAAAATTAAAGGGTATAAAATTGTTGAAAGTTTTTTACCATTAAAACCTTGTTATAATGTGAGTGGAATTGAAGAAATTGAATTGCCTGAATTTGGAATCTTGTTTTCAGATGGTGCTATTTGGGATTTTCCTGTTGAGAATTATTTTATTCAGATTGAATCTGATGAAGTTGTTTGTTTGGCTATTTTAGGAACTCCTAAGTCTGCACTTTCAATAATTGGAAACTATCAACAGCAGAATTTTCACATTTTGTATGATATGAAGAATTCAAGACTTGGTTATGCTCCAATGAAGTGTCATGAAGTTTAATTAACATCTTGTTATGATTCTTATGAATTGTAGTAACTAGTAAGTGATGCATAGAGAACAGAGAAATGGAAAAAAAAAAAAAAAGGTTTTGTTTATTTAGATTATATAGAACTAGGATATGAAGCACAGACACGGACACCAGACACAATACTTAATTGTAAGTGTCAGTGTCGTGTTGGTGTCGAACCACGTCTAATCTGAGAAGTGTTCGTGGTTTCAAGTATTTATAGAACATGATTGATGCAAACTAAAAGGTTTCATTATTTTGTGATGAATTAATTTGCTTTAATTTTGAATTCATTGTCTCTTTCAATTTTACATGGTATTGTTCTCTATGACATATTAGACCATCTTTGTGTTTATTTATTCTCACAATGTAACATAGCTGCATTAGCTTGCAATAGTAAATCTTTTTACAAGAGTCTACTATCTCTAAATTAATTAGAAATATAGCGTGACTTAGTTGACAAATAATGGTTTATTAAAATGTGATTAGGGTCTAGGGATTCAATTTTTGACTTATATGAAAAATATAGTAGTTAGAAAATGTCAATTGCTTAGAAAGATTTTTGTACCTTCTGATTTGAAATCAGAGATAGTTAAAAGTATTATTGCTTTGATAGTATTCAACTTTGTTGTGGACCATCTCTTTAATTAGTACACTTTATATTTTTAAAGTTTCCTCAAATTTCTTCAACAAATAGTCAAATGGAATATGGTTGGTTGTTTGCCATATCTATACATTAATATGTTATTCAATGATTTATAAGTTAGGTCTGCAGTATAGTTTTTTTTTTTTTATCAAAAAGAATATTAATATCATCTTGCAGATAAAGACTAAGTCAACTCAATTGCTAGACTTATGTGTCATAGAGTGCGTTTGATTTACAAAATTGAACATAATAAGATAACTTTTAGTGTATTGTGTTTAGTTTTAAATGTGGTACATGACCAATTAGGTTCTAATTGTCTATTATTAAGTCTTTGCACAACTTTTTATCTTCGGCATCGTCTTAAACATCAAAATCATTTTCTATCCATCAAACATCTTATAAGATTTTTTTTTGACAGAAAACATCTTATAAGATTAAAAATTATCTATTCTATAAAAATTTATCTTATATTATTTTGTGTTATGTTGTGCTGTCCGATAATTATTTTTTTGCACGTCAAATGGACCCGAACGTCTCTGTATTATACATTTTTCCACATTCTTCTATTGTCAATTTGTCATTTATAATTAAAATAGTGACCGGAATCTAAAACAGCAACACATTCCTTTCATCAAACTGTACCAAATAATATCTTTCTCTCACACTTGTTTGTTTGTTTCCCACTTTTTCTTGAGACATTTTCTTCTTGTTTGAATGGTTCTTTCTAGTACTGCTCAATAAATAACTCCATCTATGTATAGACTATAGAGTTTGATGTGAACTTCTATTTAGATTACTATAACAGTAATCAAGCCTTTTGATCTCACTGGCTAGGTAAAGTTTGCTACATGGATTAAACTGGGACCGACTCAAAGGTATAGGACAAACCAAATATAAGAGTTTAGATTTTCAAAAAATAAAAAAAATTTACCTAGAAAAAAATCTTTTATAAAAAAAATGTGTAAGAAAAAACATAAAGGCAAGAAACAAAATTATAAAAATAACATTTATTTTACAATTTCTAAGAAATGTTAAATAAAATTTGCTTCAAATGTAACGTCCTTTATTTTGACAAAAATATCGGAGAAAAATAAAAAGGACTCACTTTTTTTCTTTTGACAAAAAAATATGTCTTACTTTAAAATTTACTTTATTTGACAATTAAACAAACTAAGGTTATTAATAGAAGATATTAATCTCTCTTATAAGTCATATATCTAGTTGGACTATTGACCCTCTAATCAAAGTCTTGCTTGATATTCTACAATGACGTGCATTTTATTTTCATTATCGTATGAAAACCTCTTTAATGAATGATTTACAAGTTAGTCTATTTAAAACATGGAATCTACTTACTAAATTTTAGTTTGTTAAATAATCATTGACGTTGTACAAATAATTGATAGAAGAATTATGGTTCAATCACCGTAATTATATTTAAGAGGAGATTAAAACAATTTCATATTAGAATTGATTTTTAAATGAAATTGGTGTGAGTTAAAAACAAAATTAAAAATCTACTTTTATGTATGTGTCTTCTGATTTCAATTTACCTCATTTTTTTAATAGATTGAAACCCACATATTTTAACTAATACTAGTAATAGATGAAGTACCGGAAAGTGACTAGTATTATACTTAATTAAAGAGTTTATTCATAGTACTCTTCAAATCTTATGAAAAAGATGTACCAAAAAAAATCTTATGAAAAAACTTACTACTACTACTACCTACTTGATTTGAAAATCGAGATGGTGTGACAAGTGTAATTTTTAATTAGTCACCTATGCACTTGTTATACATTTCATTGGTCTTGTTTCGTAAGGGGAAAAACATTCTTTGACTAATGAATCCAGCGTGTGTGTAATGTGTATAGTTTTCTCGGCAGTAACGAGATAATGATCTCTTTCCGACACTATTGTAAATATAGTATTTGATTATTGATGTACCGCTTGCTTTCGATCTTAATTATGAATAAATTTTTTATATTTTTTTTAAATTTATTGAATAACTAATGTATTTGATCTATAATTAAGACCGAATATATTAGTTATTCAATAAATTTAAAAAATAAAAATTACTTATAATTAAAGTTTAAGTGAGTATGTGATCTATATAAAATATAGATAAGTAACGACCACATACATCAATCATTCAATGTAACAAAAAATTAAAATCAAATTTATATATAATAATAATCGAAAGAGTTATGCTTGTCAAAATAAAATAAAAATTGAAAGAAGTACTCCCTCCGTCCTCCGTCCCGAAATATAAGGGAAAATAAAAAAAACACACTTATTAAGAAAACATAAATATGATAATTAGAAATATAGTTTTGTGGGATTTTTTTTAGAATAAGTGCATTGAAATATGTAAAATCAATTTTGATTGGTTGTTGTTTATAGAGAAAAGTGGAGAGAGAGAAAATTAAATGCAATTTACATTTAATTTCATAAGAGTAACGAAAAACATTCTTGAAATTGAATTTTTTCCCTTATATTTTGGGACAAAAAAAAGTGGTTTTTTCCCGTTTATTTCAGGATGGAGGGAGTATGATTTACCGTTCATCATACACACCCATATGTAAGCACCTGTATATTATTTTTAATTTTTAACTTCTATGAGACATTTAACAATAAGTTGAGTGAGTCATTACGAGATACTATGCATTCGTTGATTGGATAAAATTTTCTTATATGTATTCCTTTCGTTTTAAAATGAATGTTGTTTAAATTTATATATTTCTTTGGACTTTAGTTTTTTTACTAATATATGAGACAAATATTAATATATAAGTTTGTACACAAAAAAAATATATTAATATAATATATAAGCTTTGTTTTATTATCTCAATGAATATTTTTATTATATAAACTTTTTATAGTTTTTTAAAATAATAATTAAAAGGATTTAATTTGTATGCACCGACTGTGTAAAATAATTTTACATTGTCAAACCAATGACAATGTATTCTGCCACCTCATCCCACTTCACTCCACTTTCTTCATATGACATGGAAGATTGAAAGTTTCTTATTAAATGACCGTGTAAAATTATTTTACATTGTCAGTGCATATCAATTAAACTCTAACTAAATTTAAAATTATGTAGCAACATGTCTAATAAAAAAATACCGACACTCCTGTGATATTTGTCAGATACTTTCCGATACATATCAGAGAAGTATCCGGTGTTTATATTATTTTATTCTTTGAAAAGAAATAAAATGGATCCAAAAAAGTCTAAACATTTGGTTTATGTCCATACAAATTTTCAACTCTTGTCAAAGAAAGATGAAAAATATATGAAAGAAGTGACAAGATTATAATTTGTCAAAAAAAAAAGTGACAAGATTATAAGACATTAGTAATGATTCACATGACTCGCTTTTTGAATAATACTTAAGATATGTAATTCAATTGTTTTGATAATTTTAATACTCTCTCCATCCCAAAATAATAATCTTTTAAGGTTTCTACACGATTCCTAAGAAATTGATTAATTATGTTGATTTCAATGATAAAATTAGTGTCATTTACTAAAACACTCTTATTAATCGTAATTAGTGGAATTGTCTTGGAATTACAAATAGTAAAATTGTCTTGGAACTTGTGTATCAAACTTTTTCAAAGTGTAAGTAATGTTTATTTCAATGTAAAATTTACTATTTTTTGGTTCCTTAACCATTGCATAGGGTGCATTGGTTAGCAAGACCCTAGTTAAATAGATGTAGTTCAATAAATAAGGATATAATTATAGAAAATAATAATAAATGTTGCATTGATATTCTAAAGTGGCAATTATTTTGAGATAAATAAAAATTGTTAAAGAGACAATCATTTTAAAACGGAAGGAGTAATACAAATGTTTATTTATTATCAATTTTAATTATGTTTAGAGATTAATTTTTCTGCACCGACAGTGTAAAACTTTTTTACACATCCATCCATCCGATCAAATTACACTATAGTGACATATATAGTGCCACTTTTATATTTTAATTAAATGGGCATGCATGTAAAGTAGTCTTACATGTGGTTCAAAAAAAAAAAAAGTAGTCTTACATGGTCATTCAATAAAAAATCATCAACATACTCATTGGTTGAAAGTGTAAAACTATTTTAAATTTTAGTTTATTTGACCATTAGTTTTATATTAAATATTATTTTATTTTAAGGATTTAATTTATATGTATCGGCAATGTAAAATAATTTTACACTGTCAATCAATGACAACTATGTATTCTGCCACGTCATTTTATTTTATCCCACTTTCTTCATATGACATGGAAGATTGAAGATTTTCTTATTGGATGACTGTGTAAAATTATTTTACATCGTCGATACATATCAATTAAACTCTTATTTTAAATATTAGTTTTAAGTATTAGGTTATTAGTTTATTTTAAATATTAGTTTTATATTATGTCATTTTAAGCCCTTTTGTATTTAAAAAGATTTGGTGACTGATTTTGAAATCAACCAAATATTTTAACAAACCCCTCATGTTAAAAACTTTCAATTTCTCTTTACATTATTTCTTAAATGTACCGAATTCTATTCTAAATTATTAGAATCCGGTACAATTAAGAAATTATGTAAAGCGAAATTGAGAGTTTTTGAAAGAAAGTGTTTTTAAATATTTGGTTGGTTTCCAAATGAGGCTCCGAGCCTTCTTAAATACAAATATAAAGGCTAAAAAAATAAAGTGACATAATATAAAACTAATATTTAAAATAACCTAATACTTATTTCCTATTACTGACTTCTACTTGAGAAAGTTATTAATGCTTAATCATCTGTTACATGGGACACATTTTGTTTTTCTCTTTTGAATAATTGAAGGATATAGAACAAATACAAGTACTTGGCTATCTTTAGTCAAAAAAAAAAAGTACTTGGCTATCTGTTTTCTTTGGTATTAAGCCATAAGGCATAGAAACTGTAGAACTTGTAATGAGAGGAGGATTTTTAAGCACGACATTTTGCTAGTAGAACACTGTAACTGATATTTTTTATATGGCCTCTGTAGGAAATACTAAATTTTAGGGGTAAGTCACTGTAGGGAAGACTATTTGAGAACTTTTTTTTTTCATTGTTTGCAAGCGCCAAAATTCTAGACTTTAATTGCAGAGAATGATGTATACTTCTTTTTTGCTCATTGCAGATTTTTGAGAAAAACCCTACCAAGATTAAGAATTATGGAATTTGGCTGCGATACCAGAGCCGAACTGGATATCACAACATGTACAAGGAATACCGCGACACTACACTCAACGGTGCTGTTGAATCTATGTACAACGAAATGGCATCGCGTCATAGAGTCAGGCATCCGTGCATCCAGATCATCAAGACTGCCACAATCCCAGCCAGTCTTTGCAAAAGGGAGAGCACTAAACAATTCCACAACTCAAAAATCAAGTTCCCGTTGGTGTTTAAGAAGATTAGGCCCCCAACTAGGAAGCTCAAGACAACATACAAGGCGTCGAAACCAAACATGTTCATGTAATTCTTAGTTAATATCATATCCTGCTTGTCATCTTGAGGCTATTTATAAGCATTTGGAAGAGCTTAGATTAGGTTAATCACATAGTTAACAAACTTCATTAGCTGTGACTATAGCCAGTTTTTTTGAAATTTTGGTGTCTTGTTATGATTCTTATTTTGGATTGTTTATTTTGCTCAACAACTTGAGTTTGTTCATTTTTGGTTTTGAATCAAAGAGGTACCTATTTATTATAAATGATGTTTTTTTTATTTTTATTTTAAGTTTTAAATTTTTGTTTGGTATAATGTACATATATAACATGAATATGACAATTGACAAGTGATGACCAGGACCTTGTCCTTAAGAAGTTTTAGGATCAAATCTCATTGTAGGAGAAAGTCCTTAAAAAGTGTTTTAGGATTGTGACGCACACATAAATATAACGATGTAACCTTTGATTTTCTTTTAGCCAAGTTTGTTTTGTTTTCCCTTTAATTTGTTTTAATGCGTCACCCCGTCATTTTTGGCTAAAGATCTTAAAATTGATGTTTGCCTTATTTTTTAAAACTTATTTACACATTGAATACATTGATAACCATTTAAATAATTGTTGATTTTAGTTTTGTTTTTCTTGGTAGAAGATTTTAGTTTTATAATTTAAAATATTAACTTTAAATCTAAAACATTCGATCTTTATCCAATATCTAAGAACTATTCATAAGTCCTAATTATGTGAATGCAAGAAATTTTAGAAGTGTTAGTCTGCTTAAACATGTGGTCAAAAATGAGGAGAATCTATTTTATGATTTTTTTATAGATTCTCTAACAAAAATTAATTATCATTAACGACGGTAGATACTTCGTATCAATATTATAATATAAAAAAATCCTAACGGTAGGCTGGCCAAATTCCACAACATAAGAATGGGTTGGTCATTGGTGGGTGAGGTGGTAGATGGGATACTATTTTTGTTCAATCGGTAGGTGGCCTTCCCATTTTTTGGTGAAAATATATTATTTTAAGACCATACAATTCAATTTTTAATTTTGTTTTTTACTTACAAAGATCTTCATTGATTTAAATCAATAGAATATATTAAACACAAGTATAAATTCAATATTGCTAAAAACAAAAAGTTACGAACGAACTCATAATATTTAAGTTAATAACATAAAATGGTATACCCACCCTTACAAATATTATGACAAAATAAAAATACGAGATTATCCAAGTCTATGAATATGAATAGTTGACGACATAGTTATTTGATTGAATTTATAATTGATTGAAGTTAATCGTCAATTTGAACCAACCGAACTTCCCATTTTGCTATGTGAGGAAGGACCATTTTTTTGGGTACAAAAGAAAAACAAACACCATAACTAAACGGAAAATCAACCAAACATCGTATAAAGACGAAAAATCAAATAACACCGCATTAAAACGACAAAATCATAATATTAATAAGTAAAATATTCAATTCTAACTTATAATTTAATATACTTTGTATACTTCTAGTTCTACGAGGAAAAAAAAAGTGGGTGTTGTTGAAACACTCGTTGACTATATATTCATCACTTACCATTCATTTTCTAGTGAGTTATAAAAGCCAACTACCTGCCCATTGTGGCATTGCCATTCTACCACCTCATCCTTTTTCCTCCATTCCCTTCATACTCTTACAGGTTAAATACAACTATCTTATTTTAATAATCTTACTTTTTTTATCATCATCATCTTTTGATTATTTAATTTAATCCAACTAATCATCTATAATCTATTATTTTAATTGTGCAGTATTTTTACATCAAATGGCATCTGCCACTGCCATACCAAATGAACAGGTAAGTCATTTGTTTTTTGATAGATCAGATTCCATTTTCTTTAATGCATTTTGTAATAACTATAATTCATTAATTAATTTATGAAACTATTGTCTGAAATTGTCTGAGTTCGATTCCTGGTGGGAACAATTTTTGGCCGGACTTTATTTATCTTCTAGCCGAACTCTGGTTTACCGGGGCTCCTTTCCCTGGGAGCTAGAGGGTTACACCGAAAAAAATAAGAAATTATGATGAATAATGAATGATCATTTTGAATTTTGATCTTGAAGGATGTTCTTGGAGAAGAGATAGATCATGTAAGGGTAATCACTTTGAACAGACCAAAGCAATTGAATGCTATTTCACCTGACTTGGTAAAGTCTCATCAACTTAACCTTGAAAATGTTATTTACCTTAGTGGTTAGTGTCTTAATCTAGAATTAATATTTTATTTATTTATTTGTTAATGTTTATCAGGTTTTTCTGCTAGCTGAATATTTGGAAAAATGGGAGAAAGATGAGAAAGCAGAGCTAATTATCTTGAAGGTTGTAATTTACTTTTATACCCTTTGAAAATGTAGTAACGGTGCACCGAACGAGCCATTAACAGTTTGGTTTAGTTTTACCGAATTGTTATAACGGTTTAGTTCACTCCAATTCGGTCGTAAATATAATAATTTCTTATCAAAATGAAACAATATACAATCATCTTATAGCATTTGTTGCTTTTACTTATATGCACATTTGACTTGATAGTTGTACATTTGTTATTTTTAGGGAGCCGGAAGGGCTTTCTGTGCTGGAGGGGATTTGAGAGTATTCTAGGCAGGAACACAAGTAAATCCATCATTCTCTTTAATACTTTGAGGAATCAGGGCAAACAAGTTCATAGAAAAACACTTTTGTTTTCTGTTCCTTTTTAAAATTGGAAATCGACTCCATGTTTCCTATGCTATGAAGCACGGACACTAACATGGACACCAGACACAACATAGACACTGACACAGATAAAAATTTGAGAAAATGATATAATTTAATGTAATCGTAAAGTGTCGGACACGACGTGTGTTCGAAATCAAGACACGCCTAAGCTGAGGAGTGTTTGTGCTTCATAGTTCCTACGAAACACAACATAGAGATAGACACAAACAACACTAACTTGAACACGACACTGACATGTAGTCACCAGTAATAAGTTAAGAAAATAGAAACGGTTGAATGTAACTACATGTATCTGTTACTTTGTGTCCTGTAAATGTTAGTATTTGACAAGTGCCAGACACACCTTAAATCTGAAGTGTTGGTGGGGCTACATAGCTTCTAGCCATATATGTTTCTAGCAGTTACGATCTTGGCTGTAGGATGAAGATGGATGACTTGGATTTCAAGTTGTATTTTAAATCTGATGTGATGAAGTTAAGATACAAGTCGTTTAATCTCCATCCCATAACCTACATCCATTACTTCAGTGACAACATTGTTTTCCGACTGTAGGGAACTTAGTTCCAATAATCCTAATGAGAGAAATAAAGTAGAGGATATTTTTTTTCTTCATATTATCCAACCTCATTTGACGAGTTACACATTTCTTCTTGACAGAGGATTCATGCCTTGAAGTGGTATACCGGTTTTACTGGCTTTGCCATCACATTAGCACCTATAAGAAAACTCAGGTTCTGTTCAATTAATCCCACTGTCGATAAATATTTAACAGAAATAAATGCTGCTTGTCGAAAATTTGTAAAGTCTCATGTTTTTTAAAAGGTTGCTGTTATGTTACATCAGGTTGCTCTTGTTCATGGAATTTCAATGGGTGGAGGTGCAGCTTTGATGATCCCGTTGAAGTTCTCTGTTGTCACAGAAAAAACAGTGAGTAATTTTATCTGATAAAAGATTATTTATCTAAATCGTTTTTGGTTTTGTAGTGTAGTTAACATTGGATTAACATAAATAAATAAAAAATGCTTTGACAGGTTTTTGCCACTCCTGAAGCAAGTTTTGGATTTCATACTGATTGTGGTTTCTCATACTATCATTCTCGTTTGCCAGGGTTTTTAGGTAACCATAATATCGCAAAAAAATCCTTTTATCGTGTGTTTTTCTTCTGTTTCTGAAAATTCCTTTTATCTGCTGTATATGATTCTATGACAGCAAAGTGTTACTTAAAACATTCATGAATTATGATAAATTGTTTTGAACATGAAGAAAAAGAAACACATCACTTAAAACTATAGATATTTCGATGACAGTTAATTTTTGCAATGTTTGTATAATGGAAATAAAGGTGTTTTAGTCTATGTAAATCGATGAATATTTCTTAATCTGTGCTTGCTAATCTTACACATCAATAGTTATGGAACTTGAGGGAGTAATGAGTTACATTGAAATCATCAAAGATCATGGCATTCATGTGTAATATACAGGTGAATACTTGGCCCTTACTGGAGCGCGGTTGAACGGAAAGGAATTAGTTGCAGCTGGGCTGGCAACACATTTTGTATCTTCTGAGGTTTGGTTATGTTCACTTCTCACATATGCTGCATAATCATAGATTCATAATTGATCTGTGTTACCTGTGATATGTTTGCTACAGATAGTATATTTGTGTTGATTTGATCATATTTTCTGTGTGCCAGAAAATTGTTGAGCTAGAGAAGCGCTTGATTAGCTTGAACTCCGGTGATGAGAATGCTGTGAGATCAGTTATTGAAGAATTTTCTTCAGAAGTAAAACTTGATGCAGACAGTATCTTAAACAAGTAATTACAATTTACATGTGTTATCAATGATTTCTAGTGTTTTAGTTTTACTCTTGCAATTACATTCAAATTGCACGATACTACGACAATAACTTTTGAGAGATTTTCAGGAAATCAATAATTGATGAGTGCTTCTCAAAGGATTCTGTTGAAGAAATTATAAAATCACTTGTAAGTTTTTTACCGTTACCGTATAATAAATATTATTATCTAATTTCATTATGAGCGACTGTATGATACTGTATGATTTTGATGTGAAGGAAGCTGAATCAAGCAAGGAAGGAAATGGATGGTTAGGCCCAACTTTAAAAGGATTGAAAAGATCATCACCTACTGCATTGAAAATAGCATTAAGATCGGTAAGGATTTAATAACATAAATTTTGCAAGATTATATTGACTTCATTAAATTATGCTTCGAAGATAAAACTCAAGGTTTTAGCAACCTAGATATATGAAATCACATGTTTATCGTAACTTGATTTTTTTCCCCGAGGTTTTGAGATGATAATTCTCTTCTAAGTTCTAAAACTACTTTTGGTAATATCGTAAAAGAGACGACCAACTCAATGAGTGTGTTTCTAAAACTACTTTTGGTAGGAGGGTGCTACTGGATCGAGTTTGATTCTTACTGATAAAAAATAAATCTGTCTTGAATATGTGCAGATTCGTGAAGGAAGGAATCAATCACTATCTGAATGTCTAAAAAAAGAGTTCAGATTAACAATAAATATACTACGAACTACAATATCTGAGGATATGTACGAGGTAAATGTCGCAATGTCATTGCTAGAATAAACTGTACAGAAGGAGGTTCAATGTTGTTAAAAATGTTTTAATTGTGTTCCCTACAAAAATCTGAATTATACTTTCATTTGATTTTAAGGGTATTAGAGCTCTCACTATTGACAAGGACAATGCTCCAAAGGTACTCACTCTCTCACTCATTATATGTGAATATCTCTTTTGAATATTCATTCAGGCTTCTATTACTATATATTTATACGCATCATGATGAACTTATACATGTTTGATTATCAGATGAACTCAGAAAATGTAAATTTTATAGAAACTAGTTGGTCTAGTGGTGATTGACATTGGACTGGGCAGGGAAGATCACAGTTAGATCTCCCGCAACTGTGCTTGGGAGAGAATTTGAACCACTTGATACCAGAACTTGTCCATGAACCGGATTAGTCGGCCTAGTAGTAGGCTGTGGATATTGATGGTGAAAAAAAAATGAATTAAAATTAAAATTTCAAATAAAAAATATAGGCAAAAATCATGGTTTTGTTGTTTATTCTCTAATAAAAAATATTATTCTAGTTGTTTCTATTTTATAATTCATAATACTAAATAATAATCTACTTGTTCAGTGGGATCCTCCATCACTTGACAAAGTAGATGATGAGAAATTGGACTTAATCTTTAAGCATTTTGACAAGGAATTGGAGCTTCAGATTCCAGAAAGTGTTGAATCAAGGTTGGTTGCTAATTTAAGTTTTGAACTAATAATCATGTTTTCTTAAACTTATTTTTCTACTATAACCAAAATTAATTTTTTAAATTTTAAACAGGTGGGGTGGTAAATATGAAAATTCAGTTTATGCTGCTATTCCAAACAAAGAAACAACAATATCAGCTTAGACATTGTTTCTTTGAAAATTACTCCAAAAATTTGTCATGGATTTATCTACTTGGTGGTGTCCATTTATCTAGGAAGTTATGGAATAATATTTATATAATTAACGGGAGATATAAGGATGATTTGGTAGCTGAGGCGAAAGAGGTTTGAAATAGTACTAGAGAAATCGTTCTATGTTTGTTACTATTACTATTCGCGAAAAAATAATAATTATGTAACTTCAGTTAGACTAGCAATATTATGGTGAAGAAATAAAATGTTTCTTGTATTCAACATATTATTAGTACGACTGCTTCCATACCAAATTCAAGGTGAATAGATGCAGCTACAGTTTAACATAAAAAAAATATTTAAAATTCATAGAACACTTACAAATATATTCGTCTTCGAATATTTCTCAAAAAAACAAAATATTCGTCTTCAAATACACTTATAAAACTTAAACATGAGACCTTTTATATTCAAGATTTATATTAATTTGACTACTAAATTAAACCTTTAAAATTATTCAATTTACTCGTATGAATATTCAATGCAAAATATATGGTATTTTGTTTTTTGGTACATAATATATGGTATTTTCTTAAACGCAAATGCATTGAAAATGGTCATTTATCTAACGATTTTTTCAAAAAAATGAATACAATATTTTAATAATATTTTTGTTTCTTGTCAAAAAAAAAAATATTTTTGTTTGACCATTGACCAGTATTCTTTTAAAAAAAAGGTTTGACCATTATTTATATATATTCTAAATAATAATAAAAAACATAAATAAAAATCACTCAATAGTTATAGCCCTGCTTATAAATTAAGGAGTCTACCAGCGTGGTAATTCATCTCTAAACCTCCATAGAAAAATTAATCGTAGGCAAATATTGAAATTAAGATGTCGGGAAAGAAATGTATTGCTCTTTTTGTATCTATGATGGTTTTATGCAATCTAATGACAACATTAGATGCAAGCTACATCGATGACATCACATGCTCCGAGGCTATTTCGTCGTTGTTGCCATGTTTGCCTTTTATTGAGGGTTCTCTTCCTGCAACACCACCCGTTGATTGTTGTGCAGGAGTAACTAATATAGTCAATAAGGCTAACACCACTCCAATTCGGAGGAGTACTTGCCAATGTCTCAAAAACGCTTCAACAAAATTTGGTGTTAATTTCGAGAGAGCAAAACAACTCTCACAACTTTGTCACGTTAGTCTGCCCTTTCCTATTAGTGCTAATGTCGATTGCAACTCGTAAGTTTGTCTTACTTTTTTTCTTACTAATACCACATATGCTCACAATATAAACTCCTATAACTTTGTTCTTTGATATATTGATATTCTAATTATTTTATTAATTGTGTACAGAATTTCATAATTCTACATAACGGTCAGATCTGGACAAAGCTTGAAGAACTACATGTAGAAGCCGTTCTTGTTTTGTTTTTCTAATGGTAGTGCAAAGGAGATTATATCAATATAATAGTCGCAACTCTTTTAATTTTATATAATTGTTTTATAAATATGAAATTTATCAATAGAAAATAAAATCATATAACCTTTATCATGTTCTTTTGGTTTCCAAATTTCTAGTATTTAAAAACTATGTATTTTGTCAACAAAAAAAAACTATGTATAAAAAAAATAAGGGCATGTTAGTTACATAACATCCTTACCAATCTCATCTTTATTTAAGTTACAGTTTGATACTTGATAAATTTCATCATCACTTAATGCAGTTGTAATGATATATTTTGCTTTCGAATTGTATCATACATTTTCTTTTTCATTTTTGGTCCAAAGAGTAGTGTTTTTTGACATAAATAAAAAGATGTTCATTCATTCAAATAGATAGATTATATCAGATGCTATTACAAATTCAACACCGCTAAAAACATAAAAGGACGAATCTGCGAACAATCTCACAACATCCACAAGGTAACCGGAATACCTATGCATTCGGATCTGCATCGTTGAAGAACTTGTCACTTGTTGAATCAGTAGCCAATCAAAGTTGTTTTTCCGAACCAAAGAAACACCGCACAAGATGGGAAAGCAAAACAACGTCGCACCAAGACGACGAACAACGAAACGCCGCACCAAGACGACGAACAACAAAACGCCGCACTATAAGACGACGAAATCACAAAGAAAAATATTAAATACTAAATAAAAGAAAGGGAAAGAACAAATTAGTGGGATGATTTTAGATCAGGTGATGAAGAGAAGAAGAAAACTAGGGTAAGAAAAAGAGGGAGCGGCGACTGTATTTCTTAGTAAATGACTTCTTGGTATATTCATTATTTATTAAATGACTGAAAATAAATGGACCATTTTCGACATTGTCTCCAATATATCCAAGTCAATGGGTGCGTTTGTTTCAGCTTTAAAAAAAATAAATTTTTATTTGTATTTTTTAAAATAGATTTTATAAAATTGTTTTTTAAAATATTACAAGTTTTTTTATATTCATTTTTTCTAAATCGAAACACTAATTTGGACATCATATAACATAAACACACATTATTGAAGATCAAAACATAGTTAAAATTTCAATTTTTTCCTAAAAGTAGTATTTCAAAAATGATTTTTATGAAAATCTATTTGAAATAGCTTCAAAATTAAGTGATTTTTTGAAATTTTGATATCCAAATTTTTTTTCGATAAAATGATGAAATATCTAAAATAACATTTTAAGAATAATTATTTGAACCAAATTTTCATTTAAAGCTTTTAAAAAAAAATTCTTTATACAAAATTATTTAACACAAAAAAATCTATTTTTTTTAAAGCTGAAACAAAATTATTGAAAGACTAATGTGTCTAATGTTACAAAGGTACATTGATGCAATTATTTTGATATGTTAGAGTGCATTTCAAATCTTGATACAACAAATCTGAGACAATTGCAAACATTCATTCTGATTTAAATTATTTTCTCTTGCACAACAATAGTTGAATGGTGTACCACAACCTAATTCCCATAATAATGTAGGACATGGCAAGAAGGACAAAATAGTCTCAAGGAAACTCATATCATCAAGGCTTAAAACCATCACAACTATCAAAAGAGAAAATATGATTAAATTTAAATGTTTATATAAAGTTTTTGTTTTTTAAACGTTAGGGTATAACTGATCTATATATAGAAATATGTCTTATTTTACAAGAAATATATGCTATTGTTTTATGCAACTCAACAGTTTCTTAAATTTTGATACATTATCTATTCTATAGAATTAGTTTTGATTAAATAAAAAAGTTTTAACAATCTGCGGTCAAATATGATTGATTGACAATGTAGAAATTCTTTACATAGGTGGTGAATATATAAACTAAATATTATATTTTGAGTTATTTTATGTTTTTTAAGCATATTTTGAGTTGTTAATATTTAATTTTTTTAAATGGTATACCATTATAAATTTACTGTAAAAAAAATTAATTTTTATCTTCGATTTCTTACTTAATTAGATTTAAATTAGACTTTATTCTTCTACCAAAAAAATCACACTTTTTTTTTTAATTTTGTTTTCTATAAATTAACTCCTAATACAATGTGGTTTTACCAAACAAAAACAAAAAAATGGAAAGGAGGAAATTTTATGAATCAAAATGATACTAATGTCATTTTAGGAATTTGAACTTTTTGCACCAAACTAACGTCTCAAGAGTAAAAACGAACAATAAAGACTTGTTGTAATTTTTCAATTTTCTTCTTGCTAGATATATAAAATTATCTTGAAAAATCTTCAACTTTATTTAAGATCAGCTTGGCCCATATTGTAGCATCATGAAATCCTGTGCAAAAATAATATTAAATAGTTTAGATATAAATATGAATTGTCCTATCAATTCAATTGAATAATAATTTGGCTTGGTGGTTTGTTGGGAAGAGATGCATTTAGGTGATTAAGAAGTCATAATTTTAACTAATTCAATTTAAAAGTATCAATCAACAACGAACATTTGATATATTAAAAGTTATTATGTGTGTGTATGAGTTACCTAGAAAACATGAAGAAGACACTTACGAGTTGCAATCGGTGTTAGGATTCAATAAAACTGAAAGATTAATCTCACAAAAGTGAGAAATTCCTTTCATTCTGTCAGAATGAACTTGAAGTTGTTTTGCAGCAGGTTTGAGACAATTACATACATGCCTCACAATCGGAGTTGTAGTAATCTTTCGATTTAAATTAGTTGCTCCTGTACAACAACTAATTAATGGTGTAGCAGAGCCAGCTCCCTGCAAATAAGGAAAACATGGCAACAAGTCCAAAAGAGCCTCTTGGCAGCTCACGTCATCAATTTGGCGTGCATCCATTGTTGTTACTAGCATTCCTAAAATCATCACAATCACTAAAAAAGAAATACATTTTTTTCCCATTATCTTAAATTAAATATGTGAATATGTAAGATGTTGTTTTGAAATTTTCCAATGAATAATATATGCATGTATGCCTTATTTTATAGGCATTATTTGTGACCATTTTATGGTAAGTCATTAGTTTTTTTCTTTTTGATATTTTTCTATGAAAGACTCATTAGTGATTTAATATTTCAATTATAATATTTTTATATAAAAGGTATCATTTTTACTATCAATATGAATGGTCAAAGTTAATCATTATGATAATAAATTATATCTATAAAATATTTTAATAATATATATATATATATATATATATATATATATATATATATATATATATATATATATATATATATATATATATATATATATCAATATTATTCTAATAGTAATTTTTTATTCTTTTATTCAATGTTTTGAAATTCTATAAAATACATTTTTATTATTAGATCATTGTGCATTAATAACAATTATATAAGTGTGTGAAATGATATTGTCCGACATTCATAAGTTTCAACGAATATAAATTTTACAAAATTCACCGTTTAATTAAAAATTTATTCATATCATATATATAATACCATCTATGTCATATTTTAAAGAAATTAAAAATCACTTGATATATTATTTAGACACGTCAAGATAGACGATATTCAATAAAAAATAATAAATTGTTAATAGAATATAAAATTTGACATGGATGATCTATAGAATATAAATTTTCAATCCAACAATGAATTTTATAAAATTTTTATTCGTTATAGTGTTATTTACGACTTGTACATCGTGCACCATTCGATCAATTATTGCACTATAGACTTGCCCTAAAAACATAATTAATATTCATTATAATTTCTTATAAAGATTGTATTCATTATTCTAGATACTTATAAATAATGGGGAAATAGACATTTATATTAGCATTTTTTTTACAGAGATTTCTATTAATATTGATAACCATTTTACAACTATATCATATGTTATTTTAACTGGTATTAAAATATTACTTTTATAAAAAAAAAGTTAAATATGTTTTTGATCTCTATAAAATAGGGACCATCTAAATTTAGTCTTTACTTAATTTTTATTATATTTTTAATCTCTATATTTAATTTCTTGCATATAGTTTTAGTATTTACTAAAACTAAATTTTTCGTAATTATAATTATACTCTTAAATTTTTAAATGATTTTTTATGTGCATGTTTAAAATATCATATAAATTTTATTTATTAAAATTTAGAATTTTTTAACACGATATAAATTAAATATGAGTTTTTCAAATAGCAAAATTTTAAGATAAAAGTAACAAAAAATCATTGCATTGAAATCAAATTTTTAGCTCGTTTTTTTCGAGGAACTTTTTACAATAATCTAAACATACTTGCGAAAAAATCATTCAAAAATACTTGTTGATTTAATAGTAGGGATCAAAATTGAGTGCGTGATAATTTTTCAAGGACTAAAATTTAAAAAAAATTAAATAAGGACTAAACTTAAAAGGTCACTATTTTGTAAGGACTAAAAACATATTTATTCCTAAAAAAAATGAGTTGCATAATTTTCTTTTTCTTTTTTAATGAACTAAGAGTGTTTTAAAATATCAAAGAGAAATTTAGACATCTCAACTAAGTTATCACCCCTAAGGGAGTCATATCTTTATCCACCCACTCATAAATGACATTTTCGTCCATGCATGAATGCGCGTTTTTTATTTATTTATTTTAGTCCCTATATTTTTTTTCTTAAGAATTCATTCCTGTATGTTAATTTTTTTTTTATTTTAGTACCTAAAGCTAAAATCTGTAGAAAAATTCAATGAAAATATTTGCGGATTAAAATCTGCAGAAAAATTCAAAGAAATCCGCGAAAAATTCAAAAGAAAAATCTGCGGATTTTCCTACGGATTTTAACTTTAATGACTAAAATCAAAAGATTTTAAGACAGGGGGAATGAATAGCTCAACTGGTTAAGCTGACCAGCTGAGCTAAGGGTTAAGGAGTTAGTGGAGGTTCAGGGTTCAAATCCTGGCAAAAGAAATTGTAATATATTATTTACTAAAACTAACATTGCCTATTAAAAAAAAAGATTTTAAGATACAGGAGGAATTCCGAAAAAAAAGATACATATACCAAAAGAAAAAATGCTCGTACACAGGGATGAAAATGTCACTTAAGCCTAATATGTGTGTGTAAGTGTGTGAGAGAAATAACTTCAATAGAAGGGGTTAATATATTAATTCATGTTGAAGACGATGAAGATCATGTTGTAAATTATAATGTGGTCTATAGAAAAGTTTTTCGTAATTTACGACAATTGTAATTAATACCGTCTCAATGAAACTCATATCATCAGGGTCTAAAATCTTCACAACTATTAAAAGAGAAAATATGTTTAAATTTAAATGTGTACATAAAAAATTTGTTTTTAAAATGTTAGGATAATAACTGATCTATGGAAGTATACCTTAATTTACAGGAAAAATATGCTATCGCTTTATGCAACTCAATAATTTCTTAACTTTTGATACATTATCATATTCTTTAGAATTAGTTATGATTAAATCAAAAGGTTTTAACAATCTGCGGTCAAATATGATTGATTAACAATGTAGAAATTCTTTATATAGGTGGTGAATATATAAACTAAATATTATATTTTGAGTTATTTTAAGCATATTTTGAGTTGTTAATATTTAATTTTTTTTAAATGGTATACCATTATAAATTCACTGTAAATAAAATTAATTTTTATCTTCAGTTTCTTACTTAATTAGATTTAAATTAGACTTTATTCTTCTACCATAAAAATCACACTTTATTTTTAATTTTGTTTTCTATAAATTAACTCCTAATACAATGTGGTTTTACCAAACAAAAACAAAAAAATGGAAAGGAGGAAATTTTATGAATCAAAATGATACTAATGTCATTTTAGGAATTTAAACTTTTTGCACCAAACTAACACCTCAAGAGTAAAAACAAACAATAAAGACTTGTTGTAATATAATTTTTCAATTTTCTTCTTGCTGTTGGTCAAAAAAAAAAAAAAATCTTCTTGCTAGATATATATAATTATCTTGAAAAATCTTCAATTTTATTTAAGATCAGCTTGGCCCATATTGTAGCATCATGAAATCCTTTGCAAAATATCTTCCGATGTACCAAAAAAAAAAATCATGTGCAAAAATAATAATAAAAAGTTTAGAAATAAATATGAATTGCAGAACTTGTAATGAGAGGATGATTTTTAAGCACGACATTTTGGTAGTAGAACACTGTAACTGATATTTTTCATATGGCCTCTGTAGCAGAATACTAAATTTTAGGGGTAAGTCAATGTAGGGAAGACTATTTG
The DNA here is from genome assembly GCA_951804385.1 of Trifolium dubium. Lineage (NCBI taxonomy): Eukaryota > Viridiplantae > Streptophyta > Magnoliopsida > Fabales > Fabaceae > Trifolium > Trifolium dubium. The sequence continues at coordinate 8,162,169 of OX638064.1, forward strand.
AGAATAATTTTTTTTCATTGTCTGCAAGCGCCAAAATTCTAGGCTTAAATTGCAAAGAATGATGTATACTTCTTTTTTGCTCATTTCAAATATTTAAAATTCATAGAACACTTACAAATATAGTATTCGTCTTCAAATACACTTATAAAACTTAAACATGAGACCTTTTATATTCAAGATTTAAATTAATTTGACTACTAAATTAAACCTTTAAAATTATTCAATTTACTCGTATGAATATTTAATGCAAAATATATGGTATTTTCTTAAACGCAAATGCATTGAAAATGGTCAGTTATCTAACGACTTTATATTTGACAATAATTTGTGTAATTATGAGTACAATATTTTAATAATTTTTTGTTTGACCATTGACCAGTATTCTTTAAAAAAAAGGTTTGACCGTTTGTAAAAAAAGAAGGTTTGACCATTATTTATATATATTCTAAATAATAATAAATAACATAAATAAAAATCACTCAATAGTTTCAATACTTTTTAAAAAGAAAAAAAAAACTCAATAGTTTATAGCCCTGCTTATAAATTAAGGAGCCTACCAGTGGTAATTCAACTCCAAACCTCATTAGAAAAATTAAACGTAGGCAAATATTGAAATCAAGATGTCGGGAAAGAAATGTATTGCTCTTTTTGTGTCTATGATGGTTTTATGCACTCTAGCGACAACATTAGATGCAAGCCACATCGATGACATTACATGTTCTGAGGCTATTTCGTCGTTGTTACCATGTTTGCCTTTTATAGAGGGTTCTCTTCCTGCAACATCATCCACTGATTGTTGTGCAGGAGTAACTAATATAGTCAATAAGGCCAACACCACTCCGATTAGGAGGAGTACTTGTCAATGTCTCAAAAATGCTTCAACAAAATTTGGTGTTAATTTTGAGAGAGCAAAACAACTCCCACAACTTTGTCACGTTAGTCTGCCCTTTCCTATTAGTGCTAATGTCGATTGCAACTCGTAAGTTCGTCTTACTTTTTTTCTTACTAATACCACATATGCTCACAATATAAACTCCTATAACTTTGTTCTTTGATATATTGATATTCTAATTATTTTATTAATTGTGTACAGGATTTCATAATTCTACATAACGGTCAGATCTGGACAAAGCTTGAAGAACTACATGTGGAAAGAAGATTATATCAATATAATGGTCGCAACTCTTTTAATTTTATATATGTTTTTTAAATATGAAATTTATCAATGGAAAATAAAATCATATAACCTTATCATTTTCTTTTGGTTTCCAAATTTTTGGTATTTAAAAACTATGTATAAAAAAAAATAAGGGCATGTTAGTTACATATCTTGACATCCTTACCAATCTCATCTTTATTTAAGTTAGAGTTTGTACTTGATAAATTTCATCATCACTGTCCCATGAGTTTAGCTCAATTGGTTGGACATTGTGCATATTTGTGCAGGGACTGGGGTTCGAACCCGGTATGCCTACTTATTCACCTTTAAAAAGGTGATTTTCAAGTCGCTAGGCTACTTGACCAAAAAAAGAAAATTCATCATCACTTAATGCAGTTGTAATGATATATTTTGCTTTAAACAAGAGTCCAAGTGATGCCCCTTTTTATTTGCAAATATTTACGAATTACTCCCCCTAAATTATACAAATCATATAATCGTGTCCTATAATATGTTCTTTGAAGGATAAAATAAACCAAATAATTATTGTGTTTTACATTTAAATTTAATTGTTTATGTAAATATATATACTGAATGGTAATCTTTAAATTTAAGAATCAATTATACCAAAATTTACTCACCCTTGAGGATAGTAAGGATTCTAATACAACAAATAGGTCTTATTATTACTCGCATTTTAATTTCAGATGAGCACACATTTAAGGGTAAGAAAGTCACTAAGTAGCTGGAGTGAACGAATTGCTATTTAGTTATCAGTTGTTATTTCTTATCTTTGTTAAAAACATTTGTATCATGACCACTACCTGAATAATTTTTTACTCAAGCCACATGTATATATGAAGGCTATCTGGTACCAATTTTGTTAAATTAAAGTACCACTAATTTTAAGTACTTGTAATTTTAATGTATGTTGTATCATGTCATATATGTATGTCCTAATTAAAATTCGAAATAAATTAGTGGGATGTTATAATATGTATTTAGCAAGAAAACAACAAGAAAAACTTAGGATCGGAGTTGCAATGAGTGCTGGAATCAAATGAAATTTAAAGACTAATGTTACAAATATACATTATTGATGCAATTATTTTGATATGTTAGAGTGCATTTCAAATCTTAATACAACAAGCTTGAGACAATTGCAAACATTCATTCCGATTTAAATTATTTGCTCGTGTACAACAAAAGTTGAATGGTGTACCAGGGTCTAATTCCCGTAAAAATGTAGGACATGGCAAGAAGTAGAGCTGTCAAAAATGGGCCGGCCCATTAGCCCTTGGACTTGGGCGGGCTGGGCTTCGAAATAAGCGGCCCAAATACAATTGGGCTTTTTTAGCCCAAGCCCATGTGGTCCTTCTGAGTATTGGGCCGGGCTAGCCCATCGGACTTCAGGTCGGCCAATTATCGAGATTTTTATATCATTTTTGTAAAAATAATATCAATGAATACATAAAATATTATCATTTAGTTGAAAAAATCTTATAAAAAACATAGTGTTAATGTATAAGTTCAATAAAAATGGTTATATTTACGTAAACTTTAGTAAAAACTAATTTTATAATTTATTAATACATAGTTAGTGATGATGTAAAAATTATTTACACTTGCATACAGTTATATCTCAATAAAATTAATAATTATGAAGAAATAATATATCAAAGTCACGTAAAACTGATAGAATAAATCGAAAAAAAATAAAATAAATTGGATTGAAGCGGGCCATGAGCCCATCGGGCCGGCCCAAGGTTTTACAAGGCCGGACCGAGCTCACCAAATATGGCCCAACAAAAAATGGACCGGACCAGTCTGGTCCATGAATTGTGTAAAGCCCACCGGGTCAAGCTGGGCCGGACCGGCCCATTTGACAGCTCTAGCAAGAAGGACAAAATAGTCTCAAGGAAACTCGTATCATCAGGGCTTAAAACCATCACAACTATTACAAAAGAAAATATGTTTAAATTTAAATGTGTGTATAAAGTTTTTTGTTTTTTAAACGTTAGGGTATAACTGATCTATTGAAATATGCCTTATTTAAATGTGTACATGTTGATTTAACAGCGGGGATTAAAATTGAGTGCATGATAATTTTTCAAAGACTAAAAATTTAACAAAAATTAAGTAAGGACTAAACTTAAAAGGTCACCATTTAGTAGGGACTAAAAACATATTTAATCCTAAAAAATGAGTTGCATAATTTTTTTTTCTTTTTTAATGAAATAAGAGTGTGTTAAAATATCAAAGAGAAATTTAGACATCTCAACTAAATTATCACTCCCAAGGGAGTCATATCTTTTTCCACCCACTCATAATATATAGGCTTAATTGACATTTCGTCGATGTAGTAAACAAATTCTAAGGAAAAATCTGTAGATTTTCCTACAGATTTTAACTTTAAGGACTAAAAGCAAAAGATTTCATGATACAAGGATGAATTCTGAAGAAAAACAAAGATACATAGACTAAATAAAAAAACACTTGTACATACAGGAACAAAAATGTCATTTAAACTTTATATATATATGTATGTGTGTGTAACTACATTTTGTACGGTCAATTTTACTTTGCAACATAAAGAGTAACTTTAATAGAAGGGTTAAAGATATTAATTCATATTGAAGACGATGAACATCCTGTTGTAAATTATAATGTGGTATATAGAAAAGTTTTTTCGTAATTTACGACAATTAATTAATACCGTATGTTTAGTATAAAAGAAAATTAATATTGTATTTTCTCCAAGAAAGATAAAATAGTCTCAATGAAACTCATATCATCGGGGTCTAAAATCTTCACAACTATTAAAAGAGAAAATATGTTTAAATTTAAATGTGTACATAAAAAATTTGTTTTTAAAATGTTAGGATAATTGATCTATGGAAGTATACCTTAATTTACAGGAAAAATATGCTATCGCTTTATGCAACTCAACAGTTTCTTAACTTTTGATACATTATCGTATTCTTTAGACGATTTAGTTATGATTAAATCAAAAGGTTTTAACAATCTGCGGTCAAATATGATTGATTAACAATGTAGAAATTCTTTACATAGGTGGTAAATATATAAACTAAATATTATATTTTGAGTTATTTTATGTTTTTTAAGCATATTTTGAGTTGTTAATATTTAATTTTTTTTAAATGGTATACCATTATAAATTCACTGTAAAAAATAATAATTTTATCTTCGGTTTCTTACTTAATTAGATTTAAATTAGACTTTATTCTTTTTTTTGAAGCAGTTAGACTTTATTCTTCTACCATAAAAATCACACTATTTTTTATTTTGTTTTCTATAAATTAACTCCTAATACAATGTGGTTTTATCAAACAAAAACAAAAAAAAAAAAGGAGGAAATTTTATGAATCAAAATGATACTAATGTCATTTTACAATTATTTTTCTAGGATTTTGAACTTTTTGCACCAAACTAACACCTCAATAGTAAAAACAAACAATAAAGACTTGCTGTAATTTTTCAATTTTCTTCTTGCTAGATATAAAATATTATCTTGAAAAATCTTCAACTTTATTTAAGATCAGCTTGGCCCATATTGTAGCATCATGCAAGCCTGTGCAAGAATAATAATAAAAAGTTTAGAAAAAAATATGAATTGTCCTATCAATTCAATTGAATAATAATTTGGCTTAGTGGTTTGTTGCGAGGGAGATGCTTAGGTGATTAGGAAGTCATAATTTTAACTAATTCAATTAAAAAGTATCAATCAACAACGAACATACATTTGACATATTACGTGTGTGTATGAGTTATGTAAAAAACATGAAGAAGACACTTACGAGTTGCAATCAGTGTTAGGATTCAACCAAACTGAAAGATCAATTTCACAAAAGTGAGAAAATCCTTTGATTCGGTCAGAAGGAACTCGAAGTTTTTTTGCAGTAGGTTTGAGACAATTACATATATGCCTCTCAATTAGAGGTGTAGTAGACTTTCGACTTAAATCAATTGCTCCTGTACAACAACTAATTGATGGTGTAGCAAGGCCAGCTCCCTGCAAATAAGGAAAACATGGCAACAAGTCCAAAAGAACCTCTTGGCAGCTCACGTCATCAATTTGGTGTGCATCCATTGTTGTTACGCATTCCTAAAATGATCACAATCATTGAAAAAGAAATACATTTTTTTCCCATTATCTTAAATTAAATATGTGAATATGTAAGATGTTGTTTTGAAATTTTCCAATGAATAATATATACATGTATGCCTTATTTTATAGGCATTATTTGTGACCATTTTATGGTAAGTCATTAGTTTTTTTTTTTTTTTGATATTTTTCTATGAAAGACTCATTAGTGATTTAATATTTCATTTATAATATTTTTATATAAAAGGTATCATTTTTACCATCAATCTGAATGGTCAAAGTTAATCATTATGACAATAAATTATATCTTTAAAATATTTTAATAATATATATATATATATATATATATATATATATATATATATATAATAATCAATATAATTCTAATAGTAATTTTTTATTCTTTTACTCAATGTTTTGAAATTCTATAAAATACATTTTTATTATTAGGTGATTATTGTGATTAATAACAATTATATAAGTGTGTCAAATGATATTGTCTAACATTCATAAGTCTCAACGAATATAAATTTTATAAAATTCACCGTTGAATTGAAAATTTATTCATATCATATTTATAGACCAACTATGTCATATTTTAAAGAAATTAAAATTCACTTGATATGTTATTGAGACACGTCAAAATAGACGACATTCAATAAAAAATAATAAACCGTTAATAGAATATAAAATTTGACATAAATGATCTATAGAATATAAACTTTCGATCTAATAGTGAATTTTATAAAATTCTTATTCATTATAGTATTATTTACAACTTGTACACCGTGCACTATTCGATCAACTATTGCACTATAGACTTGCCCTAAAAACATAATTAATATTCATTATAATTTCTTATAAAATGGACCCTTAGAGAAAATCATGAAACGCTTTGGAAAGATAATCGATCCCGCGAAGAGTATCAAATATTAATGAAGCTGATGCATTTTGTGCAAAACTCAATTTGAAACAAACAAGCAATTTACCTTGAAACATACAAATAAATAATTGTGTCCTTTGATATGTTCTTTGAAGGATAAAATAAACCAGATAATTATTATATTTTACATTTAAATTTAATTATTGACGTAAATATGTATACTGAATTGATAAATCATATTTTTTTAGAATTAATTATGATTAAAGTAAAAAAAAATTAACAATCTGTCAAATATGATTGATTGACAATATAGAAATTATTTACATAGTGACTATATAAACCAAATATTATATTTTTGAGTTATTTTATGTTTTTAAACATTTTTGAGCTAATAACATTTAATTTTTTAAAACACTATATAATTATATATGCTCACAGTTAAAAAAAAATTGTTTTTATCTTTGGTTTTTTACTTAGATTTAAAATCACACTTTATTCTTAATTTTGTTTTCTATAATTTAACTACGTACAATGTAGATTTTTAAAACAAAAACAAAAAAATTGGAAAGGAGGAAATTTTATTAACCAAAGTGATACTAATGTCATTTTACAACTATTCTCGTAGGAATTTGAACTCAACACCATAAGATTATAATGCTAAATTCTTTACATCGAGTTAACACCACAAGAGTAAAAACAAACAATAAAGAGTTGTTGTAATTTTTCACTTTTCTTATTGCTAGATATATAAAGCTATCTTGAAAAATCTTCAAACTTTATTTAAGATCAGCTTCCATCATATTGTAGCATCATGAAACCCTGTACAAAAATAATAATAATAAAAAGTTTAGAAATAAATATGAATGTGCGATCAATTGAATAATAATTTGGTTTGATGGTTTGGAGGGAGGTGCAATTAGGTGATAAGAAATCCATGACTTCAACTAATTCCATTGAAAAAGTAACAAATAAAAATTAACGTGTGGCATATTAAAAAATATTATGCGTTGGTTAAAAAACATGAGGAAAAAACTTACGTGTTGCAATCGGTACTTGGATCAAATGAAACTGATAGATTAATGTTACAAAGGTGTGGCAATGCTTTTGATCTGTCAGAGTGAACTCCAAATCTTGATGCAGCAGGTTTGAGACAATTACATACATTCCTTCGAATTGGAGTTGTGTTGGCCTTTTGATTTAAATTATTTGCCCCTGCACAACAATTACTAGATGGTGTAGCAGGACCAGCTCCCTGCAAATAAGGCAGACATGACAACAAGGACAAAAGAGCCTCAGAGCAACTCACATCATCAATTTGACGTGCATCCAATGTTGTAACTAGCATTCCTAAAACCATCACAATCATTGAAAAAGAAATACATTTTTTTCCCATCATCTAAAGTTAAATATGCGAATATGTAAGAGGTTGTTTTGAAATTTTCCAATGAATGATTAGCATATGCATGTGTGCCTTAATTTATAGGCAGTATTTGTGACCATTTTATGGTAACTCATTAGTTTTTTTTTTTTTGATAATTTTTTATGAAAGACATAATAGTACAAGTGATTTAATATTTCATTTATTTTGTCAAAAAAAATTCATTTATATTAGGTATCATTATTACCTTCAATCGGAATGGTCAAAGATAACCATTATGACAATAAATTATATCTTTAAAACATTTTAATAATATATAGTAATCCAAAAAAAGAAGTAATCAAAATTTATCTAATATTCCCTCAGTCTCTAAATATAAGACTTTGTTTGACCACTGTACGTACTTCAATGCATAATTTTGATCACAAATATCTTTAATTATTTAGTAGTAAAAATTAAAAAACTCGATATTTTGAAAGTATTCATCAGAACAAATCAAACAAGATCTTATATGCTAATATTTACATCTATGTATTATTAAAAAAATACGGTCAAAATATAATAAGTGAATAGTGCAATTTTGTCAAACGGAGTCTTATAAAAAGGGAAGGATGGAGTAGTTCAATAAAAAAAATTAATCTAATAGTAATTTTTTTATTCTTGTACTCAAGTTTGACATTCTATAAATAAATTTATTTCTATTTATTAAATTAGATTTTCAAATAATTGTGTTGACATCTCATCAATATTTTGCCATGTAATATTATTTGGGCTGTGTGATTAATATTTTGATGTGGCACTCTTTATATTGCATATGTAACAACTACCTTCGCATTCTTATTATATTCTCATATGCAATACATTGTTTTATTGTATTGCTTCTCCAATTACAATCTCTGGGTTTGTTAGATCTGCTAATATAGAATTGGACATGACAATTTTTATTGTATCTGGGTCTTGCAAAAGGAGACACCATCACCATCCATGTTCTCTATTTTTTTGTTTTTTTTCATTTCATTATATTTGATAGGAAATGTTGAGAATTAGAAACAAAGCATGTAATAAGGTCCAGAACAAAGAGTCAATTTTAGGAATACAAAACTATAAATCTAATGGAAAAATAGGCTTTGTTTTTTTATTGTTAAAAAGCGTAGGAGTATTTTCATTTGTATTGACGGAGTGATTCAAAAAAAAAACTTAATTGTTCAAGGATGAATTTAATGGTAGGGGGTGTTGGTGTTGAGTGGTGAAATAGAGGGGAGGTGTGTTACATTAACATAAAAAACTATTATTTTTCCATTAAATAACTATTATTTTATTGACAATATGTAGATGTTAATAACTATGATTTTAAATAACTATTGTAAAAAAAAACTATGGTTTTAAATAAAAAAAAAATTAAAAAAAAAAACACTAAGGAACATAAAATTGTCATTAACATTTAAACTAATGATTCTTCAAAAAAAAAAAAAAATTACACTAATGACTATTTTACAATTTTCTCAAGTTAGATTTAAATTGTCCCTTGAAGTCGATATCTCTTGAACTAATTTTAAACAAAATTTCATTTAAACATAAAATTTTCAAAAAGGAAATCATATTAAGCAAGGTAGTGAGGATAGTAGAAAGATGAATTAGGTGAGTTGAGATCGCGTTTGCCAACCAAAAAAATAGGTGGTTTAGGCATCAAAAATCTAGGTCTTTTTAATTCCTCTCTTTTGTGTAAGTGGGAGTGACGTTGTCTGAACGATTCTTCGGCTCCTTGGTATAAACTTTTGCAGTTTAGATATGGTCATTTTCCTAATAATATGTTGAATGGGGAGGGAGAAGGTGATTGGTTTGGTGGTAACATTGCCGGCAAGCTTGGCAATGGTCATGAGATTGGTTTTTGGTCCAAAAAGTGGGTCAATGTGGTTCCTTTACGTTTGTATTCCCATCTCTGTTTGCAAAATCATCTCAGCAACAAGTTGTAGTTTCAAACTACAAAAAAAAAAAACCCAAACGTTTACCTATTCAATTGTGGCTTGGGTAACTATTATCTTGCACAACAACTATCTTGCACAAAAACCCAAGCCTCGTTTACCCATTTAACTGTGGCTGAAACAACAACTTGAAAGATAGTAGAGTCATGTCAAATTCAAGTTATTTTATGTTTTTTAAGCATATTTTATAGCTGTGTCAAAAGAAAAAGCATATTTATGAGCTGTTAACATTTAATTTTTTAAAATTCTATACAATTATATATGCTCACAGTTAAAATATATTTTTTGTTTTTATCTTTGGTTTTTCCCTTAGATTTAAATCACACTTTATTCTTAATGTTGTTTTATATAATTTAACTACTAAAACAATATAGTTTTTCAAAACAAAAACAAAAAAATTGGAAAGGAGGAAATTTCATTAACCAAAGTGATACTAATGTCATTTTACAACACTATTCTTGTAGGAATTTGAACTCGACACCATAGGATTATAATGCTAAATTCTTTGCACCAAGCTAACACCTCAAAAGTAGAAAAACTAACAATAAAGAGTTGTTGTAATTTTTCACTTTTCTTATTGATAGATATATAAAGTTATCTTGAAAAATCATCAACTTATTTAAGACCAGCTTGCACCATATTGTAGCATCATGAAACCCTGTACACAAATAATAATAAAAAGTTTAGCAGTAAATACGAATGTGCTATCAATTCAATTGAATAATAATTTGGCTTGGTGTGTGTTGGCTAAAAACCACGAGGAAAAAACTTACGTGTTGCAATCAGTGCTTGGATCAAATGAAACTAAAAGATTAATGTTACAAAGGTGTGGTAATGCTTTTGATCTATCAGAATGAACTCCAAATTTTGATGCAGCAGGTTTGAGACAATTACATACATTCCTTCGAATTGGAGTTGTGTTGGCCTTTTGATTTAAATTATTTGCTCCTGCACAACAATTACTGGATGGTGTAGCAGGACCAGCTCCCTGCAAATAAGGCAGACATGGCAACAAGGATAAAAGAGCCTCAGAGCAACTCACATCATCAATTTGACGTGCATCCAATGTTGTTACTAGCATTCCTAAAACCATCACAATCATTAAAAGAGAAATACATTTTTTTCCCATTATCTTAAATTAAATATGTGAATATGTAAGATGTTGTTTTGAAATTTTCCAATGAATAGCATATGCATGTATGCCTTAATTTATAGGCAATATTTGTGACCATTTTATGGTAACTCATTAGTTTTTTTTTTTTTTTTTGATAATTTTCTAAGAAAGACATAATAGTACTAGTGATTTAATATTTCATTTATATTACTTTTGGTATAAAAGGTATCATTATTACTTTCAATCCGAATGGTCAAAGGTAACCATTATGACAATAAATTATATTATCCTTAAAATATTTTAATAATATATAGTAATGAAAATTAATCAAATAGTATTTTTTTTTATTCTTGTAATCAAGTTTAGACATTCTATAAATACATTAATTTCTATTTATTAAATTAGATTTTTAAATTATTTTGTTGACACCTCATCAATATTTTGCCATGTAATATTATTTGCACCATGTTATTAATATTCTGAAGTGGCACTATATGTAACAAGTAACTTCACATTCTTATTCTAATCACATATGCAACACATTGTTTTATTGTATTGCTTCTCGAGTTACAATCTTTATGTCTATTATTTCATTAAATCTCATTATACTCTATTGTTACTTTTCGTCTACATGAGAGGCTTAATAGATTTTTATTCCCTGCAAAATAGGTGTGTTTTGCATTTCTCCCCTATGAAATTATTTTTTAGACCCATGTAAAAAAAATAGATTTACCCTTTTATTTTGTCTTTTTACAGACGTGAAAGACAAAAGTCAATTGCCACATTAACAAAAAGTACATTGCCTCTATAAATATTTTACAATTTTCTCATTTACTTTTGTCCCTTGAAGTCGATATCTCTTGGACTAATTTTTAAAACACAGTCTCAAAAGAGAGAACAAAAATTTCCTTTAAGCATAAAATTTTCAAAAATTAAATCATACTACCTCCGGTCCTTATTATAAGAAGAAGTTTGCTTTTTAGATACATGGAATGTTTGATGTATCTAGTTCATAACATAGTCTAGATACATCAAACATTCTATGTATCTAAAAAGCAAAATTTTTCCTATAATAAGAACCGGAGGGAGTATTAAGCAACTTTCTTAATTAAGATAAACCCTTTGAACAGGTATTATTTAACTGAATTTGAAGAGTTGGTTTTGCTTATTCTAATTCTTGTTTTTTGGCTGAAATATCATCTCTGAAGAAGCATGCTAAATTTTCTTCTTTGTTGGTACATATTTTATCTTCATTCCAAAAGCACCACAATAACTTCAACGCATGATCAACAGTATTTACAAAGTTTAGGGACTAAAGTATAGAGAAGATAGTTTAGAGATGAAATTTATAATTTACTCGTGTATTATAGAAGCATTAACAAATTGTATTATAGATACATGAACAACAAAATAAGCACATATAAAACAAGAAAAAGTGAATGCCTCTATAAATATAATCATGTAAGAGGGGAAAACGAAAAAAGACAACATTTACCACATTAACCTCCAAATTAGCAGATAAGATACAATTTTAACACAATATACACTAATCGTTCAAATTGTATGAAAATAACTAGGGAAACAGTGGTAGAAAACCCCAGAAAGAAAATCATGAAGTGCCTTGGAAAGACAGTCGATCCCGAAGAGTATCAAATATTGAAGAAGCTGCTGCATTTTGTGCAAAAGTTAATTTCAATCGACCAAGCAATTCACCATCTTTTGTTTGTGAAGCAGCATCCGCAGCTTCCTTGGCCATACCAATTCGTGCATATGACTGTCCAAAATAAGAAAAAATATAAAACGTTAATGTCCACCTTATTTATACATAAGCAAAAGTATACTAAAAATAAAAGCTAACTATATTATCTTGAAATTTGAAAATATATTTTGCTATTTGAATTTATGTTACAGGCATATATAGTATAAATAGGGATAACATCTATATTTATATATTGTAATCATTGCTTGGAGCTTATATAAAATTGACTCCATTGGGTGGTTCAAACACGGTTTCCCCATGTTTTTCTTTTATCTCATTTTCAGCACATATTGTAGGCTTCATTTCTGAAGACATGGCTATTTATAAAGGACTTGGCTTCTCAATAATATATTTTCATTTTAGACACAAAAGTGAGGAGTTTGAGCTATATAGTCAACAGTTGAGATTGTGATCAAATGCATGCAATATTTAAATCTCAAACAATCGATAGTGTATCATTTTCTCTAACGTCAAGTAGCCAGATTGATTGAGAGAGGCAATGGATTCAATTAGTATCATGAAAAATCAATTATGAAGAACAAAAATTGAAACTGACTACTCTGATATTGGTTATTGGCTGGTTATTTTAAAATTTCAATCTTTTTATTCACAAAAACTTCAAAAAAACAAATACATCAATTGAGATTTGAGACAAGTTTAAAATACCTCAGCTTTTTCTCGAGGGTCTGCAAGTTTGGGGATATATTTTATAGCTTCTCCTTTTTCATCGGCTTCAATGCATGCCTCCACAAATGGCCTATAACCTATAGATGCCAGATGATGTAGGTATTGATCGTCAGAATAAAAAAAAAAAAAAAGGGAAACTACTACTTTGTAAGGAACATTATAAGAAGGAATCAAAATTTCAGATCTGCATCTTTTTCATACTTCATAGGGTATTGCTAAAAAGAGCTCAAATCAACACAAATTTTATAGCCATAGATTAGAGAGATCATAAATAGGAAACTATACTTGAACTTTTTTTTTTAAAAGGGGAAACTATGCTTGAACTTCTTTATCTTTGTCCCCTGTCCACAATTATATTAAAGGAAAAAAAATCAGTTACTGATATAAATATGTATAGCCATAGAGAGATCATTTTTAAATTGGCTGGACAAAACACCATAAAATGGCCCCTGAAACTAAAGGAATTTGGCCTGAAGGTGGAGTTTTTGATTTAAGCATTTCTTGGATTGATTTTATTTTATATCAATCTAAAATATTGTCTGTATGACACAGCTGTTGGAATACTTATTCTTAATTTCAGTGATGTAGTGTATTTTTAATTTTTTATTGAATGGAGAATATTTCGTAGCAACATAAAACAACTGAGTATAATATATCCTCCCAAAACCCAGTACTTATAACCAAACCATTCAAGCCTTTCAGTTTGACGAACTAGTGCTCACATTGGAGTCAATAAAATTTAAAAGGCAGGATTTAGTTTGAATGACTCTCCCAAATACTCTAGAAACACTAGCAGTATGAAAACATACCTATTGGAGGTTTCTTCTCCTTCGAAAATTTTTCTAGGGCAGCCCAGTCCTTGATTGTGGCTAAAGCAAAAACCTTAAGCCAATACCATCTCTTCTCAGACACCTGTTGTAATAGAACCACAAAATTGTATGCTCAGGAATTGGTTTAAACAGGAGAAGATGTAGGGGTCATATAAAGTGGTTCTATTTGTTTATATCACATTGTTTTAATTTCTTTTAAGCAAATCATTCATTCAAATGCACAAAATGAATCATTCTATTTCTTTAAACAACCACAATCAAGGTTAATTTAAGATTTACCAACCTTAAATTCTGTTTTCACTCTTAGTGCAGATCGATGATTTCCCAAGACAATACAAGTCCGGATTGTATCACTTATACTTGAATCTACAAAAATAGCCTGCTTTGTAGCCACTTCAAGTTCATGCTGGATTCTGCAATAACAAGTGTTATAAATTTCCCTCAACTGAAGACATAAATATTTAGTCAACAAGGATTAATAATTCTATTTAACAGCTAGTAACACAAACTAAATGCTTCTGCAGAAATATAGGAAAAAAATCACTTATTAATAAATATATAGATATTAAAACACCCCAAAAGACTAACAAATTAAATCATTAAAAGAATTATTATATGGCATAGCAATGTCACAAAAAACTGATAATCACACCTTAAAAGTTTTGCATGCTCTTCCGCTGCCTTTGATTCAAAGGTATGTTCCTTGGTTTCTGCAAAAAGATTCTGGGCCTTCTCAATAAGTTTTATTCGAGGACCATGAAGTGGAGATCCCTTGCTTGCCATGGGATTTTTTCCAAGTTCCCATGATTCTTTCCAAAGAAGAAATGCAACATCCTGCATAGATTAACTTCAGAATAAATTCCAGTTCCAGTATTAAAATGGAAAACATGAAAAGTTGCAGTTTAGCATATAAGAATATGATTACTAGTAATATTTAAATCTAGCATATCTTGCATAAAATATATGATTATAAACTTTCTGACAGTGTTGTAATTAGCAAATTATTGAAAACTACATGGTAGAATAACTTGTAGACTAATGCCTAGCTTAAAATAAAAATTATCTTAGTGAGATAAAGAGAGCCACAAAAAGGCAGAATGTCTTTGATGAGTAGTCAGATGACATGTGAATACATAAATTGCCAATTCCGCGCAAAGGAAATTATGAGATTGAATTAGAGGTTATCAGTATTTTGTGTAAAACAATTCCCCCATCAAGTAAATGCAACTTATAATATATACTGGACATTTTCCCCATATTTAATATTCCAAATCATAAGTCATGCATATTATGCAATTTGTTGCGAACAGAACATACTTGAAGTTGCCCTGTTGATAAGAAGAAGTCCTTCAAAAATTCATGTTTATAGCACCTGAAAATGAGATCTATTAATTACTGGCTGCATAACAATATTTTTCCATTAAACATATTAAAAACTTGAGGAGGAGCCTTGACGCAACAGTAAAGTTGTTGTCACGTAACGCAACAGTAAAGTTGTTGTCACGTAATTGAAAGATCACGGGTTCAAGTTTTGGAAACAGTCTCTTGTGTAAAAAAATAGGGTAAGGCTGCGTACAATACACCAAAATGGTGGGACCCCTTAACGGACCCTACGTATGCAGGTGCTTTAGTGCACCGGGCAGCCCTTTTTAAACATATTGAATACTTCAAATCATGTGATTCTATTTTGATCATTTATAAAAGGAACTAGTATGTCCAAGCTAGAAAACATGGACAGAGATTCAAAATTGTGATTGAGATTATATTTTAACCATTACATTGATAGGGATTGAAGTTGCAGGGACTAAAATTAGATTGGTCTTGTAGTACAGGGGCCAAAAGAACTATTAACCGTATGGAAAAGGATCCGAACATATATCACCAAAGAAAATCTCCATTACACTAAGCTACAATTTTGATATAGGCTTAAATTATATTTTTATTCCCAAAAGTATGGCAATTATTCAAATTAATCCTTGTCGAGGTTTTTTTCGAAGTTAGTCCCTCCCAACAATTATTTATCTTATAAAAGATACTCTTGATACTCATGAAGGATTAGTCACGCATGCTTAGGGATGGAAAATGCACTGTTTTTAAACCGTTTTTTTTATTATATGCAGTTTCTATTCTTCATTTTTTCATGAATCCGCATTGAACCTTAATATTACATAACCAGGAGGATCTACATTGTCTTGCCATTTGAAAAGGTTCAAAGGAACATACCGTGCATATGTTATAAATAAGTCACGCGCTAATTGCCTAGCTTGTATGGTTCCAAAGAACTCCAATGGCTGCCTCTGCAGTATCATAACAAGAATGTGTGCATGAGGCACATGTGTTACTCCATATACATCACAAACCTGACAGCATTTAAAATATAATTTTTCCAGAGTCCAATACCTTTTGCCAAATATGAAAAAGTACAAGGTAAACAAGGTCTGTATCACCACATTCAGTCGCCTTCATCAAAGCTATATCTTCTTCTCCTATGCTTAACAGGAGAGGAACCTAAACACAAGTTTATGAGAACTTTAATAATAAAAAAAAACCAGCCAGCAAATTGGGCATGATTGGAATGCCATTAATTCAACAAAATAACCAGAAAACAATAATTCCACCTGTTTAGACGAACGAGGTTCATGTTCAACAAGCAAGGCAGCTAACTTTCGGCGGCCATTTTTGTCTGCATGAGCAGCAACTGCAGCATAGGATATGCCTTTGCACAGTTTTAACTGAGAGTAAAAGAATACAATTCAAGAGTAGTTGCATATAATAGGATAGATGACTGCAAAAGAGCTTGAAGTGAAGGAGGTGAACCTTATCAAGCAGAATCTCTAGAAGAGTAGCATCAGGTATTGTCAATGACGCAGTTATCTTAGCACATGCCCAGTGCATTATCACTACCTCCTACAAAAGTAGTCAGGAAAAAAAATCCAAAGTTACTTGAATACTCACAGAAGATTGTTGATGTACCAATGATGTGATCGTACCAGTAAGTAAAAAACAGAGAGAAAAAAAAATCATTCAATTGTATTTTAGTAATTAGTTAAACCATGCCTTGTTTTCATGTAGCACGTACCAACGTTTGACAACACTAATGGATATACTGAACCCTATGAAACGTGAATTCCAACACTATAGATTCCCTTCATCGGTGAGTCTTCCAAAGATAGAAAAGGAATTATTCACCCCTTGAGTTTATTGATTGGACAAAATAAGAATACCCAGAGGACTCTATTGATTGAAAATGGAAGAAAAAGAATTCACAGAGGACTCTAAACCCCCTGACTAGAGCTATCACTAGTTACTAGTTACAATGGTTTCGCAAAATTATTTAGGATTGTCCCTTGGATTGAGATAACATTAGGCGATTAGCTTCTACTTTGTATTAGCACATTCTTTGTTTAAAGGAATTTTCCTTACATATGTCAAAAGAATAGGTAGCATTGCTTCTCTGTCACTAATGCTTTGTTGTTTCTATATCCTTTTTATTTTAAGAAAGACCTATTATCTTCCAGACTCTTTCTAATCATCATCTTATTGTCTTAATGAATATCTGATTTTATAAAGAGGCCAGCAAAGTCCATGACATGACAAGTAACGTACATATTTCTATTCCAAAGGGGAGATATTTCAAGAAAATCAAGTTTCAATCTTTTATTTGATCAGTAGGTGCTACACAGTTACAAAAGAGAACGCAAAAATATACAATATGCATACACGTACTTGATTCATTCCTAGGTATTCCGATATCTTCAGTGCAAGCAAATGTTGGTGAGCATTTATCAGGCGACCAATCAGGACAGATGGTGTAAGCAACTGATGGTAATAAGCAAGTTCAGTACAATGTCAGCAAAAATAATTTCACCACTAAAGAGATAAGTATGCCTTATAAACCTTATATTGCTGAATACTAAGAGGAATGCCAATCTCAAAGCTGCGCACTGCATTCAAGACCCGCAGAATTTTACACATTTCTTGGATACGATCACGATGAAAATTGCTGCCAAAGTCAACTGGATATCATTACCGAGAGCGAATATCAGAAAATATGCTTGCCAAATTTTCACTACTAAAAGAATGTTGTTAAGGCGTCAAAACAACTTTCAAAACATTTTGATGAGTATATCCTACAGAAATCCAAATCAAACTCACCTACAAAAGGCCTGCCCATAACTAGCTGCCCTTAGGAGAGTTCGTTGGCGCAAAACATCAAATTCATGACCTGCAGCATCAACACATGCTTCAACGGCTTCAGGAAGGGAAGATCTTATCAATCTCAAATTTTCATCTGCCTGGGGATTGATGAAAAGAAAATCAGACAGTCATTTACAAGTATAAACTGTTTGATGATGCAATAATTAAACTGCAAATAAAGACCTCACACATCAACCAAGTCCACATATAAGAAATCAATATTTTTCTTTACTTTACTCAAATACGGTACTTGTTTACTTTTATGTCGAAATTAATGGGAGTCATAGCCATTGTTTGTTTCTTTAAAGTCCAATAAAGGTATATTACGATGACAGCAGAAAGCAATGCTCAATGTGCCCAACAGTAAAACATATTTGAATATATATTATTAAGTAAAATCAAATCAAAAACAGTTGACAATGATAACGACTTACAATATATAAAAATAAAAATTTGAATACATGTTCCAATTTACAACTACATTCTGTTGTGCAAATATATGAAAAAATAAAAGCATCACTGCTCAAGAGGACACAATCTTGTTAATCCATATATGCATTGATATAGAGCTACACCTAAATAATTAAAATACACTCGTTTTTTTATAAAAAGTAAACTCAGTGAATGACTCTAGGTAAGTTCCTCATTAAATATATTCAAAAAAGTATTATTATGATGGAAGACAAAAAGCTTAAAATTAATGCTCATTATAATGGTTTTAGCCTATAGAGAATTATCATCAAGCTCTGCAGCCTAGAAGAATGAATTTTTAAGGTATTTGCACTTCAAACACGCACACAAACTCTGCAGTCTTTCTCTACTCCACACCCTAAGTTTGTAGGCAAAAATTAACAAGAACAAGACAAATTCTGTAATTCATTTGTAGGCAATGAGTAGAGACTGAATATAATCATATAACCAATAACCAATGGCATACATTAGCTGACACCAAAAAAGTTCAGGAT